>JAWMRA010000161.1:40365523-40534662 GCA_035584735.1 Pseudotriccus pelzelni | reverse complement strand
GCAGGGCCGCCGAGCGCCCACCCGGCCACAGGCCGCGGCGGGGCCGCCGAGCCGCTGCCGGCCGCCGTGATGCCAGCCGCCGCCGCTCCACTTCTGCCGCCCGTGCTCCAACTTGGCGGGTGAGCCCTTCCTCGACACGCAGGTAAGGACCCGCGCACAGCGCTCGTGTCGGGGCACCCCCGCTGACACCCGGGCGGTCGGCATTCCCGGTGGGTCCGGGAGCTCGTCCCCAGCGGCCCCAGGCTGCTCCAGTGCGATGGCAGCACGTCCCCAGAGAAAGGCAGCCCCGCGCCGGGCTCGAGTTGGCCCCAGGAAGGTCAGAAAATATGTTGGGGGGGTGTAAAGATGAAAGGCTGCAACCTGAAAAAACCGGGACAAATTACCTGGTCGGAGGATCTGCGGTGGGCAAAATGTAAGGATGTCAGCCAAAGTTTTGGAGGCCAGGTATGTCAGGGCAACTGCGATGGTACCGTGGATCCAGCCAGCCATCGGGACTCCCTCCCCGGGCGGCAGCTCAGCCGCCGGTTGAAGTTTGGGGGGTTGTTTTCCTTGTGATGAGAAGCCTTAGCAGCTGCCGGGAGCCACCCCACTGCCGGCCATCCCTGGGATGCAGCCGGGAAGAGAAACAGTCCAGGGACCTTGGTCGAGAGGGCTATTGCCGGTGCCATGACTTATGCCAATGAAATGATTCCCCTGAGTAGCACCATCTCCCTGTAGCCCTGCGGATGACCTCTCAGCTTGTGTCTGTGGGAAAAAGCCGCTCGTTCAGGAGTTTCAACGAGAAGCACTTTCTGTCTCTACCCAGTGCCTGTTTATAATTCCTTCTCTAAAGCTGCTGCAGGTTTCACAAAAGCCATGCTGCTCTCCCCAAACCTACTTTACTGGGCTGCTTGCTTTGCTTCTGAAAAAGATAAATTCCCTTTTCATGAGCTTGGGATCTGCCACCAGTAAAAACCTTTTTCCCAGAAGAAAGGTAGCACTATATAAATACCAGGGATAACCAGAGGAATGGGGTCTGAGCCTGCCTGCCACACACAAGAAAAAAAAAAAGCTTTTGTGTCTGGGGGATAGTTGCTGGTTACTTTGTAGGCTGTCAGGAGAAGGAATTACCCAAGCCAAAATGCAGTGACTGCATTTCCCTGGCAAAAGTTTCTTATGTCATAAAAATGGCTGGCAGAGCTAAAGCTTTGGGGAGCTGAATCCACTTCACTTTGTCTCCCTGAACCACCATCAGAGACAGGTAATAAACACCATTATTAACGAATGAGTAATTTGCTGCAGTTCCAGCATGGTGAATTTGTACAGCAGATCCCTGCTTTTGCATGGTACCCAATCCCTCCCTGCCCTCAGCCCAGTCTGCAGATATCACCATCACTTGCAGAGAGGTGACCAAGCTCTCAGCAAAAATTAGCCAATTAAAATGCCCCTCTGCTAAGCTCCCTGGAGCTACCTACAAGCTCCCTAGGGCAAGCCTCAAAGGGGCCAATCTATCCTTTGCTCAGGAGCTTGTGGCAGAGCAGTCTGTGGGCCCCTGGCATGGACATGGGCACTTCTGGCCTTTTTGGTTTGTCTGCCCCCTTCACAGCCCTCTGCATGTGTTGTGATGTATTCACACCTTCCCCAGAGCATCTTCAACCTCAGCAAGTATCCCAAAGATCTGCCCTTCCTGTCCTCCTTTTTTCTGACTAATTTCTAAAGCCCTGTACCTGAGCCCAGGGCTGGCAGGTAACACTCATGGGAGCTGCAGCTCTACAGCTGCTTTCAGGGCTATAATTTCAGGCAAGGTCTTCAGCCAGTATTTCTCTATTTGTAAAATTAGAGATGGGCAAATGATTGACTTTTCTGAGTGAAGTGCCAAGCCACATCATTAGAGAGGTGAAAAAAACGTTTGTTATAGGTTTCCTCCAAATTGTCTTTCTGTTGCTATTTCTCTGACAAGTGAAAAAGGCAGCAAAGCACACCAAATGCTTTGCTCAGCCTGGAAGGGAAGGCTACAATGATGCCCAGTGTTTCCAGGGTGCACGAATTAAACCAGCTTCCTTTTGGAGTGAAACACTTCAGGTATCTTTTGAAAACTGGAGTTGTTCCCAGACTATATGACTGGAGACTCAGCAGTTGGTATGAAAAATTGGCCCAAGGCACATGTGCACCAACTCGGAGATTTGATGCCATGTGCAATAGCCACACTGGTGCTGCTCTTGAGCTGGGCAGAGGTTTCCCAGCCCTCCAGAACCTCCAGGGGGGCAGAGGACGGCAAGACAGTGTTGCTGGGGCTTGTCCCCAAACAGCAGGGACATGCTGGGACGGAAACACCATGATCAGGATGCCCTCACTCAGCCCGCATAAGACCAGTAATGCAGCTCACCCAGAGCAGAGCTGCCTCTTTCACACTATGACTTTGGAAGGGTGCAAGCAGCAGCCTGAGTCCTACCCCAGGAAGGTGGTGACATGGGCTGGGAACAGTAACGGACCAGGAAGAAAGGGAAAGCATCTATACAGCAAATGAAGAAGGCCCCCTCAGCAAGGCAACTTAACAGTGTTATGGAAAAGGAGATGTGACATTGTTCGGCAACATCTCTTTCCACACTACATGGAAGAAAATGTAGCGCTGCGTGATCCTGGACTCTGGTACTGCAGGATGAACAAGGGTTATGGGATGGCTGGGGGCAGCTGCCTTTCCTCTTACCATATTCCTGACAGCAGAATAAACCAGTGTGAACTGCCCCTCGTGGAACACAAAGGGCATGTCCTCACCTGAATATTCTTTGGTAATAACAAATATGAAAGAGGCTCTAAACATTTGGTTTGCATTGCACCTTTTGACATTTAATTCCTCAGAAGTTTGTCTGGATCTGCAAATGTTGGCCAGATGGGAAGACAGCAATCCACTTATTTTCTGGACCAGGAAATCACCTTACTGCTGAGAAATACACACTGTGTTTGGAAACTTAGGGTTTGAAAAGTAAGCTGGAAAGATGTCATCTCCACAGCATAAGTCCATTTTTAAAGAGAGAGCAGATCATTGGCAAATGAATTAAACATCTGAACTACAGAGGAGCCTTGTGAATCCCCAGGAGAATCAGGACGCAGTAAGTAAGGTGGAAATAGCCCTGAGTTTAAGGCAGGCAGACATGGATAAAATAAACAGGGCAGTGGGGAAAGGAGGCTGCCGGCATGCGCTAGTCCTCAGGGTGATAATGAATCATTTGGTATGGATATGTTTTAAACAGAGACAAATGAGCAGTCCTTAACAGATGCTTTACATTGTCAGCTTCGATTGATAAGAGGGGGATTTTCAGGAAGATGTGAGGATGAAGTTTGGTGCTGCAGCTAAGCCGCTCTATTAACAAGCTGCAGCTGTGAAGGGGAGGACGTCTCTATGTCCCCCCCGACACACCTTTTGCCAATCGTGTACTACATCTCTGTCCCTGTTTTGGTCTCGGATGGTGCAGCTCTCTCATTTGGAAGAAAACCAGGTCCTATCTGCCTGACCGCTTCGGTGCTGGATGACAGGACGTGGCAAGGAGAGCATCCCCAGGGCACAGACTCCAGGCACAGCTCTGGGACAGGCTGGACTGCAGGGCTGAGGGGAGCAGGGATGGTCCTGGAGAGCAGCACGTGGCACAGGTCTGCTCCGGCGCAGGAGCTCTCAGAGTGGTCTGTGGGAACAAAGCACTGGGAAGGATTGATGCAGGGTCCCATGGCAGCAGCAGCCATAAATAGCCCACGGGATTTCACAGGCAGAAGAGGAGCCTTGAAGTGGAGATGATGGGACTGCGGGAAAGGGTATGGGTGAAAATGCCTCATGGGAGAAGAGCATGGAGCCATTTAGGATAACCACTGTGTTTATTTCAACACTGGGTATAAATAGTGATGGAGAAAACCTGATGTGAAATTGAGGACTTTAACCATTAGCATAGGAAAATCAGTCATGAGCAAAATTACAATCCACCAGCAAGAGCTTCTGTGCATCTTCTATCAGCAGAGAGAACGTCCTGGTAATAAACACATCTCGGGGGACCTCTGTGAGCAGTCCAGTGGGAAGCTTGGTCTCCCTTTGGGCTCTCCAAGCAGGGAGCCTGTTCTCAGGGGAGGGATGGGGCTGCCTCTGTGCTGGAAGCATTGCAGCCCAGGTGTCAGTTAGTTTGGCTCTCAGTAGCTCTACATACATGAATGTTTCTAAGTAGGCTTTCTACATTAAGGACAGGGTGCCAATGCCTCTCTCTCCAGACAGCAGCCTTAGGGTACTTCCTTAGGGTGGTCCTGAGCTGAGGAAGAAGAGGTTGAAGCCCAGTCCCAGTGTTAGCTCATGTTTCTCCAGGACAGTGATTTAGATGCTGTATCAGGTGGGGGAATTCACTTTCCACTCTGACCCTGGGCTGGTGTTGTCTGGCTGACATGAGCAGTCAGAGCCCAATAGCCTCACAAGGCTGATGCCTCAAAGCAGTGGAGATGCTGAGTGACAGTCCCACCAGCATCTACATCCAGAAGTCATCGCTCTAATCTCCACTGCCTCCTGGCAACCCTGCTGGGTCCCCAAACAGAAAAGTGAAGAAGCCCCTGGTGAGAGCTATCCATCAGTTTTGTTTGGCACCTTTAAAGCCCCTCACTGGGGTTTGTTGAGAGCACTGCAGGGCTGTAGGTTGTTTGGGTGCAAAGCCAGCAGGAGTGCCCTGAGGCTGAGAGGACTAGCGCAGTGTGGCCGTCGGCGCCTCCATAACTTGTCCATTCCTGATCCTGCCCTGGTCCATTTCCCCAGTACAATGCTTTGCCTCGACTGGGCACCCCATGGCCACCCCACTGCTCTCCAGCTCCGGGACAGCCCCCAGGAGCAGCCCCGCTGCACTGCCCCCTCTCCTCCCTGATCCTATACACCCAGGACAGCCTCGGAAACTTCTGACAGCCACCTTATTTACTTGTTTGCGTCTCCAGCTAAAAAAAAATGATGCCGAGAGAGACCAAACCTGCTAATTATACACCTAGCCACCCACATCACCATGTGCTTTATTTCCATCACCATCCATGCTGCCTCTTTCCCCTCTCGACAGCTCGATGTGCCCTTCTCCGATCTCCCTTTCCTGAGGGGCACGGCGCGGTGCATTCCGGCGGGGCGCATTCCAGCGGGGCACGGCCCCCGGCTGCACCCAGGCAGGCTCCCACTTGGAGAGGCCAACGCCGGCCACGAGGTGTTGGGGCGCCGCAGCCGTCCCCAGCGGTTTGGACACACGCGCGCCGGGCCCAGGCTTTTGCGGTGCTGTGTGTGCCGGGGGCGGCGGGCGGGTCGGGACCGGGCGGTGCGGGCGGTGCGGGGCCGGCGGTGCGCGGAGCGCCGGGGACACCTGGCGGTCGCCTGGCGAGCGCCGGCCGGGGCGGGGGGGCGGCGGGTGCCCGGCCGGGGATGGGGGACACGGCGGCCAGGAGCAGCTTGTGTGCAGGCATTCCCGGTGTGAGGCTGAGTGCTGTGGTGGTGCCCGCGGTTGTTTGGAGGCGATGGAGTTCCCACTGCTCCCCTGCTGATGGGATGTTCACGGGCAGCGTGTCCGGCTTGCCGGGGCTGGAGACGGGGCAGTGGTGGAGCCCCAGCCCTGCAGAACCCCTGGTGCGGATCCTTCAGAAGCAGCCCGGCCCTCCCCTGCTAGCCCCGGGGATGGATTTGCTGTTTCTTACCATTAGGAGCAACGCCTTAGCTCTGTGCACAGCTGGGTCGGAACACTGCTGCAGAGAAACATTTTTATCAGGGACAATAAAGGCTCGATTTCCACCTGGAAATTGCCCAATTTGACTTGTGAACCTTGAAAAGCAGCCTATCGCATCCCAATTCTCAGAGCAATTTAGTCTCTGTTGGAGACAGGAGCCCAATGCCGAGGCACTGGCTTTCCACCTGTCAGGAGATCAGAACAAGCATTTTATTCACTCCTTTCCACCTCTATCAAATGGGCTGCATCAAAGTTGTGAATCAGATGCTCTACATCACGAGTGCGTCAGCTATCCTTCCTTTAATCCATGTCCACAGGCTCTGTGTCACCTTCTTCCTTCTCTCCTGCTCCTTACCAATTCTTTTCCCTCCACCAGCTTCATAATCCTTTTCTTCTTCATCTTGGTTGCCAGGGTCCTGCTCTGCCTGACTCAGATGTCACTTTGCTTCTTGCCCACCGTTTCCCTTCCCAGTGCTGTACCTAATGTGCTCTTTTGCTTCTCTGTGTACCACCTCTGCCAGCCCCTTTGGGGCTGTCATGTCCCACCACCCTCCTCTCTTGTCCCTCACTGAGAGCTGCCTCCTCCACACCACGCCTTTGCCCTTTCCAAACCCCCGGCCACCTCATCTGATGCTCCTGCCACAGCAACCTTTCCCAGGACTGTTGAAGGCTTTGTTACACCCTAGGGATGAACACCCCTCACTCGGCACGCTGGTGCTGTACCCAAGGCAGGAGCAGAGATGTGGAGACGGACTTGAGTGTTGGCCAGAGCAAAACTGCTTTCTGCAGTCATGTCTGCAGGGCTTATGAAAGCAATTCCTTCTCCCACTGAGCTGTGGTTCACCCTGTGGGGCTCAGGGCTGGGACGTGTCAGACATCTATGCTGCTGTGTGGGCTCCTGGGGCTGAGAGAGGGCTTGGTCTGCCCCTGCCAGGCACACTATCTCTGAGCCTTCACTGCCTTTCCTTCATCCTCCTTCATCCATTACCTCTCCAAAATGACAGCTACCCTCCTTGTGATGCTCTGCCTTTGCTTCTCAGCAGCCTTTGCAAGCTGGTTTTCTCTTGAGCAGAATCACAAGTTTGGATGTTCAGAGGCAAAGGTACTGTCTCCTAGTAGGACTTAGGCCTTTGATTAGAAGCCCCAGAGCACCTCCTGAGAGCTTCTAGGAAGGTCTGGACTCTGGGAAGGGTGCCTGACATATTTTATATGCTTTTCTGCTCCACCAGGTGCAAAGCCCACCTCTGTCCCAAGGATATGGCAGCTGTACCTGGCTGTGATGCTGCTTCACATCAGCCGGATCAGAAACAGGCATTCCCACTGTCCCCTGCCCTTGGACCAGCCAGGGCATGGCAGTGCAGCAGGGCACCACTCCCCGAGGGCACCAACTTCCCCAAGTGCTATCCTGAAGGGGAAAGCCATTGGTTGAGGTGGGCTAACCTCACTCAGGAGTCTGGGGACATGCATCACAGCCACAACCTGCTAATGAGCCCGGGAAGCAAGGCAGAGCGTTTGCCTGACAGGGCAATTAAATTATGATTGATTCCTGGAACAGCTACTTAATTCATCATTAACTGGCTTATCATAGCTGGCATCTGTGCCAAGGGTCCCTCTGAGAACTGCCTCAGGGGATGTGGTATGGAGGTGAGATCGGTGAAACACAAAGCTATATATTTGCTACCTCTTTATTTTCATGCGTTATTTTGGCTCCTTTTACCCAGTACTTGCCTTGAGAAAATGAGTACACAAGGCAGCTGTGCATTTCTCACTCTACTAGGGACCACTGCAACCGGGCTGGGGAGCATGGGGGCCCCTGCCTGGCCAGCTGGTTACAGGAGCAGCCATGCAGAGGGGGAGGCAATTCAGTAGGGAACCCACAGCTGTCAGTTGTTAGTAGAGCTGCAGCAGTGGTTCAGCTCAACAAGGGCACTGAAGTCTGCTTCTTCCCAGGTGTGCCCTCCCCCTGGGCTTACACTGTGCATATATGCTTGTATGTGTGCACCTAGCAGCATCTCACCACCGTTACCTGCTGCCAGTCCTGCCCAGACAAGCCCCGCGGGGCTGATGGATATGCACGCTCTCCAGTGTTGCTGGTAATGAGGTCAGAGAATGGCCAGTCTTCGCCAATTTTGTCTTTTATGGCTTCCTTGTTTTCATCTGCTGACTTCATTCCTTTCCCCAAGCTTGGTTATTAACAAGCTGTCTTTATTACGAAGCTTACTTTATTACTAGGCCTACTTTATTAAGCCCTGTGCAGCTAAATTCACTGTAGGATCCAGACAACCCAAAAGGGGTTTGGGGACAACTGCAGGGCTGGTGTAGCTCTTTTCTTCCCAGTGTGTGTGCACGCAGGGCTGGTCCTTACCCTCTCTGCCATTCCCTCTCTAATGTTATCTCTAGGGGTCTGATGGCCCTAGTCTGTACCTGCAAACCCAGATCAAATAATTTGGTGCACGGTCTCTATGCGACGTGCTGATCTTGGTGACTAAGGAGTGGGATGCAACTCTAATCCCTCTGGCACTGGGACTCTTCACATCAGCTATTGGAGGGGTAGGTTTCAGCCTGGCTGCTTTCCAGCAAGGATACACTACAGCACACTGCTGTAAGCATTTGTGATGCTGGCCCTCAGTGTCTCCCCTCCACTGTGACCAATGCCAGGACTGGGCACTAGGGCTGCACTTAGTGGTCCTTTTGCCTATTTATCAGAAGCACAGTGAGATCATCTGCACTTTTCCCCTCGTCCTTGCAGTTCTGTTATTGCCCTATCCTGCTCCGAGGGAGAGCATCAGCTCCAGCTCCCAAGAGTGGAAGGCAGCAAGGGAAAGAGAGTTTAATACAGGTAAATCTTTTATAATCCCAGAGGGTACAAGACTAGCATGTACTAAATTGCTCTAGCTGTAGCCCTGCCCTGTCCACGCTTTGTGCAGCAGCTCTGAGATCCTGGCCCTGCTCTAAGGACAGCCCTCAAAGGGCAGTTTGAGGAATCAAAGAGGTTTGGGCTCTCCCTTCTCTCCTGGGACAAAGCCTTCAGCCCTGCCTAGCCCACATTCACAGAGACTTCCCTATGCTTCCACAGTATTTTCCTGTGGTTCCTTTTGCTACCCACACTATTACTCTTCCAAGAAATGTTCATCCTGGGATGTTCACTACCTGCAAACCCTCCCTGCCTCTTCCCCACAGCCCAGGTCAGTGAGACATCTCCCAGCCCAAAGTCAACCAAGTCCATGTCCAGCAGCAGCCCAGCTGCATTAAGATGCAGTCGTCCCACACTGGTTCTCTGGCACCTCCCATGCTGCCTTTTAGGTTTCCAATTCCTCCCAGCTCCTTTCCCTTCTTTCTCCCCCACGCTGTTTCCCAGCACTAGCTGCTGTGAATGTGTGGCTTTCCCACACAGCTCTTCCCTTTCTCTAACCTGCTGCAGAAGACCCAAAGAGAGAAGTGCAGCAACTTCCACACAGGCAGCACCCACTGCCCGGTGGCCAGCAGCCTGCCTGCAGTCCATATGCTGGTATTTCTCAGCACATTTGGAGCCAGCTCCCTTCAGCAGCTTGCAGCAAGATCCCATTCCTCCCTACCCTAGCCTGCTGTCAGAAGCATTTCTTGAGATGAGGCATGGATGCTGTACCAAAACTGTCAACTTTCTCTTACTAGCGCTGGGCTTCTTCTTCTGCTTGGGCTGCTGCTCTCAAACAACACTCAGTGATTGGTCTCTTCTTACTGTTTTATTCAAAAGCAAGATATTTTATTAGAAATCTAATTTGCATGTTAAGCTAAGCAAAGAAGAGAATTGTGGTTTCCTTGCCTGAAAACCAGGATGAAGCTTTGAGCTTCTCTAGGTCTGTGGAGGAAATAAAACCACCTTTGATACAAATATGCATCTCCCTTAAATATTTTGAAAATACTTAACAGCCATCTGCTGCACAAGCCATTACAGGCTTTATTAGTAAGGTGGGAGACTGCAGAAGGCAGAGAATGGTTTTGGGGAGGGAGAAGTGGAGGGCATTCACCAAAATGTACAGTTTTAGCAGCACAACTCCATTTTCCTTATCAGCCTTCCAAAATGTGATGACCACTGCCAGAACTAAGCCCATGAACAGGTCCATTTAAAACCACGTGTGGCCCTTGAGCCTGCATGGTGTGGCAGAGTTTGGCCAAGGGATCACTTGAGCTTTTCACTCTCTAGGGTCTTCAACTCCAACTTCTTTACTATTATTTCCTCCTTGAGAACAGATTTAAAGCCCAGGTGATGTGCTGTCTGTCAGAAAGCCAGCCTACCGCACCCTGGGGAATCTATAGCAGGAGGAAGTGTGCCCCTGCTACACACCATCCTACAGAGAACTCAGTGACTGAGATCTCTGAGAAGGACAGGAACATTTGGGGTTGTAAGGCAATAAGGTGGCATGGTCTAGGAGCTAGAAAAGTGCTAGAGAGAGACCATAAAATGCAGGGCTTAGGTACTGAAGAGCACAAAGCAATTATTTTACTCTCCTGAGGATATTCCACTGCACGTTTTCTTTGTGCCAAAGTGGGTTGGGAAGCCAAAATAGCAAATGCTCCTCTGAAGAAAAGGGGTGGAAATATTTAATCTCAGAAATTTTCATGGGTAAAAAAAAAAGCAGCAGAAGGTTTCAGCACTCTGAAATGGAGGAAGGGAGAGAGAGGTGAATTTCCCCAAGGAACAAACCCATGTTGACATTTGTAGCTGAGAATCCCATTTGGACTCAGAATTTTCTGAAGCTGGTGGCCCAGAGCCAAGGCTGTACCGCTGCTGCTGTACCCAAGGGTGGAGCTGGTTTAAACAGGGCTTTGATGTGATGGATCATTTACTTAGAATGTCATCATTTCAAAGTGGACCAAACCCCCTGGGGTCTCGCCTTTAATCTTGCATCTCTTCATTCCTCCTCATGGCTGGCTGAGCATCCAGCACTCCCACCCCAGCCTAAACACCACCTCCACGTCCTCACAGCAGCCCCCTGGCTTCCCTTGGTGGCTCAGCTTCCCTTGCCCCAGCTGCAGCTCAACCCTGGGAGGAGCCCTAGAGAACCTCCCGTGTACCTGAAAGTCAGTTAGGTGTATCTGTAATCTCCAGAGGGCTGTAATTCACCATGCAATACTCCGTTTTGGGAAATCAGGCAGCCCCCTTGAGTGACTGTCAGCCTCTTAACTACTTCTGTGCTGCCCGTTAGGCAGCACACATTATGAACCAGCAGAAAAGATGCAGTAGGTCCTTTCCTGTCAGGCTGCACGTGGCCAACCCAAGATGCATAATAGATACACCAAATCCTCATCTTAATCCAGCCTGAATCAGATCATCTTGTTGCAGGGCTGCATCCTTATCTTACTACCAGCAGGGGAGAGATGAAGAGATGCTCCGTTTGCCGAGATAGCATTCAAGCTGTGCAGAGGTGGGGAGGACTCTTGTTTTCTCCCTTATTGCCAATATTTTCTGTTCCCACTAGCCTCACCTCGGCATCGGCTCTGCATGGGTGAGAGGCTTTTCTGCTCCCTTGCCTTTCTGTAATACCAGCCTTCTACTGCTTCTGCTCCTGCAGGATCTCTTCCCCCCTACATCAACAGCATGGAGAGCGTGCATGAGCTGCAAAACCCGCTCTTGGCCAAGGCCAACGGACACCTTCGCAGCAGCTATTCTTACCACCAGCGTAACAGCCAGGACTACCCCAGTCATCACTGCCAAGGGAAACTGTATTCCTACATCTTCCAAAACACTGGCAGTGCCAGGACTCATCAGCTGCTGGATGCCAGTTCCCTGCAGCTGGCTGTTGAAGCCTTGTACGGCCCCAGTTTCATCTTTGTGAAGGATGAGACCACTCTCAAGGCCAAGGACAGCAAAACAGAAAGCTGCGAAACCACTTTTACAGAGAGCAAAGAGGCTCCATCCGAAGCTCCTGAAAGGCATGAGGCGCAAGGGTCCTGCCTGGTAGACAGTGACATCCGCATCCAAACTGTGTCCTATGAGGTGGAGGAAGATGAGCTCCAGGAGTACGAGGTGAGCTTTGCCAGGTGGGATGACACTTAACTCCTGTGGTAATTCTGGACATGGGTTCAAATTCTCGGTAATTTATTCTCCCTTTTTTTATCCAGAGTGCCCCCCACACCCTACCATCTCCTGCCTCACCAGTCTGTGCACCCAGTATTTCTCCTTTCTTCTTATCATTTCTGTTCATTTTCCCTCAGTGCTGACTTCAGAAAGAGGTCTGGTTCTCTAAGAGCAGCCTGGCTGCAGGCTGCAGGGAGCAAAGGAGAGGTGGGTCTCTGCAGGACCCTTAGGATATGGGGACCCTTTGACAAGGGCAGCCTGCTGTTGCTGTGGCACTCGAGCTGAGGAGAAGCAGCAATTCTTGCATAACAGCAAAATTCATATGTGTGGTGGCAGCAGCTGAGAAAAAGCTGATATATAAAGACAGGATGAATCCTGCAAAGGAAGAATGAGAGCTGACAAAACAGCCTCATTGCTGCACTGTGCCCCCTGTGGCTTGAGCAAGGCTGGGAATATTGTCCAGAACCTCGAGAGGTGGAAGTGGGTCCCCAGAACCCGCCAGAGCTGATGTTTGATGACCCAGCACAGTTCTGCTGCTTTTGGTGTTGGTGATGTGGCCTTTTCAGATGCAATCAGGGGTGTTCCCATGTCTGCGTGCCTTCCTCTCTGAGACAAATCACTTCTAGGGCTGTCTGAGGCTGGCCAAGTGGTGCCCAAAGGCAGGAGTGTTGACTGCAGCCACTGAGCAATGTACTTACTGGGGGGAGAGGGCATGTTGCCCCTGCAATGGAGGCTCCAATTCAACTGCTTTCCCTCACTTCCTAAATTAGTTTAGCAGGATATTGATCTCCTAGTCTCTAATGGGGATAAGGCACTTTGTTTAAGTTTGTTTAAGCTGACAAACAGTCAGTTCTGCCAAAGCTGAAGATATTTCAGTTTAAGACTCTCTCTAATGCAGGGAAATCCCAGACCCCCAGCAAGTGAGCTCAGCATTTGGTGTGGCAGTGAGCCAAGAATCCATTCCACTTTTGAATTTGCTGAGCTACGTTGTTCTTCATCAAATCACACTGAAGAGTCTAAAATATTTTTGAAATTTACTCCTTGAATTTGCTGGTGAGATCATATGGAAATATGTGATGGGACCAGGAGAGAGCAGAAGCTGGGAGGTGAGGGGCTGAGATGCAGCCAGAAGTGAGGCACAGGGAGGTGGGCATGTACTGAATTAATCTCGTTTTGCAGAGCGACTCCTCCAGCGACAGTGAAAGCGAGGATCATTTCCTGATGCTTCCCCCCCGGGACCACCTGGGCTTGGCCCTTTTCTCCATGCTGTGTTGCTTTTGGCCTCTGGGGATTGCTGCTTTCTACTTCTCCCAAGGGGTAAGAGATCCCATTGCTTGCCTGTGTGTGTTGAGCGCTGGAGCAAGGGCCCTGCAAGCCACAGCAGCCCTGGAGGTGGCCAGCACCTTCCTGGGTTTAAGGCTCATCTCTGTGCCATGGCCATAACTCTGAGGGTTGAGGCAAAGGGTGATCCTGCATGTCTCCACAGTTGTTGTGGGGTTGCAAACCCTCCAGTTCTGGTGTGGGTTACTGGAGGTCAGGTTTTTCCTTGGGAACTGGAGTTGCTCTTGGCCCTTTGCCCTGGCATTTTCCCACCTGTCCTCCCACTCTTCAGTGGTGCGGAGGTTCTACACCATGACCCAGACTGAGGCAGCTCATGCCACAGGAGCCAGGCTGCTCTGGAGGTTGGACACAAAGGATATCCCGGTGTTCATATCACACTACAGCTCCTCTCCTGTGCTTGTTTCTGATGCACATTGGCTAAGTTATGGGAGCCAGTGCCAGGCTGGCAGAGGCTGGAGAGGGTAGTGGCCCTCTGGCTGCACCAGCTCAGAGGAGCTGCTGCCTTCTTGAGGGCTTAGTCTGCAGCCTGGGCTCACTTACTTACTGTTGACCCAGAATAATTCATGCAGAGCTAGGAGATTTACTCCACATTTGCACAGATGCTTCTGTACAAAGAATAGGTGGGGGGAGGTATTAAGAACTTAAGAGGATAGGAACAGAAATGGAAAAGTATATTATATAAGTGCCTGGCACAGAGGTGGTGAGAGGCAGGGGAAGCCTTAATTGATTAAGATCCCAAGGAGCAGTTGATTTCACGTTTTTCCATGTGGTGCAAGATAGCACAGTGCACTCCCCATGTGATGACGTATGTGGGGTAATTTACGTCTAGCTCCATTTGCTATAACTACCACTTTCGTTCACTCACTGAGGTAAAGACCATCTCTTTATTTGGTGTCTGTGCACAGTGATCTCCGTGTGGCAACTTGAATGTGAGTAGTAGGTAATACCAAGAGCACTTAGAATGTGCCTTGAGCACTTAGAGAAGCTGGAAGTTGCCATCACAGAGAGCCAACACCCTCATCTCCACTGCTGGCTCCATCAGTCCTTCTATAGCAAATAGGCTTCAACTGAAAACCACACACACACGAAAAATCAGGTGGTAGTAGAGCCAGACCAATGGACCATGCTGTCTGGAGTCACTCCCTAAGACTAGGCAGTACTTGATACATATCTGTACAGGGTATGCTGGTATCTAGTCAGTGCCACACAGCCATCACCCCAAGCACCAACCAGTTGTCTGCTCTTATGAAGGTCCAGCCTCCCACTCCCAGCTCTGGCTGAGTACCCAGATGGGTACTTTCAGACAAGCAACTGAAGCCCACGCTTCCCTTGGAGGCAAAATCCACAGGAAAATGTGTGTAGGTGGCACTGCTGTAGTGAGCACTCCCAGACTGGCAAACACCGTGCTGTCTGTTCCCATCTGCCATGGGACAGAGTGACCAGGGAAGGGGGACTGACTCAGCAGTGAAACAATTGCATGCTGAGTAAAAGGCCAGGTTGATACAGCTGTGAGCAACAGGCATTTCTTCTCCTTTCAGACCAGCAAGGCTGTCTCCAAAGGAGATTTCCATCTGGCCAGTTCAGCTTCCCGCCGAGCTCTCTTCCTTGCCGCGCTCTCCATAACCATCGGCACAGGAGTGTACATCGGGGTGGTGGTAGCACTGATTGCTTATCTCTCGAAAGGGGGCCATGTATAGCTGGCACCTACATGTCACTGCCGTCCCTGGCCGCCAGCCCTCCTGGGATTGAGCTTTCCTGTGGAGCACAGAGCACCAGTGCCTGCAAAGGCTGCTTGCACAGCCAGACCCCAGCATTGATGCCCTATGCAGGTTTTTTCTCCTTTCAGAGAAACAGTAAATCCCTGT
The DNA here is from genome assembly GCA_035584735.1 of Pseudotriccus pelzelni. Lineage (NCBI taxonomy): Eukaryota > Metazoa > Chordata > Aves > Passeriformes > Tyrannidae > Pseudotriccus > Pseudotriccus pelzelni. Next base: position 40,519,702 of record JAWMRA010000161.1, on the reverse strand, counting down.
TCTCTCCAAGGCTGTAGTGTGCCACCATCCAACAACAGGGAATTGAGAACCAGTCTGGCTGCTGGGACCAGGAGGAGCACATTTGCCTGGTGGAAGATGTGCAGGAGAGAAGCTGCATGCTGCTGCTGGGCTGGTGCCACCACCCCTCATCTGGGGCCACAGCTTTCCTTCTCAGCCCTGTAGCTGGGAGATCCATTGCTGGTGCCCAAGCTTTGCCCATGAAGAGGACACACAGGGAGGAGAGGGGATATGGTGCCAGGGAACGATCACTGTTTCTTCTAGGAGGTCAGAGTCCTGGTGGGGTCTCCAGGCTCCTCTGATGGGGACAACATTCTCACTTCAGCACCAAGGGGGTGGCACCTGGCTCCTCAGATGCAGTGAAGTAGGAGGACAGAGCATGGACAAGACCAGAGGGCATGCTTAACACATCCCTCTGCAGACAGACCCTTGATCCACAGGAGAAATCCCAGTTGCTGGCCTGGCCCAAAAGCAAGGAGGAAGGCAGACTGGTGGTTGCACAACATCTCTTCCATTTCTGGTGCAGGCTGGTAAAGACAGCAGTGTTTTCTCCATGTTAATAATGACTGTCATGATGATCCCAAGTCTGAGCCCCCATAAGGTTGCCATCCCAGAGTGCTGGGCCCTAAAAAGACTTGTAATTGAAACCTCTACCCAAGAAGTGACCTGGGAGAGGTGGGGGCCTGAAGGATTCTACTCTTGGCACTAGGTCAGGGCCCTGCACACAAAGAGGGATGGAAAGAAAAGGCTGAGACGACATGCAGAGTCTGAAGCGGGAGTGCTGTTTGCAAGGGGATGAGATCCAGAAAAGGAAGAGACATGGAGGGAGCCCAAGACACAGGGGGTGACCTCAACACACTCCTTCCCATGCCTCAGAGAGGCATATCTCCATCCATCCTAAAGCATTTGCTGAAAAGGAAATCCCCAGCATCCCCTTTTGCTTACTTGTATATTGTCAGAGACACATTAAGTGCTTCAGAGGTGGGTATGAAGGCAATGGCTGCCCCAAAGAGGCATTAAGAGGCTGTGCCTCACCCCCTACTCCTCAGCATCCACCTTGACCATCCCTCCTCTCCCTGGCCATGGATCCCCTGTTGCCTCTTTCCCTCGTGTGCAGGGGATTGCAGGCAAACTCTGTGCACCCCTCACCCCCTTCCCAAGGTTTCTGGGCAGGCTGCAGCCAGCTTTGCAAGAGGCGCGGCATGTTCCTCCAGCTGGGTGCCATTCAAATGTACATTTCATACTAAAGAAGCATGCTAATGTCTGCAATTGCTGTTGTACTTGAGCCATAAAAGAGAAAAGCGCATCAGAGACCTGTACAGAACCTGGTCTGAAAGTTCCCATTACGTTTTATAACATGGAAGAGCTAATAAAAAAAGCAGGAGAGAAGTCTCTGTTTATAAGAACTGGCTAACAAAGAGATGAGCTTTGCAGGAGTGCCATGCTTACTTAAACCAGGAGGTGTTTATGATGTTCTCAAAGGAAGTTATAATCTAGCTGGTGTCTCAGCAACTTGGAGGGAGATGCATTTCAATGTAGATCACAGTGAGCAACTAACACTGAAAGCGAGATGGTGGTGTAGGCTTTTTTCCCGTGTGGAAGGGACAAGACTTAGGGAGAGAGAGACTGGAGCACCGTGTGTGTTCAGGCTACTGCCTGTATAGTAGAAGCATAAAATAAAATGTGCTCAAAGAGGGGCAGAAGAATACAAACACAGGAGCGAACAAGCAATCTTGCTTCTGACGGTGGACAGAGACAGAATTTGCAGGAAGGGCTGGGGTGTCCAAAAGAGATGAGGTGGCTTAGAGAGGAGTGATAAGGGGCAGACTCAAGTGAGAGTTTTCATTGCCCTGTCCTGCATGTGCTCAACCACCTTGGATGTCCATCTCTCCAAATAACCAAGCAGGACAAGTGCTGTTTCAGAGAAGGGATGTCTGTGGGTGCCCATGCAGCAGGGTCGACCAGCCCCACAACCCCCAACTCAGTGCTGTCCCAGCTAAAGCCCTCCTTGTCTATCCCCTTCAAGCACCCCCAGCTGAGTGGCAGGGGTGGGGCTTCCCACCAATTCTGGTCCAGACAAAATCATTGGGGCTGCCAGTTGAAAATCTACAATAAGAAAGTGTGTTTGTCTCTGCATTTCTAATTCTTTCAGTTGGTTTCCTCCGGGGGCTGCCATGGGTGGGGGCGGAGCCAGTAGTCCCCAGCCCACTCCCCATGGGCACCCCATGCCCCTGCACCTCAAATTGCTTCTTTGACTTTTTTTAATAGGAGATGCCTGGGGAAGGACCAGGCCAAAGGGCCAACAGAATTAAAGTGTTTTCCACTAATAGCCTGAATCTCTGATGATCTTGTCAAAGGGAGGGGGGGAGGGAGAAGGGGCTGTGCCAGAGCATCCCTAAGGGGGGCATTATGCAAATGGAGAAATTAGTTGGAAACAGCCTGAAGGGAAAAGTGGAAATTGAAATCTGAGGACCAGCATGGAGATCACTGCTGAATAACTTATTATAGACTCACAGTGTCTGCTGCAGCCGCCTGAGCAGAAGGGAAGGAGGCAAAAAGGCAACAAGACACAGCAGTCAGGGAACACACAAGCTCCAGAAATTTGATTAAGCTTAAAAAAAATGTTAAACTAAACCATGCCGGTGCTGTGGAAGAGGTGTCTCTTCACCCCCTCTCTCCTGTCCTCCCAGAAAAGGGGTCCCTCTCCCAGCTGGGACCCCCAGCCCTACAGCAGAGCCCTGTAATGGTCCTGATCTCAGAAGGAATATTCAGAAATGCAAAGGAGGGTAGGAGGGGCAAAGGAGGAATAGCTTCAAGTCCTGACCTGGAAATATGTCTAGCCCAGAAAGGAGAAGGGAACACAGGGAGTCTGGCAGGTCATAGCTCTACAAGGTGATGCAGAGGGCAGCGAGTGCAGAGACCATCTGTGCCTGTGCAAAGGGGTGATAGGGAAGTGAGATTTCTGATGGCTGCTGAGGGAGGGTTTAGGGTTCTCTGAGAAGGAGGTGGAGGAGGGTCAATTAAACAGTGATATCTTACAAGGGTGTATACCACAAGCTGCTGTCCTTGCCTGCCTCATTTTTAAAAAGAGATGCTGAAGAGTCCCATGACATATCAGAATAACTCCTCCATTCATGAATAATGTGTTCTCCATAATTAGGATATCTATTTGTAACCGAGTTCCCCACCAGCTGGCTGCGGGTGCCTGTCCCTGTGCTGTCCAGCACCCCCAGCACAGATGCGGTCCTGCAACCCTGGCCCCAGCAACCCTGTCCCATTGCCCTCCTGCCCAATGCTCCTTAAATGACCATGTCCTGGCCCAGTCACCCCAGCAGTACTCCCAGCCATCGTCCTAAGGCAGTGACACCAAGAAACAGACACAGAAGGTCACCAGAAAGCTTATTCACTCCCCATCTCCCCAAATCTGTGCTCAAACACACCTCCCTTGCCTCATACACTGAGTGGCTTTTGGGTTGCAAGAAGTGTCGTGACCAGGTGTCCCAGATGGTCTCCCTGCTGTGAGGACAAGACTTCAGGGACCAAGCCAGATCCATTCCCTGGTTTGGTTGAACATTCCCTCCATTCTTCCCCTGCCTTGGAGATGCTCCTCGCTCAGCCAGGACTTCAGAGCAGCTGTGTCTGAGGTGCACTGGGTTTTGGTTTCTTTTGCCAGCAGCAGAAAACACTGTCTTCCAGCTTGGGCTCCTTTTGTAACCTCTGCAATGTCAAGGTGAGCACTTCCCAGCAGGCCTTTCTCTTCAGAAACAGCTAACGACAGCATGGAGTCTCTGCCAAGGGTGGGGGTGGCCTTTGAATCCTGCCTCCTTCTGGGATGCAGCCAACAAGAAAGCTACCAAGGGAAAAAACACCAGCACCTCAGCGCAGATCTGAGCGACCAACGCATCTGAGCTGCCGCCTGCTTCCCCCAGCTCTGCTCACACTGCTTGTCCCGCGGCAAGTGCTGTGGCATGCCAGAATGGGGCCACTGGCTACAAATGGGGATTGGGGTGTGGTAACAAGGGATGCCGGGACCATACTGGATCTTGCTCCTCTTCCCTCTGGGATGAGGTGATGGAATGGAGGAGAGGGGAAAGAAGCTGGTGGGGATTGTCGGGGAGACAAGACCCATGTGGGACTCTGTCCCCAGACAAAGGGATTCACTGGTCCTCCAAGCCAACCTGCTCTCCTTGGGGTCAGCCCCAAGGTGGATTATGTGGAAACCACAAGGGCTGGACACAGGGTGTCCTTCCTGCTAGACTCCCTGCACCTTCAGTGCCTGGGAGGACAAAGCCCCTTGCAGAGGCAAAGTTACCACCTTCTCTCTGAGCAGAACAGGGTGGTGGGATGGGATTGTAACTGTGCTGATGGGGCAGAAATGCCTCAGTTCTCCCCCCAGCTGTCCTCTAGAGGCTGGGTGAGAAAAGAGACACAGAGAAATATAAAAGCAGAATAAGTCATTTGGCTCACTTAATGGAACAGTCAGTGTTTTCCTTTCACAGTAACCCAGTAAGGAAATAGCTAATTATCTGAGACAGGGCAAGTCTTCTATTTCTGTCCAAAAAAAAATTTAAAATCATTTAGCAGTGCGTCTCTTCAGTTAGCTTATCCTTTCCTCTTTGCTTCCCCAAAACAGCCTGCAGTGGAGAGAGCATGGGGAGGCACAGCCCGTGGCAATGCCATCTCTCCTGGGGCTGTCGGGAGAGGATTTTTGCAGAGAGAAGCCAATTAAGAGCCATTACTCAGGCATCAGCTGCTGGGAAATCAGGAGGCTCATTACCTCTCCTCTCCCTGCGGATGTAGGCACCCGCTCACTCTTCTACAGCCTCCAGTAGCCACAGGTGCAGGAACACACTTCTGGGGTTGCGCTGTCCCCACGGGGCAGGAGGACAACTGGTGTCAAGAGGGGATAGAGCGCTAGGTGGGCACACCTTGCTGGGGATAAGTCAGATGTTGTCCCTATGGCCAGTGGGGAGCCATGGGGCTTGCTGTGATACCACTGGCAGGGTTGGTTACTGAGGGTGGCACACTGCTCATCTGTCCCTTTTGCTGCCAAAGTCTATCCTAGCACAGCCCCCTCCCGTGTTCCCCTCCTTGTCCCAGTGGTGTCCAGGCACAGGGACATTTGGGGAACGCATCTACAAGTGTGCTGCTCCTCTCAGCTGACCTCAGCTTTGCTGTAGATAATGCCTGGGCTGGGATCTCAGAGGCAAGGAAGGGCTTTTACAGGTGAACTCCAGTTGTCCTCTAGTAGGCATATCTTAAAGACACAATTTAAATATTCTCACAGGTGATAGTTTGGGGGCTTTGGAGAGTCAGTACTAACAAGTACCAGAAGCACTCAACTTGTGAGCTCCTAGACCAGAGAGGGCCCATGTTCTCCCCCCAGGCCTATCTTCCCTGAGCAGAGGAGCTGGTGCTGCCCCTCCAGCCAGTCCAGAGCGCAGGATGGGATAGGGCCAGCAGTGGAAGCACCTCTCTTCTCCCCCTACTCCACCCCACACGACTCCTGCACCTCCCTTTCTGCTCAGGAGCTTTTCTGGCTGCAGGGCTGCACTGATGCTTGCTCCCATCCTCTGGAATCTTTCATATCCTTCCCAGCACAAATCCCCCCACTCTGCAATGGTTCCCTCTTTACTTTTGGAGATAGGATGCTTCTGGGTTTTAACCCTTTCAGTATTAGCTGGCTTCCTTTTTAAATCAATCTTGTTGCTTAATTGAAATGTCAGTCAGGATCGATCCCAGTGTCTCACAGAAGTCAGAGTGCAGACAGAACTCTGCCTTCTTGTAGCACAGAGAGCTGGGGGACAGTCTGACGGGCAAGGGGTCCTTCCCACCACACAGGCAGGCTCCCTGCCCAGACGCACGCAGTTACAAAAGTGCCAGGAAGATATAACTTTACTCTCAATCACCTGAGTTTGGCAGGAGGTGCAGGAGGTGCAGGTGCAGGAGGGCAGCAGCTATCCTACCTTTCCCAGAACTGTGGTTACTGAAGTGATGGAAAAGGGATGAGGAGAGGCACAAAGGAAGATGCCAGGGAAGGAGAAATGAAAATAAATGCAATATCTGCCAAAATGCCATCCTCAAAGTAGTATATCAAAGTCTAGGCACAGGCAACAAACTTTTGACAGTATTGGGCTAGAAAGATGGAAGTGTTCCTTCCTGAAGTGCTTTCAAGCTGAGTGTCTTCTCCAAAATCCCAGTATTTTCCAGATGCTGGCTGTGCTAAATTAGCATTACATAGCACCTCACTTTTCTAGAAGAGGAAAGGCAGGGTACACTGAACCTGAACTTTGATTAAACTGCTGGGATGGAGCCACACCACAGTTGTCAGGTGGGGCTAAGACAGGTATTAATTGGTTATTGATATTTTAGAAGATCTATTGAATTGGAGGGCAAAATCCTTGAGGATCCATAAAAGGATGGATCTTCCATACTTCCACTAGCAAGTTGGCATAGGAAGGAGGGGTGCTTTAGCACAATTTGCTAATGAGAAAAAATTAGTAGAGTTTTGAAATATAGCAGGGAGGTGCAATGAGCCTGCTGCAGCATTTCATGCTAGCAACCGTAGGGAGCTTTCTGGCTCGCAGTGACCAGGGGAAGTCCTGAGCCATTGCTCCAGCATGAAAAAGGCGGATCTGATGTTTGGGCAATTGGTTCAGCAAAAATATTCATGGATAATGGCAGGGTAGTGGTGGGCCACAGCTGGACTCCAGCAGACATTTTCAACCACAGCACGTGAGATGAATTTTAATGGGACGGAAGCAGAGAGGAAGAACAGGGACCTGGCAGCGGTTGGAGTAACCTGCTAGGACAGACACAGATGGTTCCCCATCTGGGAACAGGGCCCCTCCTGGGGCACAGGAGGAAATGACTGTCTCAACAACTGAGTTCACTCAGCAGTACTACTTGCATGTAGTCTGGACTTATGGAGGGAACAATGCAGGGGACTGACTGAAAAGATCCCTTTTTTCTTTTTCTTGTCATCTTCTTTCTTTCGCTCCCCACATAGATATTCTTGATAATGAATTGCTGCTATGCTTGTCACTCATGGGCAGTTTTGAATGGTGGCACTGACTTTTGTATCTTCCTGCTGCTGCTACATCTGTACTCCAATGATCCCAGCAAAGCACAGGAGCTATCTTATGAACTGCAATCCTTTTGCCACCTTGAGGTGCTTTTAAGACCAACAAACCAACGGCCTGTGCAAAATCTGGAGCGAAAGCCATGCTTGAGCTAACACATACCAGCTCAGTGCTTGGGCATAATCAACTATTCCGCTGTGCTGCACTGGCCACCTTCTGCACCTGCAAACCCCCTCCCACGGACATGAATTGGGTGCATTAGTGGCAGAGCAGAGCCCTAAATTGCAGGTAGGTGGCATGCTGCTGCCCACCTGCTTTGCAGCCCCCCAGCCTTTGCTTTTCAGTCACCTTTTAATTTTCGTCTTTTCTCGGGTCGGCGCTTATAAGCATCTGTGTGTAAGGAAGTTTAGGTGGCACCTGAGCTAAACCTCACTGCACACATGCAAAGAGAGATTTACCATCCAGTATCTGGATGTGGAGCAGCTGAGGCTGCCTCAAATTTGTCTCCCACCACCAGCTCAACATGAGAGCAGCATGACATGTACAAATCAAATGCAACATTTTCCCTCCTATTTAAGCTCTGCTCAGCCACAAATTACATCAATAAATAATGAACACCCAGTGTTTAGGTGATGCCACGGTGGCAGTGACCCACCATGGCCTGCTGCTATCAAGGTATAGGGAGGGAGAAACATAAAGACACTTGTAAAATCCCTCAGAGGGATGAGTCTTATTTTCCTACCGTGCCCCTCCTGAGTGCCACCCCCCTCACCCCCACTGGAGACATCCAGCTAAGGGCAGAAAATCCATCACATCTAAATCTTTTCACCAGGGCTTCCAAAAAAACATCTTGCAAGGGTGGGAGCCCAAGACCAGCACCCAGAAAAGATTCATCCTGCAAGTGCCCAGGTGTGATGCATGTAACACTCCCAGTTAAGGGAGAGTTCAGTGAGGGGAAGCAGAACCCTTTCCTGCACCCTGCAGAGCACTGGGTCCCACAACACAGGCATCCTACAGGCTCTACCAATGCTCATTTGCCCGCAACAGCAGCTGACCACCACCCACCGTGCTATGCCATGTTAATGGATGCTCCAGCCCTGCTGACAGGCACAGTCTGCCCCAGCTTCAGTGGCACTCACATAGGACCACTGTCAGCACCCACAGTCAGAAAACCCACCCTCCCTGCTGCTTCCCTTGGTTCAGACAAGGAAGGGAACACAGGGTCTTGTGTCCACCTTCAAAGCTGCTGCTGCAGCCACCACCGCCACTGAAAGCAGCTATCTCCAGCCTCCAGCAGTTTGGAGACGCAGGTAATCTTCCTGGAGTAATTACCAGCTCACTCCCTTAGAGGAGTTCATAGATGAGTCCTCTCTGGCAGCTAATTACTCCAATTACTTCCTGACACACAGAGCCCAGGGCTCTCTGCAGCAGCACTGCTTGGCAGCTCCCTGCTCTCCACGTGCCTCTCTTCCCAGAGCACCCCTGTCCCAGAACCCCTCCTGTGGGACCACACAGGGTATGCTGGAATGTATGCATGTTGGTGAAATCCCACCATCACCAAGGACAAGGAGCTAAATGGTTTAAGAGATGTCCCAGATGGTGGCTCAATGCTGCTCCTCCTGGGCTGCCCCACCTCACAGCTCAAACCGAAGAACACCACAGGACAACCCTGAGCACCCCCCTACCGGCTACTGCAGAGAACTAAGCAGCACTTCCTAGCATAGGGGCCCTCTGCCTAGGAGGCTCACAGGGAGCAAACTCAGACTATGTCAGGAGCATGACTGGGCTGCAGCAGTCAGAGAGAGATTCCAGACATCTTGAGGAAGGAAAAACAAGCTATTTGTGAGCAAGATTGGGGGGAGGAGACAGATGGGGAACTGACACACCACAACATGCACTATAGCATCTCAACTCTAACAAGGTCACTAGAGCTCCTAATGCCCCTGCCAAGACCTTGAGGGTAAAAAAAGACTCAGCTCTGCCAACCCAGCCTCAGGGGCTGACTTCGTAAATGCAGGCCTCGGGAAGTTCTCTCCTCACATCTGTAGGTTGCTCTGACTCCTGGCAGCTTTCTAGGAAACAAGAGCAGGTACTGCACTTGTCATCACAAACCTCAATGGTAGCAGCTAGCCCCAGACCTTCTACAGTTTAGTCCTGCACAGCCAAGCTGGCAGACACCACAGGAAAACTCACCCACTAAGGGGATGAGGCTTTCTGGAATCAGGCAGAGACCTTGCACCCCAAGATGCTCACAAGGGCAGAGGTGCAAACAGCTGGTTTCAGCCTCCCAGTACAGCACCACCACTTCAGGGCAGGACCACCACCATCTCAGACATTGCCACTGCATCCCCGCTGTCACACAGGCCTGTGCCCCACTCATTCATCTCCACCCTTGCATCTGACCTGGGAGGCAAACCTTGGCCCCTTACCAGGGAGAGCACAGCTCCAGCCAGGTCTTCAGAACACCATCAAGCAGCAGATTGTCCCCAGAGCCCAAGAAGCAGAGAAGGACCTTCTCGGAAGCAGGGATTGAGGTGTGCACAGTCTCTCTCTGCCCACAAGACAGTTTTAGAAAGCAGACAGGGAAGGGAAAGCCTTGCCTAGAAATCACACAACATGAGTTAGAAACCACAGAGGACTACGAGTAGAACAGTCTTTATTGCTTTGGTTTCTTACAACTGAGATATATGCACCCAGACTTGCTGCATGGAGAAATCCATGTTGCTTGCAGCACAGCGCAGGGGATGTAGGGACACTGGGCACACAGTCTCTCTGCCTTCTCCCAGGCACCAGGAAAGAGAGACTCTAGAAAAGTAAGGCAGCTGCCAGCTGAGGAAGTAAAGGTTTGTGTGAAAGGTTATTGCTACAAGACCTGAAGGGTCAGGGACAGCTTCTCCAGAGCCTTCAAAAGACACAGATTCTGAACTTAGCATTCCCAGCAGACAGGCTACAATGGGGACAGACAAGTCTCCTCTTCTACCAACCTCTGCTCCTGTAGGAAAGATCAGGACAACCCAAGGCAGGTATTAAGAGCCAGAAGACCAAGGTGGCATCAGCACTGACCCCAAGTGAAGCTTTTATTCTCCTTAGCTGGGAAGAACTCAGACCAAAGATGCTTCTTGCATAAAGCTGAGCACTCTCCAAGCCCTTCCTCACCCACAGCTGAGCCAGCACTCCTCTGCTCACTGAGGACATGCTGGACACCTCCACATCACTCATTCAAGCAACTGCCTGGGGCAGAATGACCTTTACATCCTCCATGTCAAGAGGTCCAGCAGCATCTCGTGACACTGGTACAGTACTGCCTCCCTTGCTCATCCTCTGAGCACAAAAAAGAGGGAGGACAACTTCTTGGCCCCTCTCCCTCTGGGGCAGCTCAGCGCCTTCTCCTTCCATTCTTCCAGTCTCTGGGAATAGGCGCTGTGAGGATGCTCCCATACCTGATTGAACCACACAGAAAATAAAGCCAGAGACTAGGAACAAAATAACACAAAACCAGAACAAAAGTTAGAGTGAGGCCCCAGCCCGGACACCCCACCGGAGAGCCAAAAGGCACATCAGCAGAGGAGCTGTGGCCAAGCCAGCTGGCAACTGGCACTCAGGCATCCACCAATGTCAGCCCATCATGCAGGGCACGCTTCCACATGTAATAGGTGGAACGGGCTGTGAGCGGGAAGCGGGCACTGAACTCCTTGTAGGTTGGGAAGTTCTTCGACTCAAAGCGCTGCTGTAGGAACAGCTTTGCCTGTGCCTTGAACTGAGCAGTGGCAATCACATCCATCACAAACATGCGGCTGTTGGCTCTGTCTGACATGGCATAGCCCGAAATGGTAGTGTTGCATGGGATGGCAGGCACTGGCTTATCTATATGTTTGGTGGCTCCCTCCACTCGGCACTGGGGCTTGAGGCCTGGCTCCACTCTCTGAGGCACCAAGGAAGTCACACGGTTCAAAGGCTGGCTGGAGCTAGTCCAGGGCAGGCGATGCTGCCCAACAGCCTGGCCACTGCCCTTCCAAAACCAGTAGGCTGTGGAGGAGAGAGATGGGTAGCGCAGACGGTACTTGCAGAACGGCAGCTGCAGTTGCTGGACCTGCCTCCTGGCCACATTTCGCAGATGCATTCTCCAACACAGAGAAGGCTTGAGCTGCAGGAGACTCCTGAGTGCTGGCCGGTCTCCATTCCGTCTCTTCCTAACAGGCACGCTGTTTGGCTTCAACTGCGGGAATGGCTTTCCTGTAGGTAGAGTTTTCTGGTTATCCAATGGTGACTGGGGGTGTTTGAAGTTGGGGTTCTCCTTGATTGCTTTTCTTCGCCAGTTGTAGTAAGTGGACCTGGAGATGCCAGGGAAGCTGCGTTTGAAGCACCTGTAAGGCACCAGAGTGTTCATAGAAATGCATTTCTCTAGGTAGGATTTGGCTCCCTGCATGAAGATTCCTGCTTGGATGGGGTCTAGGGAAGGACTTGGGGATCTTAAGCTCCCCTGTGAATTAGCCGGCTCATTCACATCAGCCTTTTTTGAGACATCCCTGTGAAGCTCCTGCAACCTGTGAGCCTCAGACAGAGCAGAAGCATCACCATTGACCATGCTCTGCATCTCATGCTTCCAGGCATAGTATGTGGATCGGGAGATTTCCGGAAACATTTGTCGAAAGTGCTGGAGGGGGATTATATTGCCCGCCTGAAAGCAGGACTGGAGGAAGTGTTTAGCTGCAAACCTGGCAGCCGCTTTCTGCCGGTGTTCACGAGACTGGCGCTTCCAGCGGTAGAAGGTGCTCTTGGTAATGCTGTACCGGTCACGCAGGTTAGAATAGGTCAGCTGGGGGTCACTGTTCAGCAGCTCAAGGGTCTTCATGGGCTGGACAGGAGGCTCTGGTGAAGGTGCTGTGGGTTCTAGTTCCTCTAGGCCAACCACAGCCACAAAGTACTGCGCTTTGAAGACCTGCCGGGAGAGCTGCTGCCCTGACCACATGATGTGGAGCGTGGAGGTTTGTGGGCCACACTTTCTGGGCCGGATGAGCCGGTTGAAATAGGGACGGATCTTCAAGTTGCTCATGGGATAGATAGAGTAGATGTTACACTGCAGTACTGAGGCAAGAGCATAGACATGCCACATGTTGGCAAAGGTGCCAGGGAAACAGGTAGCTTTGATATCAGCATCAAAAATGGCCTCCAGGATAGCCATGGGAAGGCTGGTCATCTCTGGGGTCTCTTCAGTGCAGAGGGAGTAGCGGGCAGCCTGCAGCATTACTTTGGAATCAATCATGCCATTCAAGTAGTATTGCTTGTGCAGCAGCATCTCCACGACAGTACGCACTTGCAGCTCCAGGCTGAGGCTGGGGTTGCCCCAGAGCAGCACACTGGCGGCCTCGAAGAGGCGGTTTCCCTCACCTTTGCAAACCAGAGGCAGCATGTTACTTGGGGCATCCTCAGGATAGAGGCTCCTGGCTACCCGGTCAACCTCTAGCTCTTCTTGGAACTGACTCCCACAATAGCCAGGCAGGGAGAAAGATGACAGAGTCCTCTCCGCCTCCAGTGCAGCACTGGTGAGACCCTCCAGGCCAAAGCATTCAGTGGCTTCCTGTAGCTCCTGCAGTACAGACTGCACCAGCTGGTGCCGCTGGATCATCCTGAAGAATGAAGAAGAAAGAAGTCACTGGAGATGAAAACAGTGCACACTACAGACTGCCAGGGGCCTGGCCTCCAGGTCCAGCTCCTGCCCAAAGAACAGCATGGGGGAAAAGGTAGAGGAAAGGCCACTGCTCACCCTTCCACCCACACTCCCAAGCACAAAGGAAGAAGCCCGAGTCCTCACAGGCAGACCCAGGACCTGAACCTGGGCTCAGCTTGCTCTCCAGTGACCTCCTGTGGGCAGCACACATTTTCCATATGTCTCCAGTGAAACTAAGGAGTGACTGCATCCACTGGGGTGGGAAGCCCCGTCACCTCCCACCCCTGCACGCTTGGCTTTGCGCCCGGCATCACTCCTACACCCACCTCTCCCATCAGTACCTCCATCCTTCCCATTTTACCATTCCGCTACCAGCACCCAGAGAGAAGGGTTCTTCTCAAAGGGAAAACATTTGTCACCTCTGCAGGAAGGGACCTGCGGCAGAACCACGCTGCATGCCGATATGGAGGATCCTGGCTCAAACTGTTCAAGCTCAACAGAAGAAGCAGCAAGGAGCTTGTCCCCTCCCTCACAGGGGAGCACTGCAGCTGCAATCATTGCATGCACTGAAAACTGTCACAGAAACCAGGATGGGAGGAAGAGACAGAGCCAGCCAAAGCCATAGCTACTGCTGCCTGAGCTGACACTAGATGTCACTTGCTGCTCAGCAAACACACACCACCAGCCAAAAAGAAGTCACAAAAGGAGGGCTTCTACCAGATGAGCTACAGGGCAGGAGGCAACCCAAAAGAGTAGACAGAGTGTGAGCACTGAGTGGGTAGTTCAGAGGCTGTATGGAGCCCTCCCTCTCTGAGCTGGTCCCAGTCCTGTCTTCCCTCCCTCCACATGCCAATTTCCATTCATGCAATACAAAGGGTCAAATCTGCCTTCTCCTCTTTGTCCAGCATTTAGACACCTCTATGGCTCTGTCCCCACCATTCTCAAGGGCTTTCACCATGGCTGTGCACTCTTCAGCCTATGCTCCAGCTTCATCAGTGCAGCCCTCTTCAGCATCCTTTCACTGCCAGCCAGCCCAGTCTCTCCCACTTGAGCCAGTTTTCTCCAAAGGACCACAACACTCAAATAAGAATCACAATCACCTCCATTTTTTCCTAAGGTTTATTCCCATACTGTCCCCAACATGCAGGGCATCACTTTGCAGCCTATTTAATTCACAGCCCAGCCTGAGCCCACCTTCTCACACTTCACGGGTATCATGCACTCACAGCTCTGTGGGGAGATAGGCAACAGCAGGGCCAGGCAGAAAAAGCAGGAGCTCAGTAAAACAGATATCCTGCCTGACCTCTCCCAATTCTCAGCCTGCTGCAGATACGGTTATTATTTCTGTAGCATCTACCATAGCCCATGACCAAACCACAAATGAAATGAGGTAAGAAAGAATCCCATGGACACATACAGGCACTTCACCACAAGGAGCCTCCCTGCTGCTGCTGGCCCTTGCTTTTAGTCAGACCACAGGTAGTCACCAAATCAAGTCACTTCCCCTGCTCCAAACTCCAAGATCTCCTGCATGTCAAAGGCCAGAATCCTCTTACAGCTGTTCCCACAGCTGTGGGGCATCAGTTATCAGAGGCAAACACAGGAGAATGCACACAGCTGTGATGCAGAGAAGATAAACGGTCCTAAAATCATGGTCTGAGAAAGTATGGGGTTGTCACTTCAGGTCAGATGTGTATTGTTATTCTCCTGGAAGTTCAGAGAAGTTCACAGAAGTTCACAGAAATTTTGACTAAGCCTGTGGTAACATGTGCTTGAGGAGCTGAAGCAAAGGCATCCCTCAGGAGACCTGTAGGACTGACAAAGCCCAAGTCCTCCTTCTCTGGGGCCTGTCAAACCCTTTAGGGCCAGCCACCTCTCTCTGCAGCAGCCACCTCTTCCCCTTCCAGAAGACACAGCCTGCCACTGTCCCACCAGCAGAGCCAGGAAAGGCAAGACAGTCTTTTTTTCCCCTGGAGAGAGTGAGGAGCTGACATAGGCTAGGGAGCATCAGCAACAACCCTGGTCTTTATGTCCTAGGGGCATTTCCCACCCTCTTACAGCTTAGGGGAGAAATAGGGAGGGAGCACTGGGGACACAGGACTTCAGTGACAACTCTACAGCCTCAATGTCACTGTCAGCTCCTGCTGCCCAGAGCAATCCTAAGGCAAAACCCACAGCTGAAACAGTGGAATGGGGCTTGGGTAAATCAGAAGCAGAAGTGAGACAAGCTGGGGGGTTTGGTTTATTGCCAGATCAAACCCAGGCAGCTCTCAACACAGGGAACCTGCTGAAAAGGGGACACTTCTCCTCACACACCCCCAGGGAAGCCAGCTGAACACAACAGACAAGTGCTCACTGAACCACCTCAGCACCAAGAGGTAACCAAGGGAGCTTTTCGCAGCAGATAAAAGGGGTTTTACCTAACCTGGCTGCCTTTTGCATTGTAACAGATAAGGAAACACTGGAAGATCACGTTCCCTCACCTAAACTGATGGGCTGGTGGCATCCAGTAGTGCAAGTTCCCCCAGCCAGTCCCAAAAAACGCTCCCACCAGCGGGAATCTTGGAGACTTCAGCTCCTGCCGCCCGGGCTGCTCGGCAGCTGGGATGCGTGGACACATGGGCTGTCCACGCATCCCAGCGCAGCTGAGTTAGGTGGCTTGCTTCCCAGCCCCAGCTGCGGGCTCAGGGCACCCCAGCGGTAAAGGCTCTCATCTGACCGTACAGCAGGAGCACAGAAAGCAGTAGTCTTCAGGAGCTGTCTAGACTTGAAATATCACCGGGGGAGTTTCAGTGGGCGAGCAGCACCGGCAGCTCGGGTAGCGGGTAGCCTGCTCAGTCTGCCAACACCCACACGTCCACCGAAGCCCACGAACATCGCTCACCGGGAGAGGGAAAAGCCCGGGACACACCTTCACCTAGGCCGAAGCGCTGCAGCCAAGCCCAGCTTCGGCCGCCCCTCGGGCAGGGGCAGTGAGCGCTGGGGTGCGGCGGTGCCTGACAGCCGCCCCCCGCCCCGGGCACCCGTGAGCGCGCACCCGCCGCCGCTCTCGCCTCTCCCGAAGGCAGCGCAGGCGGCTCCGTGCGGCCGCCCCGGGACGGGGACAGCCCCGCACCCCGGGTGGGAGCACGGGCGGCCGCTCCCCTCGCCGGGAGACAAAAGGGCGCACAGCCCCCGAGCGAGGGAGAGGCCGCCGGTGCCCGGGCAGCTGCTGAGCAGAGACGCGGGACGGGACGGGACGCCCGCCTGCCGCAGGAAGGTGCCGCCACGGCGGGACAGCCCCGCAGGACCAGGGTTAGGGAGGGAAGGCGCGGAAACGCAGCCCCGACGGCGCCCGGCACAGCTCCGCACTCACCTGGCTCCGCGGGTCAAGTCACGCCCCACCCGCGCCCCGGGCCGCCCCGCACCTTTAAGGGCGGCGGCAGGAAGCGGCGCGGAGCGGCGGCCGCCCCGGTGCCAGCCCCGCAGTGACCCCCGGGAGCGTGCGGCCGCGTGCGGCGCCGGGCCGGGCCGAGCCGGGCCGGGCCGCCCCTCCCCGCCGGCCCCCGCCCTCCCCTCCCCCGCCAGGAAGCGGGCCATCCCCGCCGCCCCGGCCCAGATGAAAGCGGAGCGGGCTGGGGGTCACTTCCAAAGCTAAAGTGATAATGGCCATTGTCCCGCCGCCGCCGCGCTTAAAGGGCCCGCCGCCTCAGGCCGCCCTGCCCTGCTGCGCCCCGGCACCCTGCGCCCCCCAGCATCCTCCTGCCCCGCAGCCAGTCCGGCATTGCAGCCTCACGGCGGGTGGCAGAGCCCACGGGGGCCGCGGGGTGGGGGCCGGGCGCCTGCGTGGAGCACCCCTCGTGTCCCACGGGGAGCAGGCAGGTCCTGTGTGGATGTCACTGCAGCCCCAGGGTTGGCAAACTCTGTGTGTGTGTCTGCCCCCACTCCTTGCTTGTTCCTGAGGCTGCAGTCCTTCCATCCTGCTAGCTAGGAGATAGTTACCCTTTCCTCTTCCCTCCACAAGTGATATGCCCTTTACCCAGCAAGGCCAGGCTGGTGGGACCCCCTGGGCTCCTAAGGCAGATGAAGATCAGCTGTACTGCTCTTCAAAACTTTCTCATTTGTGGGAGGCACCCAAATGACAGCAGCATTTTCCCTATCCTCGGTTCTGGGCAGCCTCCTGAACAGCCTTGCATCTGCCTGCCCGTGCCTGGGCCCTCCATGGAGCAGCCTTCTTCCCCACTATCTCTGCCCCACTGCCTCCCCAGTCTAATCTCAGGGCCGAGGTCCCCCTCCTTAACTCCTGCTCTCACAATGGGTTCATCCTGTCCCTTGGGCATCACGTGAGGCTGTGCAAACAGCAAGCGCATCAGGCACCTCACTCCAATGTCGCTAAGCTGCCAACACCAGCTCCACCCCATGGTCTCTTCACTCATCCAGAGCCCTAGAGCTTCCTCCAGGACCTGTCTCATCGCAAGTTACACCACCCCAAAATAGGACCCCAAGGAGCCCATTTGCTCTTGAGTGTGAGGATTGGGCACATTTTAACAACAGAGGTCAGAGTTTGTTCAACAGGGAAGACTTGGGCTCTTTGCTATCTGGTCTTGGTGTGTCCCCTGTGTGTGTAGATCTGGTTGCATACAGCAAGTAGTTTTCTCTCCCCATAATGCCCCCTAGACCCAGTGAGGGGCACAAAGTAAGTCCTGATGCCAGAGACTTCCTGCCACCCCTGTGGGGAACCTCACCTTGGCACTCATTTCTGCTGCAGCATTTGGTAATGAGAGGGCATAAGGGCTCACCACATATGGGACTCTTGTGCAATTCAGGAAGAAACTAAACACAGATGTTTCAAACAGGGTAAATGTGCCCAGCTCCCTCTCCTGCTGCCTTCTCTTCCACAGCAGTCCAAGTGCAAGCGTTGCACATACCTTCACTGCTCAGAAGCACATATCCCAGAGCATTTTTCCCATTTCTCTTGTCTCACATCTGAGCCCAGGAACGCAGGAGGATGCCAGGCAAGGAGGATTTGACAGGAGGATTGGCTCCCTGAAAGATGTGAACTGGCTGCTTGACAGTCCTACCAACCTCAGTTAGCAGTCACCACCCGAGGTGATACTGAACTCCAGCTTTCCGTGTTCACACAGGTCACTCTCAACGGACACAGAGAAGCTACAGTGCAAGGAAGAGAGAGCTAAACCATCCCTTGGTGAGCTTTTCCCCCCCTCAAGTAATCTTTGTATCTCTAAAGCCAGCTCCACTCTTGCTATCAACCCGTCCAGTTCTGGCTCTTTTTCCTCTACCCCGCCCCTCACCCAGCAGGCTGGTGTTCATATCCACAGCTGCTGAGCTTCCCTTCTCATCCTTCATCCTTTTAACTTCTTTGGTTGCAAATGCAAAGTGGTGCTCACAGGGCAGTGAGACACTGGTAAATGCCGGAGTCAGCAGGGTCAGTGATTAACATAGGAGCTGGAAAACACACAAAGAGACAGCCTGGGCAGTTCTGTTATGCAGATGACTGCACACACACGCTTCCAGCTTATAAACAAGTAGTTAACATTTTTCTGTTCCTTGAAGGAGTTCAGTGGGGGACCAGAGTGCTTCCTGCTTTGCTGCAGGATGCTTCAGCATGACAGTAGGCCATGGAGACTGGCTGCCAGAAGCTTTTCTATCTGTTGTGCTTTAATCTGCCTGCTGCAGCCCATTCTCTCTCAGACATGGCCCACAGAAAAGGTACAGAGATGTTCAGCTGCAGGGCGTCTTCAGGGCACCATGTTTCTAGCCTTGCTGTAAGGCAGGTTTTACTGCTCCAAGTTTGGGCATGGAGTCTTCCCCCAGGTCAAGAGCAACCTCTGTGTTCAGCACATAAACTTCTTGTTGACTTGAACCTCATGAGGAAGAGTGTCTCAAGGACTTTGTGCTGTGTTCTTGTATAATAAGGTAGGGCTTTCTCTGGTTCTGTCACTGGAATGTGACAATCTTGACAGTGCCACACATGGGGACAACATTTAAACAGTTACGCACCCCATCAGTAAGGTTCCCCAGTTCTGCTTCCACTGCCACATAGGGGACCTCCAGGAGTGGAGGGAGTCAGAACACCCTACCCACTGCAGGGCTGTTCATGGATGGACCAGAGGAGACTATTCAGATAGGATGACATATGACTGAAACACCTGGGACAGCCAAATGCCATTTGAGGCAGGTCAGACTGTGGGCCAGTTGCCAAAACCACCTCTGGAACTGGAATAGGTTGACTCAAACTGCTCTATGATCCATTTATGATCTATACATAATTGACATGTCCATCCCCTTAAAGTCCTTGCTGATGACTTTGCTTCTATTTTTCCCATCTTTCTCCCTCCAGAGCACTGCAGAATCTGAATCTGAGTGCTGTCATCCTTCTGAGAAATCAGGAGAGCTGGGACTGCTGAGGGGCTGACAGAAATGAGAGCATGAGGGTCCTAAGTGTCTGCTGTCTTGGCTGGATATCTCTCCTGTGCCTGGCATTGCTCCACAAGGAAAGCAATGAGCAGAGCTTGCAGCCTGAATTTGCAACAGAAATAGGGTTGCTACAGCTGCAATATAAACCAATCTTAGGGGAAAGGAATGTCAAGTGGTTCTGGTGTGATTGTACCCAATAGGGAACTAGAAAACATGGAGTGTGCATCAATTTTTGTAGTACCTTGTTCAAGGTGAATGACAGAAGTCCTGTTTTGGGGTTCACATCATCTGGTACTTCTCATTCCAGACTTGAAAGCACCTCTGAACCTACTACCTCATGCCTGTGCTGGAGCCCTTAAAGTGATGATCAGAGAGACTGACTGTTGGGCTCTGCACAGAGGTCCTGTGAGGCAGCCTTCTGTCTGTGCATGCCCTGGGACAGTGGATTTTATTCAGTTCTGCTCACATCACACCGAGAGGGAGAATGACAAACTGCAGGGAGTTTTCAGCCAAGAACAATATTGCTGGAGTGATTAAATTATAATAGGAGACGATGTGAGGAGAAATTCTATTTGGTGATGCTGAAGTAAGAACTGGCAGGCAGGGACATGGAGTGCATCAACCTCAGTGAGCTAGAACAGTTAACAGGAGTGACTTCAGCAGTGTGACTGAGGACAGAGGGGCAGCACAGAGGCCAGAAGTATGTGGCCTGAACTTTAGGACAGTTTGGAGGCAAGGCCCATCCAGGAGTTTCATCTCCCAAGGTAAGTGGGGAACTGGCCTACGCATTAGATCACACCTTGGACAAGAGACTGAGGCCCCTAAGTCTCTCCCACACCCTGTTGCTCTCCTCTTTTGAAGTGACTAAGAGCTCAGGGTCATTCCCCTTCCTCCAGCACCCCTCAGTGCTGCCTCCTTCCCATTCTTTAAAGAACACTCAGAGCCCTCAATGCTGTTCTTTTTCTGAGCTAAGATCCCTTCTTGTAGGACCAGGGGACCTCAGTGCTGCCTCCTGAGAGTCACTGAGAGTACCGTGTCCCTCTCCTAATGGTGACTGCCTCCCAGTTCATCTCTTGGGTGATGTTCAGCACTGACCAGTCTGATGCACCACAAGTGCACAGGAAAGCTAGGTCTGCCTGTTGCTTGCCCCGGGATACCAGAGCCCTGACAGTAGGTCTCCTCTCTAATTCCCCTCTGCTCAGCTTGGGGCTCTTTTTCCTTCTGGCTTCTGTCCAGCTGGCCTCCCTCTTCCTTCCCACTCTGTGAGATTGGAGGGAAGGTTTAAAATTGGTGTTGGCACTGTGCACTTGTTTCACGATGCTCCATGAGACTCCCTAGCACATAGAAGGAAATTAAACGTGAAGCACCAAGTGCAGTACCAAAGCACCAAGCAAGGACCAGGAGTGTTGGCCACATTCTGGGGTCCTGGCCGTGGGTGGGAGGGGTGAGGGAGAGCTGGGAACTGCAGGAGATTCAAAGTCAAGATCAAAGCATTTCCCTCTGAAGCCCTAACACTCTCCTTCCCTCCCACTTGCACATAAAAGCACTCTGCCCTCAGCGGGCTCTCCATTGGGGAGGGTGGGTGGAGGAGGGGTCTGCTTTCCCCCTCGTTTTTCCTGTGTGACTAATAATTCTTCTCATAGGTGAAATGGTGAAAATCCTTCACCTCTCCTCCCCCATGCCTGCTTCTTACCCAGATCCAAAGGGCCTGAAGCCGTTTCAATGGCTATGAGTTCATGGCAGACCTAGCCTGCTTTGGGGTGTTACCAGCCGATGCCAGCATGGGGGAGATGCAGCAAGAAAAGCCTTTGAAGTGTACAGTAGAAAGACACTGTTAGAGGCAAAGCACAAGGAAGGAGGATTGAAAAGAAAGCAGAGCAGTTTGGCCCACAGGAGGGGGAAAGGCTAATTAAGGCACAGAGTGTGGAGAAGGAAAAGGCAGAATCATTAAGATATCACAGCAGGAGCCCATGGTGTGGCTCCATGGAGGTTTAAGCCATGCTGAGCCTGGCCTCTGCTGGTTGCCTCCCTCAGTTCCCCATTCCCACCCTTCGCTTTGGGGTGGCACAGGAGTGTGAGGGACTCTCTCAACCAATTCAGGTTGCCAGTCCAGATGAAAATTAGTTGGTTTAGTTCATAGCCTAATGCAGGCAGAGCTGAAACTCAGGATGGAAGCCTTCATTACCTCTCCCTTACTAGTGATCTAACAGAGGACTAAAGCTTGGAGGCGATCCCAAACTGAAGAAGCTGCAAACTCCAGTGAGGATGGGCACATATGAAAAGACTAGAAATTGGAAACATGGGCAGGAAATGGTGGATTCAGTTTTGGAAAGCCCAGGAGGGGATAATCTTCTGGCAGTGCTTCATTATGCAACATCGAACAAAGCCAGCAGCATTAAGAAAGACCTGTGAAAGAGGGAAAGCAAGCTGCAGAGTCAAGGGTGCAATTTTGTATTTCCTTCTGTGATCAGGCAGCTGCTGCTTCCTTCAGTGAACACCCAGAGCCACTTGCCCCTCAAAGACAGTGAAAAATGGCTTTGTCAGGCTTCTCCCTACATCCCAGCTACAGGTCAACAGGCAGGGAGGGACCACAGGGAAATGGGAACACAGAGGGAGAGTGGGGACTGCTGTGAGTCTGGGGGCGCAGAAGGATCTGGCTTTTCTCACTGGTCCAGGACAGGGCAAAAATGCATCTAACAGCAGGCAGGGGAGGATGGGGGATGGGATGTTTCACACCTACCAAGCAGGAGCAGATGGGGCTGGATTTAAACACCACAAGGAATTCACTCACACTGCCTCAAGGAGTCCAGGACCTAGCAAGCCATGCCCAGCTCTCTCTTCCCTGGATTCATGGCACTTTAGTGACAGGTTAGCAATGCAGAGGGGTTTCTCTAGGGTCTGTAGCTAGTCAGGGAGCTGAGATATGGCCCTTCAGTGCAAACAGACCCATAAACCCCTGCTCAAGTTGTGATTCCCCAGTCCTTTCCCAAGCCCTGCCCCCAGGCACACACTGGAATGGCCATGGTGTTTGCTGGGAGAGAAACGTGAGAAGTAGAGCTGGAGTGCTGTAAAAGATGTAAATGTTTCTGTGCTGAGAGCAGCTCTGAGTGTCTAGGGCACAGCTTCAGAGGGGGGATGGAGAGTAACCGAGAAGGCACTTCTCTTTTGTTCTTGATCTTGGCTGACTTAGAAAAAAATCCTGAAGCTGATACACTAAAGGGAGCTCACCTGTGCTTTATCAGGTGGTGGTCGTGGGGTGACAGGGACAGAACAAAGGGCAGGGAGGAGAAAGAGGTAGGAGGAATAGGCTTGGGATAGACAGTTCTGGCCATCTCAGATCCTCTGGCTCCCTTGGTGCTAAGAAGCCATTTCATCAGTTGGGAAGGGGAGGGATATCCCCTTGTCATAAAGTGGACAAGAGAGCAAAGGAGTCAGTTCAGTCCTGATAAGTACTGAGGTGACACACACAATTGCCACAGCTGCACTATGAGAGGATGTGAGCGCCTGGGAGCAACAGTCGCCCAGGTCTGATGCAACAGCTGAGAAAAAAAACCCAATTCTTTTAACATAAAAATTAGTCATCGCTGAGGTCAGGTTTTCAGAGGGCTGATCTCTTGCCCTCTGGAGCTTAACCTTTAGGTATGACTGATAGCATTGTGAATTCCATGAGTAAAAGAACTGAGAGAGGAAGATGAGGACAAGGAGAAAGGGACACTGCTTAGGGACAGGGCCATTTGCTGAGGAAACAGATTGATGTGTCTTCTTTCATGCCTGAGTGCATATTCTCTGATTTTGTGTACTGAAGTATCTAGACCACTGAGCAGGTAGAAGCAGAGCAAAGATGAAGGAGATACGGATGAGGGAACAGAAAGAGGGCTGGGAGGCAGGGAACTGGGAGAAGAACAAAGCTACTTGGCCTATGGTAAGGGGTATGTGCAGAATCCCAAAAGCTCTGCAGAAGAAATGACTTCAACAGGATGGTAGGTGTGAGACACATGAGTAAGGAAGGGATGCCAGCTCATAGGATCCCTCATCCCTTTTCATCAGACTTGTCCAGAAATTTACTCGTTTTGAAACATTCCATAACCCATAATTCTGGGTTATGAAACCAGAACTCAGCCCAAATCTGGGAAAAAATAATTGTTGGTTTCCGCATGAAACTTGGGATCACTGAGAAGCCAGAGAGGGTCCATTCACTGGCACAGCGCATTGCTGCTTTCTTAAAGTCCTTCCTTACCCTCTGCCTGGGGTTCCGTGCTGCCCCACTCCAGTTCATGCAGGAGAGTGGGGAGCATGCTCTGCCATTCACCATCATGCTGGGAATCGCTGCCTTATCCCAAGGTCCCCACCTGAGAAATCCCCTGCAGTGGCCACCACAAGCTGTGTGTCCTTTCGAAGCAACCTGAAACTTCACTGCCGACCCCAAAATAAGCCAAACATGCAGAACCAGTACTGCTTCTTCTTTCTTGTGTCCCCTGTGACAGGTGGACAGTACCTGCTGCCCACGGGAACCGTGCATCAGTCTCAGGCATTCCCAGAGGGAGCAGGTCGCGCCTGCCCAGCTCCTTCCTCAGGGGAAGAGGGGCTAGTGCCTGGTTTCTGCGGCCCCGTTGCCTGTGGTTCGGGCCTGGAGCCTGCCCGGCAGCCAGGGGCCGGCTGTGTGAGCGGGCGGGCAGGGTGGCGTTGCGGGGCGGGAGCGCACCCACGGCCCCGGCGTGCCCGGCCGGCTCCCTTTGCCTGCCCGCGTACACTCACCGCCGCCGCCAGGGGGCGCTGTGCCACCGGAGGGGGCGGTGCCCCGCCAGGGGGCGCTCCCGCCGGGCACGGCTCGGGAGGGGCGGGGCTGGTGGGCGGGATCTCTGTGGTGACGCCGCACGCGGAAGCGCGCGGTGGTGCGGGAGGGGCGGCGCCCCCGTGCGGGCGGGCGGGGCTGGCGCCGGGCGAGGAGCGGTGATGGCTGCGAGTCCCGTGTAGCCCCCGCGGGGGCGGCGCTCGCCAGGTCGGTCCGGCGGGTCCGATGGCCGGAGGCAGCGGCACTGCGGGCGGCGCCGGGGCCGGCGGCCGGTGAGGAGGGACCGAACAGGCCGGGCCGGGGGCGCCTTCGCGGCTGGGGCGGGACGCGGCGGAGGGGAGGTGGGATGGGGTGGGAACCCTCGAGCTCACTGCCGGCCCCCGGGTGTCCCTCCGTTGCAGGGCTGCCCCCCGGCTGGACGGGCTGTTCCTGCGCCGGTTCCTGCGGCTGCTGGCCGTGCTCTTCCCCGGGTGGTCCTCCGCGAGCGCCCTCATGTTCCTGACGCTGCTCGGTGTCGCCTTGCTGGGTGAGCCGGGGTGGTGGGGAGGGGGCGCGGCATCCACGGCTGCTCCCCGTGCTCCCACGCT
The DNA here is from genome assembly GCA_035584735.1 of Pseudotriccus pelzelni. Classification (NCBI taxonomy): domain Eukaryota; kingdom Metazoa; phylum Chordata; class Aves; order Passeriformes; family Tyrannidae; genus Pseudotriccus; species Pseudotriccus pelzelni. Next base: position 40,495,138 of record JAWMRA010000161.1, on the reverse strand, counting down.
TGGCCTTGTCACCGCTCTCCTTCAATTCCTTCCCGTGCTTGCCTCCCTCCTCCAGAGCAGCTGGTTATTTACCAGGTCGGCGTCATCCCCAGCCAGTACTATGAGGTCCTAGGGAACAAGGATTTCTCCGGGTTCAAAACACTGACTGCCGTTGCCGTGACTCTGATCATAGTGAACTCCACGGTAAGGCCAGAGGCTCAGCATGTCTTGGGAGAGGAAGGGAAAGCTGCCCTTGGCTCTTGTCATTATCCTGTTCACAAAGGATCTGCCCATGCACAGTTAGGTAGCTATGTGTGAAATGGATAACTAGTAGAAACTGCTAGTTTTTATTTCATTTGGGGAAATGCTTGTTCTTCTTACTTATCTCTCCTGTCTTTCTCTTTGCCTTCATTCCAGCTAAAAAGCTTCGACCAGTTTATCTGCAACATGATGTATGTGAACTGGAGGAAATCCCTCACTGAATACCTCCACAGCTGCTACTTCCAAGGCCAGGTCTACTACAGCCTGCACGTGCTGCGTGAGGACATCGATAATCCGTAGGCTGCCTGCGACCTCTTTCAGTCTCTTGCTTGGCTTTTCCTGGGCTGCTGTGCACCTTTCCCTGGCTTCTCTGTGTCTCTGGCTTGACCCTAGAAGCTTTTACCATCTAGGCACAAATACCCTCTTCTGCTCTGGTGGTACCTGTTGCTGGGAACTCCTGTGACTGCTGGTCATGGTGGTTTTAGGGGTAGAATGTTTTAGTTGAGAAGAATATGGATATCAATCAGAATAGGCATCTACTTCTAATATAAAACATGCTGTCTGCAAACTCAACCCTTGGCACTTAGTGTGACGTTGCCAAGGGCCTGGCTGAAGTCAGAGGGCAGCGCCTTCCTTGCCTTCACACAGCCAGCACTTTAGGACAGTCCCTGTTCTGTTTGAACTTCAAGCACCAGAGTACGCAGCTGAACACAAGTCTGGGTTGGATTTTTAGTGGTTTTGATAACCCATGGGAGTCACGTCCAGGAAGGGCTTTGTTTTGCACTGTATAAGGGCTGCATTTCCCTTTTCCTGTTCTTAGGAAGGAAATGTCAGGGCTGACTCGAAATATGAGAGAAAGAGGAGTGTTTAGTCCCTCCCTGCTTATCCCAGCCCACCCTGACCGAGATCCCTCTCCAGTTTGCTTTGTGCACTGGCCTGCCTAATGCAGAGCTGCTGATCTTCCTGGGCTGCGCAGTGAAGGTCGAACACCTCCCTTCCTCACAACTGCATGTGGACCTTGCCCTTCCAGCCTGTCCTTGCACACAGGGCACTGCTGTTGTACTTACGCAGTTTGAAGAGTTAAAGATCCCGTGTTAGACATCATGTGAGAAGTCACAGAACCACAGAATATTCTGAGGTAGAAGGGACACACAAGGATCATTGAGTCAACTCTTAAGTGAAGGGCTTATGGAGGAATCGAACCCATGGTGTTGTTAGCACCATGCTCTAACCAACTGAGCCAATCTCAGGGTAGAGGCTTTTTTTCCCCCTCCAGAATTTAAAGAAGTTATTATTAAATACTTGCTGAAAAACAAGAAATCAAGGATAATGTTTTCCAAACAGGTGTTTTGAGAGTCCAAGCTTTCTTGCCATGGAGATGGCACCTCTGGTCTAGTCACTGCACTGGTGCCATCTCCCACGTTGATGGCACCAGAGGAGAACAAGCCCAGGGTCCTGGGGAGAAATGACTGTCTTTCAGGGACTCCTAACTCTTGTTAATAGTGGTGACCTCAAGGAACTGAAGCCTGTGCACTTCTGCTGCCTGGTGCTCCTGGCTGCCTCTTTTCACCCCTTTGTTGCACAGCGTGGTGGTCTGTGTGGCTGCTACAAGAATGCGTGCTCTGGGTGTCCCAGGTGTTTTTTGTCTGTATCACTTTTCAGCCAGGCCCATTCCCTGGCTGCTTCTGCTGGCCCAGTGCTAGGAGATGACCTGAGTAAGAGCAATTCACTGTGTGCAGGGGGAGCAGCAAGCAAGGACAGAGGCTTGGCTTGGGTCAAACAGCCCTACATGCTTGGCAGGAGCAGATCATCATCATGCTGAGGCACCTTCCAGCTGCTGTTGGGTTTACTCCCACCATCATTGAATGTTCATTTCTGATAGTGTTTTGCAGTGGTAGTGGTGTTGCAAGGAGAGGTTAAAAATCCATGCACCAAGGCATGCAGTGCTTCCCAGGCAGTGTAGCACATTGGCCATAGCCAGAAGCTCCTGCATGCCTGTCTTTTTCCTCGGGGGGGGGGTGTGTGAAGAAGTGGAGGACAGAGGCTCCTCACCCCATGATTATTCTGCTCAAGTTTATTTTTAACTAGGGAATGTGTTCACACTGTGCTGTGAAATGCAGGAGATAACTGGGTCACTCTGCTCTGCAGCGATAGAGCCAGCTCTCCTGACCTTAGCAGACCGAATGTGTGGGATTACTGCGGCGTATTTCTCATTACCACCTTGCTTCTACTGCAACATCCAATCTTATTGTTTAGTGTCTTTTTGGTGCCACTGCAAAAATTCTCCTCATCTTGCAATTTCTTGACAAGAATTTTTCTGCGTCTTAGAGAGAATGAAATAGAGGGTTAAAGAGACCTCCCATTATACAGTGCAAACCAAGCTGAGTGTTAAATGCGTGGAGTCATCCATCTCAGAGGAATGGAGAGTGAGTTCTAAGTGGCATACAAACACTTGCAGCACCTAGCAGGGCATTTGAATTGATGTTTATGTGTTTTCATTACATGTTGCTTAATAGCTCGTAAAAAGCAATAGCCTCCCATGAGTCTGTGGCACAACTTAAATTACAACTTTATGGGAACAATTGCAGTCTGAGGAGAAGGAAAAAATTATGACTGTAAGGTCAGTCAGGGCGAGAGCTGCCCCAACCCTACATCCATTGCTGTTCCAGAGCTGCAAAAGATTTGAGATGAAAGTCATTGTAGTTGTATTTGCACTGAGAACAATCAGGGGTCCAGCCTCGTTCTTTATTCTGGTCTCCAACATTCACAGTCATGTCCTTTCCATTTGTGCATAGCACAGCAGGTTGAAGTCCTTGTCCATGTATGCTGGACAGGTGAGGTGCTGAGGGAATAAATATGTTGAAATTCTTCTAGTTGCCCCAGGTGCAACTCCTGCTCAGCAGTGCGATAGGTGGAACTTGAAGGTCTGTCACCCGTGTGCCTGCTGCCAGTGAGGTGAGAAGGCTTGGTGTACTACTGCCTGCTCTTGGGAGCTAGGGCAAGAGGAAGCACCTTCTTCCTTGCAGCAAAGGGACGAGCTACTGTGGAACTGTGGCTCTGATGGAAGTGTTTGCAAATATTCAACAGTTGACGAAGGCCTAGCTTGTGCCATAGCCAGTCCTGATGGCTCTGATGCCTGAGATGCAGGACCAGTACAGAAGGTCTGGGGGAGAGTCAGCAGTGTTTTGTAGTTTGGGCATTGTTCCAGGACAGGAGTAAAGGACAAGGATGCATAGACCTTTAGCACAGAGTTGAGCAATGTTGTTGAAAGTGAAACAAAGGATTAATACAAGGAACAGGGTGAAAATAACAGCAAGTGCTGTTTTCCTGGGTGCCAGGGAGGCCCTTAATTTGGTCCTGGTGGGCCATGGAAATGGTCTCCTGTGGGGCAGCAGCTGCAGGAGTCACAGCTGCAGGTCCCTCCCACGCAGGGTCATTCACCTCACCCTGTCCTGAGTTCACACAGTGAAACAGTCTGGCTTGTTCCCTTTTAGGGGTTTAGTACTGGTTCTTGCATCCAGGCTTTAACTGTGTCCATGGCTCTTTGTGTTGAGCAGGGACCAGCGCATCAGCCAGGATGTGGAGAGGTTCTGCAGGCAGCTCAGCTCCATGGCCAGCAAGCTCGTCATCTCACCTTTCACGCTGGCCTACTACACATACCAGTGCTTTCACAGGTAAGGATGCATCCTGGCTGTGCTTTCATGCCTCTATCCAATGCTCCTTTTTGAATCCTGGCACCCATGTTACAACTCCCCAGAGGGATGTTTGTACACACAGGTGAGTGGTCTCTGCACACCAATGGGAATTCTGCCTTTGGGATGCTGGGGTGTGCAGTGTTGGCTCCCAAACCTCTGTGAAAGCCGAGAGACATCACAGCTGAGGTCTCTGATTGCTTGTGCCCAATGATGCAAGAATGTACTTTTACTTGGATTATTAGCTGACGTCTTTTTTTCCTTCTTTGTAGCACAGGCTGGCTAGGCCCAGTGAGCATCTTTGGGTATTTTGTCATTGGGACAATTGCAAACAAAGTATTGATGAGCCCAATTGTGTCTAAACTTGTGCAGCAGGAAAAACTGGAGGGGGATTTCAGGTGAGTCGCAGCTGAGCAGTGTTTTCACTGTTTCTTGGCAACTCCTGTGAAAGCTACATTTTTGTCCCTATCCAGTGCTATGTATGCAGCTACTTCTCTTGTCTGTGACTTCCCCCCAACTCGGAGAAACCTACGTGTGCAGTTGTGCCCCAACATCCATGTACTGATGGACGCTGCCCTGTGTCATGGCAGGCAGTGCCCTTGGTTCAGTCTCCCAGCACAGTCTTCAGGCTGTTTGCCTGGTCATTGCTGGTGCCTCTGCTAGGGCTATGTTGAAGATAACTGCACATGGAGCTTCACTGGGTGTAGATGCAAGTTCAGTGAATTGCATATACTGACAGAAATCAGGTTTCTGCTTCACCACCGCTTTCATTAAGTTCCTGAAACATCACAGTCTTTCCATATGCTCTGTAACTTAGCTACTCCCCTTTCTTTGCAGGGTTGGCTGGGTGTGTGGCAGGGGCTTTGCAGCTTTCCCCCAGCAGCAGAAGCTGGTGTGGCACAGGGAGCCTAGACCAGGGCAGTTGGTTGTGGTGATTCTGTATGGTGGAGATACTGAACTAGCAGCAAACAGGAGGCGCAAGGGCTAAGACATTGTGCACACAGAACAGGATACCAAACAAATGCGCCATTGAGCTGGTCCAGAATGATGTCACCATGTGCTAAGCCTTGGGCTCTGGTGCTTCTTTGAGCCTGTTGAGTGTTTCTGTCAGGAACTGCCTCAGATCAGTGCTCTGAGAAATGTAAGATGAGTTTCCTCTAGCAAGGGTTTTGACTATGTAATTCACTGTGCGTTTGTGTACAATTATTATGTTTTTCTTGGTTGTCCAGGTTCAAGCACATGCAGATTCGTGTCAATGCAGAACCAGCTGCTTTCTACAGGTTAGTAGTGTTCATTTCCTTATATCCTCATAAGGATCCCAGTTCAGGGCATCTTTGTTGTATTCATGTGTCCCACAGGAGCCCCAAGTCCTGTTGCTGCTGTCAGAGCTTTCTGTCCCTTCCTTTCCACTGCAGCATCATACAGCCCTGACATGGTGTTCTTTGCATTCTGCGCATCATTTGCAGAAATAATCCACAAAAACTGGAGGCAATTATTTTTCTTCTGCCTCCCTTCTAACATCCCCAGAGGCCAGATACAGGTTTGGTGCTGGCTTAGCGACAATTGCTGATGTTTTGCCAGGTCCTTACCTGGAAGATTGCTCCGAGTCGTATCACATCTTGTTCCTCTAGGAAGTTGTTAGACGTTGCTAACATCCTGCTGTTACTAACCTGCGTGTCTTCTGTGGGTATGCTAGCTGCTGCCTGGCCAGCTTACCTCTGCTTGCTCCTCTTGGTCAGTCTGTGCTCTGACCCTCGCTATGCTGTCCTGCTGCTCTGAATTTGCTCAGTGCCATTTACCCCAGAGCTGAGCACACAACTGGGAGCTCGGGAGCACCTCCTCGTGTAGTGATGCCCTGAAGTCTGCTGAGCTGCTGATTTGTTCACAGAAATGTTGAGAACCCAGGAAAAGAGCCATGATTTTGCTGTAGCCTGTTTTGGGGTGGCAGGAGGTTGTTGCTTCTCTCTTGTCACGAGTCTCCCCTTGCCATGTGTGTTGCGAAATTGCACTTCTTCCAGGAATTTAAGCAAGTAGCGGCTGTCCTCTCTCTGGTGTTCCCTGCCTTTGATCTATATTTGTCTCCTTCATGCTGTAATGACTGGGTATTTCAAATGTTGTGCTGCTGTCTCCAAAGTGGTTTGATTCAAAATCACTGCTTTTATAAAGGTTTATATTGACAGGTATGAAACTGAGTTAAATAACTGAAATCAATCTTGGTTTGCATTGACACGTCTGAGTTATCTCTTTGTGGAGTGGTTGATTCCTACTGGTTGATTAGGATTTTTTGTAATGGAGAAGATACTCTAATTGCATAGCCTTATTTAAGTGTCAGTACTTTTCCTCACAATTTTGAAATTTTTTATTCTATTTCTAAGTAGAAAATGGAAAGTGAATTGTACCAGAAAACAGAGTGTCTTACAGCGTGTTAGTAGAAAAGGTTGACTTTGTGGGAAACTGGAATTAAATTGAATTGCACAAAACCAGGCATTTTCATGGTATTCATCTTAATTAAAGATAAAGGAATTTTTTAGAAGGTTGCATTCTTGGAGTCCTGTAAGAGGATGAGCATGAAGCAAGTGGCCAGTTTTGATTGCTCAACTTCTCTAACTGTTAGACCTTGTCCTCTTGCTGACCATTGTTTTGGTAAAGGAGGAAACAAAAGCTGACCACTGTCACTTTTTTACCTTTTTTTTTTTTCTAAGCCTTTGGAAAAAGTGAAGTGAGTGAAAGGTAAAGAGGAAACCAATACAGCAATCTCTCTTCCTCTTCAACAGAAATAATAGCTCTGGTCCTTAGTGCCTTGCTTGCCTTTAACTCCTTGTGTCCAAGGTTTTGTCCTTTCTGAATACACGGACAGCAGAGATTGCTGTCAGTAGTTCACTAGTTACCTGAACTGGGTTGTAGGACAATAAAGCCAAACTGAATTCTAGCCAGATGCATTTCTGAGAAAAAAATGTATTTTTCTAACAGCTGAGAATCTTTAGAAATGAAACTTTAAAAATCTTAATTTAGATGGTTTTGTGCAGCTTCTGGACTTAATCTAGTCAGCCCTTCTGTTGCAGGGACTGTGATGGGAATGTGGGTATGTACTGGGCACAAGCCTGTGTTAGGTGTTGGGGCAATGGCTGCCGTGGCTATATCTGTGGTGTGAGATGTGGAGCTCTCTCCATTTTGCCACCTGAGGGCAGCCCAGCCCTTGTGAAACAGCAGAAGGAGCTGCCACGCTTGCTGAAGGTGCTGGTTTAGAGCTCAGATGTCTCCTTGCTACTGGCTCGGCTTGGCCACGGGAGCATCACTGCAAAATTGGGTGGTGGTTGACCCAATGGAGATAGCCCAGGAAAAGGGGAAGCTGTGGGGCTAGGGTCACCCACACTGGGGGCTGCACTGCTCAGGGCTTGTGTTTGACCCACTCCACAGGAGTGGGAAATAGGAAGAGTTGAACTGGGGCTGCTGGCTGTGAAGGCTGTGTGGGCTTATTATCACCTCCTGGACTCCACTCTGCCTTCTCCCTTCTGGCTCCAGCTGTGTAGTGGTGGCATCCCACTTTTCCACCCAGGCTCTGCTTGGGAAATGTGTTTGACTTTGGGTGTGCATTGCTCCAGGCTGGGGCTTTGCAGACAGTGACCCTCCTCCTGTTTGCAGCAGCAGCATCCACAGCTTCTGGGAGAGATTTGCCAGACTGCTTGTTTCAGCCAGTTTCCTGATGATGCTCTTCAGGAAGGTGCTCTTGGCTGTTCAGTTCCTGCTCAATGAAGAGCTTGTTACTTGGAAGTGAAGGTGCCAGACTTGTTCCAAGCCTCAGTTTTAAAGCCCATGGGTCCTGGGATGTCTGTTGCAATCTTATTTTACAGGGCTGGGCGAGTGGAGCACATGCGCACGGACCGGAGGCTGCAGAGCCTGCTGCAGACCCAGAGAGAGCTGATAGGCAAGGAGCTGTGGCTATACAGTGAGTGGGGAGTTTGGGGGCTGAAGTGGGTGGCCCACGGGCTTGGGAACTCTACTGGTAGAGCACTTGGGTGGGCGCTGTGTTTTCCTCTCCAGCCTCTTGCAGGTGCATGAAAGCCCTGAGGGTGAACAGAGGGTGCCTTCTGCAGTGCTAAATGGGAATCCTATTGTGTAAAAGCCTCATAAAGAGGCAGAGCTGTGGAGAACCCAGGAATCTGGCTTTCTGTGGAGCAGGTATTCAAAGGCCAGGAAAACAGGGCAAGTCTTAAGCTTTGGGGAAGGAGAAGGTGGTATATGTGGTTGGAAGCTGTGGACACTTCTTTCCTATAGAGCCTGTCCCTTAAGCATAGTTGTGCTCTGAAAATCTCCCTCCTCCTATTGTCAGTAAGTCCAGGTTTTGGCTTTAAATGACCACTATAAAGACAGCTCTTCCTCATCTCAGAAGCACAGTGAGCTTCTGAGCAATGTGTGGGAGGGAGAGTCCTGAACAGAGGTGTCTGTGGGAATTTGGGGTCTTAAGGCTTTCTGCCTGGCATGTGCTCCAAGATACACTTCATGGAAAACTGCCTCAATCCAGAGCTCCTTTTTTGCTATCCCTCCTGTTTGCTGTGAGTCAGCCAGACCCCTGAAACATAGAGACAAGCAGGCAAAGTGACTTTTACCCCGTGGTGGTTTCCTGAGCTGTATGTCTGGATGATGTTTCTGTTCAGGAGTCTGCCCCAAAGTGCTCTTTGCTTGGCAAATGAATTTTCACCCTAGTGCTTGTGCTGTCCTGTGAAATGGGTTCTTCTACTCTGGTGCATCATAAGAGCTGAGACAAGAACATGTGTCTTCCTCTGGCTGGGCTCATGGGCCAAACCTGAGCTTGGCTGAGACAGAGGTTCCTACTCTAACTCTTTATCTTCTCTCATTGTGTTTCTGCCCAGTTGGAATCAACACCTTTGACTATCTGGGTAGCATCCTGAGCTACGTGGTCATTGCCATTCCAATTTTTTCTGGAGTCTACGGTGACCTGAGTCCAACAGAGCTCAGTGCCCTCGTCAGTAAGGTGAGCTAAGGGTTATATCCCAGACTTCATTGTGGATGGTGAGCAGGCACTGAGGATGGAGGTTTCGTGTGGGACTGGTGGCCCTGGGGCTGGATAATCCTGCAGCGCTTGACCTTCAGGTTAGGCTGTCCCTAGCCATGGTGTCATGGAAATGGGAGCTTGTAGCCAGCTGGTATATGATTAACTTGGGAGTGAGAGCTGTCAAGGTCACATCTACATAAGTGTTTCCTAGCTCAGACCTGTGTGTCTGGAAAAATAGCAAGGTCAGAAAATCTCTGCGGGGGGATTGGGATCTGCTCAGTGCTGCAGGTCTACCTGTGGTGACCACAGCCACCAGCGAGGCTAAACTGGCTTGCATTTGCCTTCCTGACCTGACTCGTTACCAGATACTCAAAACTGGCTTCTGACAGAGAATGCAGAGCTTAAAATAGCAAAGTGAACATTGCAGGCTGAGACACCTTGCTCTGAGCCATATACGGTGCTGGTGGCATGGATCTGCGTGACTTAAGGCAAGTGTGCTGGACCCTGGGCTGGCCAGCAGACACTCTGCAAACACCATCCCTGGGTGGCAGGACATGTGTCCACCCGGAAAAAACTGCTGCACTGAGCAGGGAAGCCCAGTTCCTTTCAAATGTGGTCATCTTCTCCTTCACTCACACCGCCCTGGGTGACTTCACAACCTCTCATTGATCTTGCAAAGTCAGCTGACACGGCCAAATGTGTGGACTCCTTGGCTGCCTCCTTGCAGTCATGAAGTAAGGGACAGCACCCCAGCTCAGCACTGACCCTTACTCTGGCATGTGATTTCTCCCCAGAATGCCTTTGTTTCCATCTACCTCATTGGCTGCTTCAGCCAGCTCATAGATCTCTCCAGCACTGTGACTGATGTAGCTGGCTACACGCACAGGTGAGCTTCCCTGTTGGCACATCTCTGGAAGAAAGAGAAGTGCAGGACAAGACTCTGCCCATATCTGTGCTAAAAAAATAAGAAAAAATTGCCGGTGTGCAAACATGGGCGCATTTGGATACTGTGAGGAGGCTGCTGGAGTTGTCCATGGCATTCAGGCAACCTCTTGTTTGTCTAGGATTGGTGAACTGCAGGAGACCTTGCTGAGCCTCGGCAGAAAAAAAAATGGTAACTACTCAGAAGGCAAAACCAGCTGGGATTTGGACGGGTGAGTCTCCTCTCAGCAACTGGCTGGCTTGGAGCTTACATGCCAGAGTGTGAGGCTGCCGTGGGGTAGAGCTGGCCTTTGGTATCACAGTCTGTTGCCCACAGTTGGTTGGAGGAGGCAGTGCTCACTGTGATTTGTTGTTCCTGGCGTGCGGGGGCAAGGCTGCTGTCACAGAGACACAGGAGGTCTAAGGTGCCTGACCTTTGACAATCTCAGTGTGGTCACTTACTCCCAGATCTCTCCTCCTTTGTCTTGGTGGTGGCCCAGCAGCCATTTTGGGGAGGACCCAGTGCCAAGGGACACAGCTTTCCTTCTGGACCAAGTGACACTTTCGGTGCCATCCTCTGGCAAGCTGCTCATCAAGGACTTGAGCCTCAGGATCTCACAAGGGAACAGTGTGATGATTGTGGGAAACACTGGTACAGGGAAGACATCTCTCCTGAGGGTCCTCGGAGGACTCTGGGAGAGCACACGGGGTAAGGACTGCTACATGCTGCAGCCTTTTCTTTCTCAGCCAAGGCTACCCTGAGTTTGGAAGGTGGTCTTGTGAGGCCAGTGCCACCTTGTGATGGTGAACATGTCACTGATCCACCAATTGGAGCCACCTGTCTGTCACATTCTGTGGCTTTCATTGCTTTGTCCTGTGTTGGAAACATACTTTTGTGGGGATTTGTTGGCTACTTCGTGGGACAGGACTACACAGGGGGCAGTGGGGAGTTGCTGTCTGGTACTGCAGGTTTGACGCGAGTGTGTCTCTGTGCAGGGAGCATAGAGATGCTGACCAGCTTTGGCCCCCGGGGAGTGGTGTTCCTACCACAGCGGCCCTTCTTCACCGACGGAAGCCTGCGTGAGCAGGTGAGCCCGGGGGCTGTCTCTGCTCCGGCCTCAGCTCTGCTCCCAGCTGTGGTCATGCCCTGTGAACCTATGTGGTGCAGACAGGCCTGCAAGAAGGGGAATGCCTGTGGCTGCTCTTTCCATTGTGCCTGAGTTCATGCCACCCCCCTTGCATCTCTGAAGAACTGTGTCCAGCTCCTTCAACATGGTTTATTTTGCTCTGTTAAACAGGTGATCTATCCCCTGAAGGAGATCTATCCAGTTTCAGGTATGTGGAAATTCATTAGAGCAATTAACCAACCCTGTGGTGTCAGCTCAGTGTCCTCTTCCCAGTGTACCTTCTGCCCTGCCATGACCCATCAGGAACATTCATCTGTTTTGCTTTTGTTGCTCTGGTTTTCCCTACAAGATTTACTGTAGTGTATGTTAAGGTCAGCTCTGTGTACCCTCCCTTCTGGGGGGGAACATACTCCCTTGATGAGAACTTACTGTCTTAGTACAATGAGAACAAGCTGGCCATGCTCTACCTGCTGTGCTAGACATGATACATGTTGGTATTGGAATACATCTGATCTGTCTGGCACAGTCTTACTTTAGGCAAGCCACATTTGCCTTCATCTGATTTTCCATCTACCTCCATCTTTCACTGTTTCTCTTTTTCAAATGATATCCCATGGCTTTGCATTCTCTTGAGGTCAGAATATATGAATCCTTTTTTCTCCCCTGCCCTCTTCCCAAGTCAGACCACATGTGGTCTGCTGTAGCTTGGAGATGTCCAGCAGTGTTATCTGCTACTTTCAAACACTGGGGAGTCACAATCTTCCATAGAGTAACTGCAGCCATCAGCTACTGTTGAGGCTGTTCAGCAGCTTCATAGAGGTCCATGGCAGATGCACAGCCCTTCTACTCAGGTTCCACAGCTGCTGACTGTAGCAGCTCAAGTGTATGTTCTGCTCCACAGCTGATTCTCCTTCTGGGTTTTTCTCATCCCACATAGTGTCCTTTTGCCAGCTGTTACCTGAGCCCCGTTCTCCTGACTCCGCCACCCGCACTGTGCAGTCTCAGCTGTAAGAGCAAAACTGGTAGGCAGGGCCTTGGCAATTGAAGCCTGGATCCTTGTGTTCTGGCTGTGTCCATCTGTGACCAGGGACTGACCCAAATGTCGGGTGTATCTATGGAGCCCAGCTACCTACTGGCATGCTGCTTGCAGGCATGGTTAACATTTTTAAGGAACAGTCAGTGTTTGAGGCTATCTGTGCCAAAGCTCAGGACCTGGTATAGTTAAGGGGTCAGGTCAGCTACACTGAATATCAGGAGATCCTTCCCTTCTGCCCCACCAGCTCCTCTGGGCAGCTGTGGTGTCGGCACACATTGCCCTTGCTTATGCTGTGCTGCTTTCTGTCCAGGGTCTGCAGATGATGAAAGAATTGTGCGATTCCTGGAGCTGGCTGGGCTGGTGAGTCACTGGTAGTGCTGCTGCCTTCTTTCCTGGTGCTGCCAGTGAGGCAAGAAGGGATGATTTTTTTGTAGCAGCACAGCATGACCGTGTGCTGGACTTATGTGGGGACATTGTCTGTAGCTGGGGCAGGACTGTCTATGGGACAGGAAGAGGAGAGATATGGAGCTACTTCAGCTCAAGTGGGAAAGTAAGACTAGCAGGAGAGGGGTGGTTGTGCTCAGAGCCATGGGCTGACAGGGTTGACGGCTGTTCACAAGTCTGCTGTGCTCTCTGCAGACTGATTTGCTGGCGAGGGCTGGAGGACTGGATGAGCAGGTAGACTGGAACTGGTAAGGGAACTCACTATCTCCGTGAATTTGGCTGATTTCTTTGAGTGGGGAACACTTTAAGCAGCGTGGGGTGAGGCACAAGGGACATAAGAACCGTTGCTTGTTGGTGTCTCTGATATCAGAAGCCATGTGATTTTCAGCAAACAAGTTCTGTTTCTTGTGGGAGGTATTGAATGTTTACCCTGCTGTAGGTATGACATCCTGTCTCCAGGGGAGATGCAGAGACTCTCATTTGCACGGCTCTTCTACCTCCAGCCAAAATATGCGGGTGAGTGACTGACTATGAAAGAAAAGGCGGGGGGCGGAAAGGCAGGGCCTCTGGTGTAAAGAAAAGCTGGTGCAGAGATAGCTTATGAAATCCCTTGTTTGCTAGGAGCATGCTTCGCCTTGGCCATTATTTTAGCAGCATAGCACACAGAGGATTCAGTTGTGAAAACATTTCATTATTTGTGTGGCGGGTGGTAAATCAAGAAGCTGTATATAAGACATAGTCTTCTTAGGGAATTAGTGATTAATGTTCTTCCTCCAGGTGCAATGGCACCTGTTCAGTGGCATGCTGACCAGTTGCTACTTAAAGAAGCGTTTATGCTGGGGAGTGTGGTGGCAGCTGCCGTATCTGAAGCTCACAAATGTCTGTAGGGTTGTGGAAGCAATATGGGAAATTTAGCCATGACATGGCAAAGAAAGACAAGGACCAGTGGGGAAATGGTCCTGAGAGATCACAGAAGCATCTGTGATGATGAGGCCAATTCCTTAGTCTCTGCTGGGTGGGCCGTTGGAGGACTTGCCATGAGGGCCGGGGTTGGACATGGGTGAACAGAGCCAGTGTCAGTAGCAGGCAGCCACAAGTAAGTACCCCCCTTTCCCCGAACCTTGCGGCACAGCTCAGTGCTGTCTGGGCAAAAGGAACCTGAAGATTGCAAACTAAAAGCTGTAGAGATGATGTAAAACAAATTGAATTTTTCTTCCCCAGATCTGTAGTATTTACCCTTAACAGTCAGGAAGGTGCCACAGGCAATCCTAGGAGCTCCACGTGCGGTGTGCTGGAAGGGCACTCTGGCATGTGGCTTGCCTTGAGAAGGCCCTCTCAGCTTTCTCACTGGGGGGCGAGACAGTGGCTGGCAGCTGCTGAGGGAGAGGAATGAGGGGAACAGTGCAGTTTGGATGGATTCAAGGACTTGAGGGGAAGGACAGTTTTCACAGTTGACTGACACCAGCTGTGCTAGAGGAATACCAGAAACCTTAGACTTTTCCTCCTTGCCTTCTGCAGATGCTCTTGGTGAACTCCAGTTAATAAGTGAAATGTTCCTGGCAGTTGCTGCTCTTTTGCCTAGGGGAGATGTCTGGCTGGGAGAGGATTTGTGGGGCTTACGACTTTTCTTTCAGTGCTAGATGAAGCCACCAGTGCCTTGACAGAAGAGGTGGAGCATGAACTGTATCGTCTGTGCCTTCAGCTGGGCATGACGCTGATCAGCGTGGGACACAGACCCAGCCTGGAAAAGGTGAGACAGGCAGGGAGACAGCACTCCGTGCCTCCCTGGTCGTGGCAAGACAGAGGAGGTAGAGAGGGTCTTTGGCAAGCTGAGGGGAGTCACTAAGGCTGGTGTACATCACTGTGGGAGGACATGCCCTTGTAGAGACATCCCTCAACATTGTGTTATTGAATTACAGTTCCACAGCTGGATTTTGAAACTTCATGGGGAGGGAAGATGGGAGCTCACTCGATGTGAGAAGATGAAGCGGCTCCCTGCTGGGGAAGGACTCTGAAAAACATGCCCTTGTCTGGCCAGACGCAGAACCTGCACATCTGGGAGAGCTCTCAATAGTAGACATGGAGCTACCAAGCCAGCAGCTGTCAACATATGATTCAAACAGTGGAAGACCAATTCTGGATTTTGCTAATGGACACAGAGCATGTCAGAACTCATGGTGTGGGGTTCTGTCAAGAGCAGACAGCTATGCCATCCTACTCCTGGCCTCCTTCTGCCTCCCTGGCTCTCATACGGGAAAGGGGTGAGCTGCTAGGCTGCCCAAAGAGAAGATGCTGCCTCATGGGCCTTGTAGAAACAACGGCCAGAGGAAGCTCCACTGTCCAGGATGCAGTGGTGCAAGGCTAGGAGGCAGCCTCCTTTTCTGCCCTCTGTGCCTTTCTGGGAGCTCTGTCTTTCATACACAGCTCTGCAGAACAGATTTCTGTCCTTGTGGCTCTGTTGAGGGTTGTGTTCCCCGGGAGGAGCCAAGGGATGCACTGTAAGGGGAGGAGAATGCTACACAGAAAAGGGGCATGTCTCTGCTCTCCTTATGACACATGGCTACAGGTAAAAAGAACATATTTGTATTAAAATATGGGGCCTGTTTTCAAACTATTTTTATGGAGAAGAGTAAATATTTGTTAACTGGACTGCTGGATGTTTTCTTTCTGGGGTTTGCTTTGGAGGAGATGCTTGTATGGTCCTGGACTAGACTGGCTGAAGAGCAGAGCTGGGGTATGAGTAGTATACCTATCCAGCACTGGCAATTCTGCCCTGCTGCTATTTCCACAGCTACTGCAAGGCACAAAGAACCCTAAGGAGGGCTTTTGGCTCTCTCCTTTTAGGGTAGGAAACATAGCTTGTCTCCCTTTACTGTTCTGCCTGTGATGAGTCATGTTCTCTCCTCTGCCTTACATACTTGTGTGGAGACAGGTTTTGAGGGTCTGTGTTGTGAAGAGGTCACTCTGAGACTGCAGTGGAGGTGTGGTCTCTGAGCACTTACTGGCCACCACTCGCTTAGTGGCAATTCTGGATGTTTCCCTAGTTTTGCAGTGAAGGCGGAGGAGGTGGCTGCTGGCAGAGCCAACCTAGTAGCCCTTCTGCCCCTTCACCAGGTGCTTGCGTCCCTCTATGATCTGCTGCACGGCTTCATGGTCATCCAGTGTGGTTAGGTCCCCAAGCTCACTGGCCTTGTCCTCCACGATTTTCCGTAGCACCCGACGCATAATCTTACCCGAGCGTGTCTTGGGCAGCCGGTGTGTGACCTGTGATGGGGAGGAGCAGAGTTAAGGCTGAGGGAAAGGGGTTGGCCAAGCTGCCAGAGTGCTGGAGCAGCCTGCGTGTGTTACCTGAACGTAATCTGGAGCTGCGTACTTAGCAATCTTCTTGGAGATGAGCTCCTGTAGCTCAGCAGCAAGAGTCTCCTGTGTGTAGCCACTGTCCTTCTTCAGCACAACAAACACGTAGGCTCCTGGCAGAAAGACCTGAGGTTACTGAGCACTGTGCACACCGTGTTCCTGAGGGCCTGTCTGGACTTAGTGGCAGGAGAGAACCTCTTTGCTGGTGGGCTCTGGGGATGCTCTGTAGCCAAAGCTGTGAGTGCTTTTGACCATGGTGCTGCTGCTTTCGGCTTGTGCAAAGCCTAGCTGGCCTTGTGCAGGTTGTGCTGAGATCCCTGCTAACATGCTGTGTGGTGTGGACACAGCGTTGCTATCTGTGTCACTTCCCACTGCAGTCCCATAGCCCCAGGCAAGATGTTTCAGGGCCAGGAAATTAAGCATCTTACCTTCTCCCTTGATCTCATGTGGGTAGCCAATGACGGCAGACTCTGCCACTGCCACATGATGATTCTGGAAGAGAACAGGACTGGGGTTTGGCTCGGTGCTTTCAGCAGGCTGACTGCTGCCTGGGAGCTGCCCTGACCTGACTTGGCTGCTATAGCCCACCATAATGCAGAGAGATAAGGAAGGGCCTCAGGTGGCCTCTGCCCTTTTTCCTTCTTGCCTCAGTAGGTCTGCAAACACAAGTCTTTTCACCCTGCCCCTGATTGCTTTAGACTTGAACCTTGTAGACCCTGTTCTGTGCCTATAGGTTGCTCCATCAGGTCCCACAATCTTTACTGCCCCAAAGATGCTTCTCCTTAACATGTCTAGCTGCTGCACCCACTTAGAGCATCAACCTTACCAGGCTTTGTCTCTCCCTTGCTGCAGAGAGCCAGAATGAGAGAGGAAAGGGTGGGAAGCTGTTCCCACAGGCAGGCTGTGGGTCCAGCACTGTTCCCTGCTGCTACAGCAGCAGCATATTTCTGTCCAAGGATTTTAGAGAGAGCTCCCTGAGCACTACTAGTATGCCTTTGCTGTTTCCTTGGATGGCTTTACGTCCCACCCACACCTCTTACCACAACGTCCTCCACCTCTGCAGTGCCCAGCCGGTGTCCACTGATGTTAATGATGTCGTCCAGCCGTCCTGTTAGCTGGTAGTAGCCCTTCCTGGTACGATACGCACCATCCCCGGTGAAGAAAAAGCCTGCCAGAACCATGCCACGGTCACTTGTTGCAGTGAGCATGTGAGCCACTCACCAGCTGGGCTCTCACCTCGCCCCGTTTTCCTCTGTTGGCACCAGGGCTCATGTACTCTGCACCTTCCTCAACTGCTCAGGGTGAAGGTGCCTACCTTCCTTGTCAGTCTTCTGCCTCTTTTGGTGCCTGATCTATCATCAGGCTCCTTCCCTCATTCTGCAGTGTGATGGCTAATGCCCAGCCTACCTCATCACCTCATGCTGGGAACACTTTGCTCCAGTGCAAGTGCCTGTGGTCTTGCTGCTTCGCCTCTTAGCTTCACATCAAGACACACACACACACACTCTGTGGCTTTCTCAGTGCCTTGGGATGAGTGATGGAAGCTGACAGGATTTGCAAGAGATGCACTAAGAGGTCTAGCTGTGCTTAAGGGGATTGGGGGCAGAAAGACAAATCCACTACCTTAAAACGATGTGTGATCCAATGGGGAAGGTTGGTGAGAGAGACCCATTCCCAGGGCAATGCTGTGGTGTCAGGCCTGGGGAGATGAAGGGCCTCAACACTGAGGAGGGTCTATGGAAGAACAAAGCAGCCGTACCAGCTCTCCTGAGTCTCGCCTCCATTCAGAAAGCCAGCAGGCAGACACAATCATACTCAACCAAATATGTCTTCATTGTCCTGCCACCCGTTTTCCTTACCTGGATAAGGAGTCAGATAGGTTTCCAAAAATCTCTTGTGGTCATTGTAAATGGTTCGTGCCATACCTGGCCAGGCTTGTGAGATGCAAAGGGCTCCAGAGATGTTGTTTTCTAGAAGGACATTTCCCTGTAAAATAGTTACTTTTTAGTAACCATGGCTGAGAGTACTTGGGATGCTTAGTTATTGCGTGTGATGGAAATGTCAGGGAAGGCAGCAAGGAGGGTCCATTGCTCCCAACTTGAACAGACAGGCTTAGTCTCTGCCAGCATCTAACTGCCTACCATGGTGGGATGCAGGGCCCCTCCAGGGAACTAGATGTTCTTGGCCAGCTACCTCACCTTAGAAAAATGTGCCAGGGAGCCCAAGCACAACCTGTCTTCTCAGGACAATATAAACTAGAAAAGATTTCAGCTTCTGCACTAGTTGGAAGGACAGCTTCACTGTTTGTCCCTTTCCAGTAAAGAAGGTTGCTGTCCAGCAGAGGTGAGCAGGAAAGATGCTTACAGCTCTCCGCTCCCATCAGCAAGTACATTCTGCAAGTGCCTGGGGGAAAGTGGGCTGAGCCAGTGCCTGGACTGCAGTTTATAAATGTACCTTGTCATCCAAGAGGGCGGGGCTGATCCCAAAAAAGGGTCTCATAGCCATGCCTGGAAGGATTTCTGCTCCAGGATTAGAAGGACGGGGTGAGATACAGATGCCTCCTGTTTCTGAAGAAAAAGAAACCGTAATGCTCATCAAAGCTGGGAACAAAAGGAAAGCCGAGTAGCACTGCTTGACTAGCAGCCTTTGCCCTGGCCCCACTGCACATGGCACAGGCTGTGGCTGGGTTTGCCAGAGAGCTGGGGAAGGAAGGCTCTTTGCAGATGGATGATTGTGCTCATTTAGTTCAGGAGGGATCTGCCGAGATCTGCCATCAAATCCCCCACGTTTGTCTAGGTTAGCTTTAAAGCCCATTTTCTTCTGTCATGTTTAGGTGCTCCTGGGCCCTTACAGCCTCGCTCATACAAGAGTGTCAGTAACAACCATTATCACTTGGCCAACAAAGCAGCAGGTCACTCCTAAAGCCTGGGAGAGCAGAAGCTGGAACAAGGAGTCACATGCATCTCACCGGTTTGCCACCATGTGTCCACTACTGGGCATCGTGTCTCGCCAACCACACGGAAGTACCATTCCCATGCCTCCTTATTGATGGGTTCCCCCACTGCATGGGGAAAGACAAGGGAGCAGAGCAGAAAAATCAGGTTAAGGACACAGCTTCCCGTGACCTGCTTGTGGACCCACCCCCAAATAGTGTAGTGTCCTGACTTTGGGGTCTCGTGTTGCTGCTGTTCTTGGCATTTGTGGGAAGAGGCAGAATCTGATGCCCAAGGATTTGCTGCTCCAGCCTGTGCTGCTGCAGTTACCTGAGCCAAGCACTTTGAGCGAAGAGCGGTCATACTTCTTCACCCATTCATCACCGTATCTCAGGAGCAGGCGGATGGCAGTGGGCGCCCCATAGAACTGATTAATTTGTAACCTCTCTACTGTTTCCCAGTAGCGGCCTGCAATGGAAACAGGGTCAGTGAACATCCATACAGGTCCTCCCAGCCCAACACCAACACAGAGATAGAAGAGGTGAGAGCAAAGGCTCTCTAGCAGTGCCAGGACCCTCAGTGAAGTTAATCCCATGATGGGAAGGACTGAAGCTGTTCAGGAGCAGCAGCAGGCCCTTTTCCTCCATATCACATAGCTCTGCTACTGTCCCTGCTGCAGGAAGGGGCAGGGAGAAACAGCTCCACCCGTGGAGAAGCAGTGGTGGCTTCCTAAGCAGAGGAAAATACTGGACACAGCCTGCAGTCTGCTCCTGAGGCAGCAAAGCCATTGCTGCTTGTGTCCTGGCATCAGGCTGCCTGCAGGTGTTGCAGGGTGCTGTGGAATATCCCAGCTCCTCTGAGACACCTCACTCACCAGGGTTAGGATGGACAGGAGTACTCTCAAAAAGGACTGTGGTGCCACCATTGCAGAGGGGCCCGTAGACCACATAGGTGTGCCCCGTGATCCAGCCAATGTCTGCCACACAGCCAAAGATGTCCCTGTCCTGGTAGTCGAACACGTACTGAACAAGAGAAGAGAGGCAGTGAAGGGTAGCACCAGGGCCTGCCTTCCTGGCAAAGGGGACAATAGGGAGCAGAGTACCCTCTCTCAGCCCTAACGTTACTGCATCCTTCCATCTTCCAACCACCCCTGCAGGGATACTTTCTTCCAGTAGAGTTTTTGAAAACATCAGAAAAAAAATAAAATTAAGGTGTTTTATGAAGTTGCAGGAGACACACACTTAATAAAAATAACAACAGAACAACCAAATTTGCACTTTTCCAAAGGAGAGAGCTACAGCCTTTCCTTCCTTTTGCTGATATCTTGACAAAGCTGATCCCAGTATTCTGTAGCATCAAAACGGAACCTTCTGGCTAAGGATTGTCCCTCTGTATTTACATGCCTACATGGAAGGAGAGGAGTTGTAGGCAGCGGCAAAGTGGTAGAGGACTCCATGAACCTCTCCTAGGCACTTCTGGGCTCCTGGACAGTAAACACTCAGGAAACCCTGAGCTCATCAAAGAGCCCAGCATAGGAGCATTGAGGCAGCAAGCAGAGGGACCATGTGGTACTTTGGCCCAGAGCACCCCCAACTTGCCCACAAGAATTGGAACCTCTCCACTTCAGCTGGACAAGCACTGTCCTGTGCCTGCAGGCAGGTGGAAAGCAGAACAAGCTCTTCTTCCCACTGCCCCATTTATTCCTTGAGAGATCCTTGGCTGCAAGACTGGAATATGAAGGAACGATGCCTGCCCTGTACAGGACAGAACTGAGTGCTGTCAAATTGGCAGCAACACATCCAGTTTCCTCAACCACTCTCCTTCATTTCATTTTCTTAGTGACAAAAAAACTTCCCAGGGGCCGGTCTCCCACTAGCCCATCACTTCTTGCTTTCTGCTCTGATTTGTGGGGTTTCAGACCTTCCTGTCTCTTCCTGCAGCTCCCTGCTGCAGGTTGCCAGACTCCAGAGTCTCAAGTGTATAATGCTCATAATGGAGGCTTCCCCTGCTTTCTCTGTCTTTTCTTAACAGAGCAGTGAGTTATGGTAGCAGCAGTCTGCCCCATCAAACAGGGATCTGAGCATGCCAGCCCTGTTTCCAGATTTTTAGCGCTTCTGAGAGCTAACTTGGACACATGCTGCTCACGCCTTGCATTGCCATTCTGTTATGGCAGCCCTGCCTCTCACAAACCTATTCTGATGGTCTCGAGAGGGTCACATATTGTGCTGGGCAAAGCTTAGCTCACAGGAAAATCAAGGGCTTCCACACACCCCAGAAGGTATGGCGTCCAGCACTCACAGCTAACAGAGAAGACCCAGCCAGCCCTGAGCTTGCTTTGTCACGGGGTGCATGGTCTGAGGCACTGCTGGAAAGGCAGTCACGCACAGGGAGAGCCAGACCCAAAACTAAGGGACTGTTCAGATAGGAACTCCCTCTTACACGGAACCCCATATAATGTCATAAGAATGCCCCTTGCAACCATTCCTGTGGCTACATGCATCTCTGTGCTGTGCTCATTCCCTTTTCATCCAGCTTTGTTAGAGTTTGGTTTTGGCATATGTCACAGTTAAAGGCTTTCCTCCTACCAAGGTTGACCCACACTCTTCATGTGTAGGCCCTTTTTCATGAAGGCACTTACCAGCTTTTACAAATATTGTCAACTGTGCCCCTCCCAGAAGCACTGCCTTCAATCTACCACATAAGCTGGGGTACTTACACTTAGGAAAAGCAAGCCACAGTTTTTGGGAGCAAATTGGATTCTTCCCCCTCACCCAGTAATAGAAAATTACCCTTGCAAGATTGAATATCCTGCCTAGTGGTTCCATTTAGTATAAGACAGTGAAAGAAGAAAGCCAAGAAGGTAGCTCAGAGGAATATGTGTTTGGGAGATCCTGCCACGGAGCACTACTTGTAGGCAGATGTGCTCTGTTGGGCTGATGCCCTAAGAGGGCTTCCCTGAGACTTTGCACTGGCTCAAGATGGGCTCATAATGCGACAAGGAGCATGTCTATTCCCTGCACTGCCTATGAACTGCTGGCTCATGAGCACTATGTGGCTGGGATCCATTACCTTGTGTGTGAGAGCTGCAAACAGCAAGTAACCAGCTTGGGAATGAACCAAGCCCTTGGGTTTGCCAGTACTGCCTGATGTGTAGAGAAGAAACAACATGTCTTCGCTGTCCATGACAGCAGGTTCACAGCACGCATCCTCTTTCATCATCTCCTGCAGGAAAGAGCACAGCAGTTCTCTCAGGGTCTCACAGCCTCCCCTGTGTTGCTTGTGTACCTCCCCTGTGTTGCTTCCCACATTGCACCTCTCACCCAAGTCTCCTTCCTCTCTGAGGACGTGTGACACCCTGCTCCCCCCAAACATCATTCCTTGTCTCTGCACCTCCCCTCCCCTTGCTCAGCAGCCTGAACTCCCTTTCGCCTTGCGGAGCTGGCAAACATTCTCCTCAGTCAGAGCAGACGTGCTGAGTAAGAGGCAGCTATTTTTACACTGCTGCTCCTCTGACAGCACAGCTTCTTCCAGGAAGCCTTTCCAGCACTAATTGCTTGCAGATGCGATGAGCAGAGGCGGAGAGACTACTGTGTAGCTCCAGGGAGCCAGCAGAAATGCGCATCAGGGGCTCACCTGTTCAGAAACAGTGCTTCATGCTGGATAGTGGTCACAAGAGCAACCTCGCTGCCTGCTTCCTTGGACACAAGCTGCTAGCAGCATTCACAGAGAATGCCAGATCTGTCAGCAGGGCAGCGTGTGCAGAGCAGTGCCGTGGCAGTCCAAGGCTGGGTTCACAAAGTAGCAGCCCATATCTGGTGTGTTTCTAGCCCTCAGTCCCCCCTGCTATGAGCCTTGACTTGCACTGCCTGCTCCTGACAGCTCAGGGCTGGTAGTGTGGGAAGAGATACCAATTGCCCATCCTGATGGCTCCTGGGACTGTCCTGAACTCATGTGCAGCTCTGGTTGCCACTGCTGCTGTGGGACAATATCGCCAGATGGTGTTAATGCCAGTGAAACTGTCATGGCCAGGCGAGACCCTCTGTCCACCCACTGTCCCTACTCCCAGAACAATCACTTTGCCCGAGGGAAGTGGCAGTAGCACCAGGCAGGCCTCACCTCCTCCAGTGGCACATCTAGGGCTGTCATGGGAACCTTGCTGGTGGTCCTCATGGAAACCAGAACCCGTTTCACTCCGGGGCACTGCTTCACAGCCTGGTCCACTGTCTTCTTTAGCTCAATAACCTTGCCGCCTCTCAGCCCCTGGTTCACTGTAATCACCGTCTCTGACTGCGCTGCGGAAGACAAAAGAATCACATAAGCAGCTCTGCCCTTCTCTATCAGTCACACAGTAGTTTGGCTCTACCATGACACTGCACCTCTCTCTCTGTCTCTCAGCCCGTATTACTCATGTCCTTCATTTAGCAAAACCAGCAGATTGACACCTTGGTTTTCCACTAATTCCTGCCTGTGCTGAATCACCTCACAGGAGATGCTGTATCCCAGCCCTTCAGTCCCATGGATGAAAGAGAAAACCAGTTCATCCCATGTGCTGGAAGGTATTTAGTGATGCCATTTCCTGGGTTGTTAATCCCTGCTCCATGGCTATATGTGATATCAGGATACCCTCAGATAGCCCAGGGAGTTTTACTCTGAAAACCTTTGCCATCCACACAATCCTGAACCCCCCCAGCTGCTGAATCAACGTGCTCAGCACTGTCCACCAAGGGAAACATAAGTCACTCTTACCCACTGGCTCTTACCATCCCGGATCCTGTCCGCGAGGGACTCCGCACTGAACCCAGCGAACACCACAGCGTGCACAGCCCCAATGCGGGCACAGGCCAGCATGCTAGCCACTGCCAGTGGGCATGGGGGCATGTAGATTGTCACCCTGTCACCCCGTTTCACCCCTTGCCGTTTCAAGGTGTTTCCCAGGCGGCACGTCAGCTCTAGCAGTTCCCTGCCCAAGGAAGCAATGACATAGTTAGAGACTTTCTTGCACATTTAACCGGTGTGCCTAAAGATGGGGGACCTCAGATTTATACACAGCTTATATCCCTACACTCCTCACTCTGGAAGTCCATGGGAAAGCTGTAAAATTCAGTGGGAAGGAAAGGAGAAGACAAACTCTAACGTGGGTTTTTATTTGTGGAAAATTAATAAAGCAGAATGGTTTCTGTACAGCAATGGCCGCTGGCAATTCCTCTGGCTCAGCAAGCACACAACAGTGCAGCTGACTTCCACCATGACAGCCTGTTCATTTCTTACCAACCTGTACAACTGGCTCGACACACTACCCTGCATAGCTGGAGGCTACATGTGAGATGTTAGATATCTTCCCCTATGAAAACAGGGTCCTGTGCTTTGCTAAAGCTGAGAAGGTCAAGTCCTCCAGAGTTTGTGCCCACTAGCAAGAACAACAGCTGTAGGAAAGCAGTGAGCAAAAAGATGCCTCTCCCAAGAAGCGTCCCTCACAGAAACCACATCTTGGATGTCAGTGACTCATTTTATGGAAGGGCTATCCCTACAAGGAGATTGGCAGGGGTGGATGGTCATATTTGTTGTGTGAGGTCTGGAGCCAGAAAGGACAGAGGGACTGATTTTGTGTGCAGGGGGATTTAAGTGAATTCTGCAGCAGAAACTCAGAGAGCAGGCAAATTAAGGTGGAAGGTGGTGACCCCAAACCAACCCAGCAGTCCCCCAGAGAGCCAAATCTAGCAGCACTGCAAACATGCAGGTGAGAATGGGATTTCTCAACACACATACAGCTGTGAATCTGGTCCCTCTTGCAGACCATTTACCAGCAAGTTTAGACCCCAGGAACCTGGCTGGCAGGGCACACGTGTGCCTTTCTTGTGTGTTTTACCTGCAAGCATCACAGTGCTGCCCCAAGGATCTTACATATGCCTCCCCAGCTGGGTAGGAACTCCTCAGGGCCCAGAGGATTTAATCAGGAGGTAGGCTGAAATTTCAGATCAGCATAAGCAAGCCAACATTCTGTTGATCTATCTGTGTGAAGGGATGCTGCATTCCCTCACATGACAGACATCAGCAGATCAGCTCTGTAGATAATCATGCATGCTGCAATATGTCTTGTATGCTGAGAGGTAGTTACTGACCTGTATGTCACCCGTACTTCCTCTCCTGGTTCATCTTTCTCCCAGATTAAGGCCACTTTGTCTGGGGCTGCATGGACATGACGGTCCAGGCAATTCACTGGAACAGAAAACCCAGTCTCATCAACAGAGAAACCCTCAGTACATCTTACCTCTCACCTCTCATAAAACCAGGACCAGCAGTCCCATTTTCAGGTCAGTCAGGGCTGTGTGTGGGTCTTCTCAGCAACCTTGTGCAACCTTTGTGGATATGAGCCAGCAGATCGCAAGCACCATCCCAACTTCATTACACTTCTCATCACTTCAATACCTACCAACCCCCACTATCAGCTTCCCCCTTAACTGCAACCTCGCGCAATCCACAGCAGAAACTGCCTAAAGCTCCTTTGGAGGTCACATCCGCAATGTCCTCAGAGAGCCCAGCAAACATTAACTCAGCCATCGCTCCACACAGCACTGCCTTACAGCTACCTCTGGGGTGGACTAGGGCAGTTTTTTAGTGGCAGTGCTCCTAAAGAACAATTGTAGGACAAAATGAAGCTCCGCACAGGAAAGCTATGGGGTGCACTTTTCCAAGATGGAACAGAGCCAGGGCAAAGGCAGAGCGCACAGCCCCTGGCTTTCCAGGGATATTGTAAGCTGAGGCTTTGGCTGTAGTTCTTCCAAGAGAAGATTTCTACATTGCTGGCAGTTGCAGTTTCCTCAGAAGCCTTGTTCACTCTGTGTTTTCCTTAAACCTGCTACTGAAGTCATGGGATGATGCAGCAGTCCCAATTTGCATACCAAAATGCTTTTTTCTCCTAATCATTTGTAGTATTCCAGGAGAGAAATAAACATACATGAAAGGGGGAACAATAAGATCTCAAATCCTAAAGGCAAATAACTCCTGCTCTCCTTTCAAAATGGACTACAAGACCTGATTTTCTGAGAAGTTTGTCTCTTATTTTGAACACTGGGTCCAACAGCACTGTGAGCAGGACATAGTGTCACCAGCCCCTGGTAGCTCCCCTAAGGCAGTAGCCCTAGCACACAGAAGGGCCTCCTATGACAGTGAGGACTTCCAGTATGGCTCATTGCTCCTGCATTTTGCTTCCCGCAGATATATCCTGCCTTCTCTGGGCAAGGATGGCCTAGTGCAAACCTGCCTGCTGAATGCACAGGGTTTGGTGCTGTTGCCTGTAGCCAGAATGGAGCCACTGCCCTCATGTGAGATCCACAGAGGCTGAGGAAGAGCAGCCTGGCTCTCAGCACACTCCAATCCACCTGCAGCCCCTCCAGAGAGAAACAGCTGCTACCTTATGACAAGCCACAACCTTACACTACAGCCACTGCTGGACCAACCAGACCTTTTGGGAATCCCCCTCTCTCCAACCCTTTAACTGTGCGCTCTTCCGATATGCTCACAGGACTGAAGCCCCACACATAGAATTACCTGCAGGCACTTGGTAGGATCCCGCCTCCCTCCTTACCTGTCACGTTCAGCTGCCCACCCAGGAACCAGGAGACCCTGCCCTGGTGCAGATCACAGTCCTGGACGGAGTGGAAGGGTGTGATCCAGGTGAGCCGGCTCCTTCCTAGTGCTCCCCAGAAGGCATTCCCTTGATCCACTGAAACCTTGTACAAGTCTTGGTGGTCCTTGGGTCTGGAGAAGGTGATGGCTTCGGGCATGTAGGCGGTGAGGGGCCCACGGCTCCAGGCTCGGGCAGCCACCAACCCAAGTGGGCATCTGGGAACCTGAGAAAGAGCTTTGGAGCAGCGGGTCCTGGCCAGCAGTCTGGCCATCACCACAGGGTACCTGCCTCTCACCAAGGAGATAGGTGCCTAGAGCCCTTCCAGCTGCTCACAACACCTGGCCAGGCAAAACCCAGGCCCCTGTGCAATCTGGGGCTATGTCGTTCTGGGCTAACTGGACACAAAGAAGCCCTGCAGCACAGGGAGCCTTTCTCCCCTGCCTTGTTCCTCTCCTTCTCTCTTCCAGAGCACTATGGGAAAAAAGAAATTCAATCTCTTTGAGGGAGGGGAAAGGGGTGGGCAGTAGAAATATTTGACTGAAAATAACCTCCGTGCTAATTTGAGTCCTGACAGCCACTCTTGAACAAGAGCCAAGTTCAGCTTGTGCCTGGGCTCCCCTCGGGGGCCAAGGTGCCTGGGCCAGACTCTAACAGCCTGCTGCTGCTCCTGCTTTCCCAAGGCTGCTCTGTGTCCCTAGACTCCTCTGCTTCACCCCCACTCACCTCCCTCACATCTCCCTCTACTCATCCTCATCCCCTGACTCCCCACACCTCTCCCACTGCAGCCCCCTAGTCCTCTGCTGGCCACAAAGGCAGCTTGGGGTAGGTCATCTATAAAAGTTAGGTCCCTCTTCATGCTAGTTGTGCATGACAGGACCATCCTCTTCCCAGAATTAAGACTCATTTACTGCAGATAACTAGGCTATGTTATCTGTGATGAGCTGTCAGCTGCAGGGTGGGGATATTGCATCCCATCCTTCCTCACTGGGCAGATATCAGAGCTGTCCTCTCCACCAAGTTGGGCTGGGCTCTCTGCCTCCTCCCAAATACTACAGATCAGCTGTACCACCAGGTGGGCTGGGAGCACTCAATGAGGCCATGATGGAGCAGGTGGCGGTGGTTTGGCAAGAAACACTGCAGCCCATCTCCTCACACTGAAACTTCCCACCACCCACTGTAGCAGAGCAAAGCTTCTTCTCTGCCTCCAAACAGCTTTTTTTCTGCTTTCCTTTCCTTCAGGCCCTACATAGGTGGAGTTTTTTTAAGGCAGAGTTTGGAGGCTTCCTTAATTTTGTTGGCCAGATTCACCTCCCTTCCTAGGGGTCATGAGAGAGGGGCAGAAAAAGGCTCTCCCAGCAAGTGGAGCTGTTCTCAGTCAGGCACACTGATGGGATCAACAGCAGACATGAGACGTTAACTTTGCTTTTCATAGTGCGACACCACTCATGATCTGTGGGACTGATATGTTTGGTGAACAGGCCACCAGTATGAGGCACAGGAACTATCAAGTACACTCATCCCACACAATACACCTGGTTTGTGTTAGAGCTGCCCCAAGGTTGGTGGGTACCTACAAGGGTTCTGTCCGCCAGGGAGAGGCAGTCCTGTGGGCTTACAGTCCCTCCACATAGTCAAGCCCAACTTGCCTCATCATTCCACAAGTCTCTTATTTACTATGCACGCCTGCTCTGCTTCCGCATTTTTCCCCTCCCTGTAGGACATTAGGTTTTCCCATCAGACCATCCCCAGATGCTCTTAGCAAGGCAGGCAAGTCTCAACTCCTTATCTGTAATTCAGAATAGGCTCCCACTGCTCTCAAATCAGAGCTCACCTTGCTGGAAATCCTGTCAGTGCCCTTCCCTCCCAGCCAGCTCCTATGCACTTGCAGCATCTATCTGGCTGCTGCCTTGGCTCCTCAGGCCAGCTGGGCCCTGCAGCCTGCTCCTGGCACAGGGGCTGAGCCTGCCCAAAGGTCTGTCTGACTCTCTAATACCAAGGCACATGTGATATGGGATGGCCCGAAGCACCAGGGCTGTCCTGAATGCTCAAGTGACTTGTTCTCTGACCAACTGTATGCCATAACTTCTGCTCTGGGTACAAGCACATCCTTTCAACTTTGTCTTTCACTGCAAAGTGAGAGCAGCACCCAAGCCCTGTATTCTCCATACCTAGGCAGGGAGAAAGGTGCAGACCTCTTTCTGTGCTGCTTTGGATCTCCCACCCCTCTCTGGCTACAGTCTGACATCCAACCCCCTCTCAGCTTTGGCTGAACTCACCCTCCTTGAAAATTGGTGACCAGACTCATACACAGTATTCCCGTTTAATTTTATTCTTGTTCATATCTTTACAGAAAATGGCACATAAATCACAGATGCTGGATGACTAGAAGTTGTTACAGCTCCATATCTCAAACACCTCAATACTGAATTCTTTTCTCACTGTATATACATTATTTACACCCCATGGGCTATCATCTAACACGCCAAATGACCAGGGGACAAAGACGAACAGGGGTTGGATGAGCAGGCTGAACATTTGACAGAAGAACTGTGGGGAAAGGGTGCTCACAGCTGAAAAGAGGACAGAAAGTGGCACCTGGAAGTCACTGTCCTACAGCTTTCGGAGGGCGAATAGTGCCTTACTGGGATGGAAAGGTGATGGTACCATGGAGTGGGTTTGGCTGTGAGTCTGCATGTGCTTATATGGCATGTATGTACACATTACAGGGTGTATCAGAGTGGATGCGCATGGCTGTCATTCCCTTTAACACTCAGATTGTGAGCTGGACAAATTTAAATCAATAAATACATTAGGTGGATGTTGTTGTCTCACCTGCAATAATGTACTCAGTAAATAATTTCACCATCTGGCCTCTCTGCAGGGGTGCAGGGCTTTGGCATTTGGGATAGAATCAGACCCAATTGTCCAGCACTGCAGGAGCCAGCAACATGGGCTGGGGTCACCTCGAGTTGCCAGGTGGGACCAGGGTGTTGTGCCTGTGGGCTAAACCTGCCTCTCTTTGCAAAACAGGAGCAAGACATAACCACCCTAAAGTTGCAGCCCCTTCCCAGCAGACTCCAGTGCTGGGCAGGGAGAGATTGCCGGAAGGTGCAAACTATCCTGCATGGATAGTCATAATTTCATGCAAACGCTGCCATGGGCTTGTCCTGCTGGGCCAGAGGCAGAGGTGATGGCCAGGGGAAGGTGGTGGGTCTGTCTGGAGCATGGTGGAATAGGGCACAACGGGAAGGGACCTAGGTAGCACTGGGGAGAGAAGTGCACCAAGGAGGGGCATAGTAGCAGGGGACAGGCTTGTTTCAGGATGGCAGATGGGCTTTGGGGCTGCAGCAGCAGGAAAAAGCCCCAGAGGCCAGTCATGAGGCTGAAGGGACCAGAGCCTTGGTGTCCTCTTGGGTGGCAATGAAGATGTGTGTCCCCCAAAAGGAAGGGGTGGGGGATAAGGAAGGCCTGGTGGGGCAGAGGAGTGAGGGGCAGGGGTATGCTCAAGGGGAGCAGGCAATGGGCACCCCTGCCAGGCAGCCCCAAAACACAGAGACCAGGACCCTGCTCCCTGGCAGGGGTGACCAGGGAGGCCTGACAGTCTGACGTAGGAACGTGGTCCCCAGAGGACACAGTGTCTGTCGGGGGTGGCTTCCACTGCCTCTCTTCACCCTAGATCAGCTTCTCCTCCTTCTGCGACGAGTTCAGCTTCTCCATCTGTCTCTCATCCTCTGCCACTGCCACCTCCTCCCCTGTCTCCGGCTTCCTGCCTGGGGCTGGGGTGTCCCCAGCAATGGTCCCCAGGACTTTGGTGCTGTGCTCCTGAGCTTTGGCCCTGAGGGCGGCAATGCTGTTTTCTCTCAGTTCCTCCTGGGAAATGGTGGTTTTGGGATCCGGACCCCTCTCTTCCTTGTCACCTTTGTCAAGCTTGGGCAGGGCCTGGCGCTCCACCTCTGTCTTCCTCCCCGCCTCAGCCGCTGCCTCCAGAGACTTTTTGTGCATCCCTAAAAAGAATTGTTGGTATTCGGGTTTAGAAAAGCGCCTGGGCATGGGAAAGCCATCTTGAACTGAAAACAGCAAAGATAAAGAGAGGCCAGAATTAAGGAAAAGCAGAAACCCTCGCTTCATACAGCAGTCACGGGGAGCACTTGCTCCAGCCCCCGTGTGAGGGCAGCCCAGGCAAGGCAGCTGCCTGGTGGGGCAGCCTGGCATCTGTGGACTCGGGGCTGCCCCCAAAGGTCTATAATTACTCTCCATTTCTGTGTGTGAACTTTAGGCTAACTTGTCCCTGCATGGGAATGAGGGTCTCAGACAGCAGCACAATTGCCTGAGATTTGCTGAGGCTGGGGAGGGAGATCCCTATTGCTTATTTCTGTAACAACCCACTCCACACAACCACCCCTCTGCCTCTCTCAGTTTCACACAGACATAAGGACAGGACAGCCTATTGTCAAGATGCCAGACAGTAGTTTTGGGGCAGAACCAGCCTGGGAGGTCAGAAAGAGGGAAGCAAAGAGCAGGAGTGTGGTAGGGTAGCTGCTACCTCCATGTCTGCACAGAAACCCAAGCAAAACCAGACAGAAATGGAGCTCCCCCAGGTGTCAAGAGCAGGAAGAGGCAGCAGAGTGTTCCCCCTGGGACCTTGGGCAAGGACAGTGTATTTGGGAGTCCTGACACCCCACACAGCATCACAGGGCTGGAGGAATGAGACTGGGATGATCTCCTGCCCTGGACAAGGGTTAGAGCCTTTGCTCCATGGCTGAGCACAAAGGATGCTTTAGCCATGGGAATTGAAGGCTAACATCAGCCTGAGCATTGGGGCAAATTCCTGTCCCAACCAGATTCTGCAGGTCAGGGTCCAAGGTCCAGCAGGAATTTGGGATGAGCAGTCAAATCCTACTGATGAGGGTCATTGGAGAACAGGGGGCATTCAGTGAGGCAGGACAGGGAGAGCCTCACCCTGCTGCCCTTCACCCATTTTCAACATGACTCTGATTTCTTCCTTGCTTCCCCATCTTTCTACCCACCCCATCCTCACCCATGAAGGCATCTGCTCTCTTACCCAGGAGCCAAGGGGCGCAGGACTCCATGATGCCATCCTTGGCAGACTTGAGGATGGACTCGGGCAGTGGGATGGAGTGACGCACCATGGCACCGTAGAGCCCGTACTCAGCCATCACACTGCTTCTGCCCCAGCATTTCTCCCTCTTCCGCCATTTGGCCCGGCGGTTCTGGAACCAAACCTGGAGCAAGCAACAAGAAGGGACATGGGGTTTTTTGCAAGGAGAGGGCATGTCAGTCCCTTTCCCACGTGGGAACACACATGTTTGTGCAGCAGGATGAATGCAGATGTGTGGATGCTCATACTGAAGGCACTACAACCTCTTTCCCTATGCAGCAGACACCAGGTATCTCTCCCTCCCTCCCTTGCAGGAGTGGCAAGGGCCAAGTGTGAAAGCAGGTCCCACCCCTCTCCGCAGGATGTAATTAATTTGCCATTGCAGTGTCTTTTTCTAGTGGCTTTTGGCTCTTGTGCCTGGGATTTTCTTTTATTATTTACTGGGTGTCTGAGCAGCAGCACAGGGCTGCACGCAGCAGTGCCTGCAGGGAGGGCTTGGGTGGGGGTGGATGATCAGGAGAAGCAGGAGAAGGGGGAAGCTGATCTGTGAGCTTTGCCCTGAATTCCCAGTTTGAAAAGCCCCTCATCTTCTCAGAAAATTGGCAGAATAATCTCTGAGCTGTGACCTGGGGGCCAGCGAGCAGAGAGGCGGGCGGCAATGGCGGGGAGGGGGTGATACTCGCAGAAATCTATTAGTGCTCTCTCTCTGATTTCCATTCCTCTTGTCTCCCTCACCCTCCTCCCTCCCCAGATCCCCTCCCTTCCCACAGAGCAGAGGCATCAGCTTTAGATGAAAAATTGCTTGAGGTCTATTCAGAAGGAGGCAAAGGAAGAGTCAGCCCCAGGGGCAGCCCAGGCCTGATTGAAAAATAAGTTAATTTCAGTTTGAATCGATGGGCCTCAGGCACTGAAATATCACGGGAAATTAAAGCAGCTGGTCCCCAGGGAACCACGCCATTGACCTGCGCTAATTAATGCCATGGAGTTACCAGGCCCCTCTCCGAGCGGCAGCCCCTCCCTCCCCACGGACACCCCAAACACCTCCTCATTTAACTAATTAGACTCACAGAAAATTGGGTGTTAATTTGTTTAGGATTTTTTTTTCTTTTCTATTTTTTTCCCTCCCTTTCCCAGAAAGTACATGGCAGAATGGAAATGAATGGCAGGGTCTCGCTGGCAGATGGATGCTCGGGGTCACTCCGCAATCTTCTCCGACTTGATTGCTTGATTAGGTCGTTAGCACATTAAAAAAAAAAATTGCTTGCCGTCTGGCGCTGGCCTGATGAGTGGGATGAGGCGGGAATCGCCTGGGTAATTTATCTTTTTATACTGCAAAGAATTTGATTTCAATCTGCAGATATATGGAGGTGCCTTTGACACCTGTTTAACATTACAGAGCTGACAGCTTAACCCTCTCTTGTCCCCACCGTTCGTTTCCTTAAGGGAGCCCAAGCTGCAGTGGGGGGCACTGGGTGTCTGTCCCAGTCCCCCAGCTCTGCCATGGGGACAGTAAGACTGATGCCAAGGAATGATGTCCTGCTCTCAGCTGGTAAGGCAAGCTCACCTCTTCTACCTGCACAGAGAACTGCCGAGCACTGCAGCCCTAAGGTGGGGACAGAGCTGCAGGGTAGGCGGGTGATTTGCTAACACTGGTGCCAGCCAGCCTTGGCCATTCCTGGGAGCCCAGCCGGCCTGCTCCTGCAGAGAGCTGGGTGGGGTGGTGGTCCCAGCAGCTGTGATCCCAGTTTCTCCCAGCAGAAGACACTCTGTGCATGTCAGAGGGGATTTTACAGCCAGGCTGCTTCACCACACATCACCTCGTCTGCATGATAAACAGTCTGATTTACACTTTCATACTGCCGATAAGTAACCTCAGGACCATGGATGGCTGCAAATCCTACAGTGCCTGAGCAAAGACCCTCAGGAATGTACAGCTTCCTCTCTTTGCCTGCTCCTCCATGCCTGTGTGAAACACGGGGTTTCTTGGGCCTGCAGTCAGCAGGTTATTGGCAGGGTCTCTCAGCCCGGGCATTCCTCCCACTCCCAGAGCCCAGAGTCAAGAGCTGGAGGGGAATGGCTCACTCCCAGTCCAACCTCAGCCCAAAATTCCTTGGTTCTTTCTCACCCACCAGACCCAGGCAGTGGGACAGCCACCCCACTACAATTCCATGCTGTGAGGGGGCAGCTTAACCCACCTGGGACAGGAGAGGGATCCTGCCTGTTCTGCCCTGGGTAAAGCAATATAGTTAGATCCATCACAGCAGAGATCCTCTCTGGTTTCAGAGAGAAATTCCTGCACAGTCCAATGTCTGGTGCTTGTAAATCTGTCTTGGTTTGGGGCTGCAGTGACACCCTTCCATACGCCCAGAGTGGCTTGCAGGACTCACCTCTCTACAGCTGTTTCTGTCACCAGCTGACACACTTAGGATCTCAGCCCACAAACAGGTTTTTCCACCAAGTGCCAAGTGGGCAACTCTTTAAAGTCTCCTTAATCTTATTTTAGCAGATGCCTATTCACTGATGCTTTTACTATCTTTACCATTCTTCTCCCTCTTGCCTTGATGCCCCAAACATCTTCCCCCATGCCTCATGCTCCCTTTCGCTTCTCCCTGGCCAGGTCTCAGCCTGCCCACTATGACTAAACCGGATGCCCTGAAGCATCCCCTTTTCCATGGCAGTGTCACACAAATACTGGAGGCAGCAGAAGCTTTGCCAGCTGGCAGACCAATTTTGACTAGAGATGGTAGAAAATTTTCAATCAAAAAATGCTGATTCAATCACAGAGAAAAAATTGCGTCCAGCCAGTGGAAGTGTAATCAAAATTATCTATGGCTTTCTTATGAATGCTGTATTTTAATCTCAGATGCATAAGACATGCAAAATCTATGCTTTAAATGCAAATGGGAATATTAAGATTACATCAACATCTCAGTAAGATTATTCTGAGATTTCTGAAAACAATTTTTGTTATTTGATGGGAATTTCCTCTTAGTTTTGACTAGGAAAAATGAAAGTTTGAAATCCCAGAATGTGTATCAGAACAGAAATCAGGAAGACTGACCATCTTACTTTAAATACCGGGAGCCATATCTTCATCTCATGCATGAAGTTGAGTGAAACCAGTGGTGCTCTGTACAGAATATGGCTGAGATCTGATCCCAGCCCAGCATCTCTGCCACAAGCCAATCCCCGAGGAACATGGAAAGAAAAGCTCCAGCATGGCACTGGCAGCTCTCATGCCATTTCAGATCAGCAGAATTGTTCCTGTGTCCTGTTCTCACAATTTGTCCTCATTCAGATGGCTCCATCAGTGGGACTTTCTTCTAGGAGATCTCACTGCTTTCTTCAAATTTCTTGATGTGTTACCAGAATTTTCCCATGCCTTGATTCTGAGCTGAATTATGCACTGGTTTTAGTAATTCAGAGGTATTCTCAGCTGTGTTGGTACATCAGCCACAACTTCCAAATACGCAGTTATTTATTATTGGCACCTCACTTCTTCTGGAGCAGATTTCACCCTTACACTTGCATTTACAGATGGTTTTGGTGTTCTTTGGCCACTTTCTTTACCCTTGCTTTACTTCTTCCAACGCTGTAAAATTTGATCTGGTACAAGCGATGTTTAGGTTTGTCCACGTTTCCTTTTGCCCCTTTCCATTCTTTGGACTGGCTCAGCTTTGTGAAATGCTTTATTGACATGGTTGTGCACCTTCCTTCTCACTTGCTTTCATATGGTCCTCTGTTGCACAGCCCAGGGTATTGTAAAAAGACTGTGCTTCCATAACTCATGGGCAGTGGTGAAACCCCCTGACTCATTTTAGACTGAAGCACATCAGATGCGCTATCACAATCTGATCTGGAGAGGTGTCTTTTGGACCAATGTGCTATACATCCTAAGAAGTTTTACAGCCCTTTATTTTTACACAAACACCATCATCTGGGAAACCTAGGAAGCTTGTTCCAGGAAACTTATCCTCAAAAAATGGACAACAGAGTAAAGTGGACAGGTTTGTCTTGCAGTATTGCAAAGCCTTCTAAATGAGAATGTTTCTAACTTTAATCATCATCTAATTCTCACCTCCAGTGCCCTCTGCCCAAAGCAATAAAAGTTGAGGCACTCTATGCTTGACCACAGGGTTGCAAGTATTTTGGAGCTGGAGTTTTGGAGTCAAGACTGGCAAGGACAACCTTGCCAGTTTCCTCCTCTGAATCACAAATGACAACTGACACTTCAGATTATTGATGATGCAGAAGAGCAAATTGTAGGAGGAGGAATCTCTCATTTTGCAGAGGGACTTGAGACTCAATGTGTCCTTGTTATCCACATTCATTATTAGTTAGTTTGTTTACCTAATCAGTGCCTGAAACACTGTCTGCTAAAGAGAGAAACCTCCCTGTTGTTGGCCATGACATAGGAATCTGAATTAGCAAAGGGGTATTTTAAAGCATCTATGGTGTTATTGTGTATTGTTTCAAACCAAAATTTTTCAATGGTTACACTCATTTTCTTGGCTGCTACTTTCCAAGCTGGGGTACACAGACAGAAGGATTGGTATTGAATTTTATTTCTTCCTAATATAAAAAAATGTTATTTTCCCTGCCCAACCATGCTTCATCTATTAAAGGAAAATTCCAGGCTAGATAACGGCGAATTTTTGCTTCACCAAATCGTTCATACTGCTTTTGAAATAGCATTTCAACAGGGGTCTTTTCAGAGAACGAGCTTTATGGAGCACAAGCCGGTCCCTGCCCAAAACAGCGCAAGCTGAATGTCCACTAGATGGCCACAAGCAGATGAACGTCCGCGCCTGCAGACACACCGACACAGACACACAGACACTCCAGCACACGCCCTTGTCAGACTGCGTGGAGCAGCTGCACACAGCTGTCGGCAAACCAGTATCTAAAGCAAAGGACAAAATCCCAAGACCCTCAACAGCAATGCTGACCGCGGACTGAGAGGGAGATCTTTGCATACCTGCCACTTCTCCACTTGAAGCCCTTTGGTGGATACAGCTGCAGACCAGACAACACCTCCAGTTCACGTCCACATCCAGGACCTTGCTGCCACCTCTGCATTCATTTTCTCCTAACAACTACAGCTCTCCCTTTCTACCTCCTTCCTCTCCAACCCAAGACTCAACAATGACAGTAGTCAAAATGAAAACCTCATCTGAAAAAACAGCACCATCCTCACCCTCACATCGGACAGAGCCTGTGACCCCCGCTGAGTTCAATCTGAAAATGTAAGCACTGCAAAGAATGGCCTCATATCTTCCTTGGATCATGTCCCCATCCATACCCATGAGCACTGGCACTGTAAAATGAACTGCCATGAGGGTGTGAGGTCTGACTGTGCCCTGGGGCTTCCCCAAATCCCTCCCTTTTAGCAATCACCACAGGAAAGCTTCCTGGCTGCTGGTGGAGACTGCACCACTTGAGTAAGCCTGGAAACAGTTTACTGCTGTCTTTTCAAATGTAATGTCAAAATTATTGGCACTGTTTATGGTGACATCACTTTCTATGGCTGGTGTAAAGTGGTCATGAAGTTAAATGAGAGCAGTAAAGGTTGCACATGGGCTGCATGGCTGATCACAGGGCTCATCATCCCTCTCTTACTAAACACCAGGAAAGAGCTTTCTGAGCTCACATTAGAAAGAGCAATTCCTGCACACAGTGTGACAACAGCCCTTCTTAATAGTAGTTGGAGTTGTGTCCAACCCACTTGGCTAACAAGTCCAACCAGACACACAAGATGAGCTGTGAGACAGCACTCATCCCTCTTAAGCAAAGACATGACAGTTCATTGAAGCTTGGGTCTCCTCTGAGCTAAAATAGTAACATGGGCATGCATGGAGTACAGGCTTAATATGGCATCCAGCAAAACAGTACACATTATTACCATGCCACCAATCCTGCAGACTAGGCCTGCCTCTGAATCCTGCTCTTAAAAGCACTACATGGGCCAAGTACTGCTACTCATTGCAATTTATGTGACTTATGCAACCAAAGCTGGAAAATCTTGCTTGACCAGGACATATATCTTAAACTGTCTTCCTATGGCAGATCTGAGGCTTTCATCTAGTCTTGCCAGCTCATGTAGCGACATGTTTTTTCACTTCTTGTTAACCTTCAAAAGATGAAGAACTTCATTTGCTGCAGGGCTCCCACCTTCCCCACATTAAAAAAAGTGTGCACACAATGTGCATCGCTGTTACAGTGAAATCAGTGGTTCAGCACACACTCAATCTGTGCATCACATCTGCACATAAAATGCATCTCTGAGACATTGACTTCACCATGGCCACCCTGTGATTCCAGCTGACCAGTAGTTTATCTGGTGCTACAGCTCTGTAGAGACTGCCATATGCTGGGACACGGCAGATACACACCCAAATTACTCTTTTCCTAACATGCTGATTGAAAAACAGGAAAAACATCAGGGTCATAGATATGTGATAGTCACAGGAAAGCTGACAAGAGTGCACTCATCATCCTAGTCTACACAAACCCAGGGAGGCATTTGTCATCGTCACAAAGGGTGATAGTGCACATCCATCCTTTGGGTGATCACAATGCTGACTCCATTAACCAAGCTGCTATCCTGCCTGTATTATTTCATTTTGCCTTCTTTTCATCCACTAACACTGCTCTGCAGATCCTGTAGCACAGAGGAAACCTTAGTACCGATCTTTATAAACATCCATATGCAATGCACACTCTGAACCATGCAGGGACACACAATAATTATCATTTTCCTGTTGGAGCAAGGTGAGCTAGGACAATCAAAAGAGAAATGTCAGATCCTCTTCATAATGCCTTTCAATGGGCACTAAAATCAGACCACGGGATGCCAGCATTCCTCTGAGGCTGTGGAGCACTGCCTGTGCTCTGGGACTGCCTCCTGCATGCCCACAGCAGCTCCGTGGTGCCCTTTCCTTTACCAGTATACACCAAGCAAAGGGCAAAAGTGCTCTCTGGCCTTCTCCAGAAAAAAAGCATAGGCACCAGAGGCTGTGCACCAGCAAAAGAAGGTGTCTGCAGTACTCCCTGGCACACACTGTTTTCTGAGCTAAGGCTCTGTGGGCATTTGGACAGTCCACAAAGTCCCCCTGAGGGGTACAGTGCACTGTCACTAACACAGTGTACTCTTGAGGCACTGAAGCGTCAGCATCACAAATATGTGATGTTTTCTAAACTGTTGTAAGATGTAATCAGTTTCCATGCAACAGTTTGGACTGAGAACCAAAAGGAGAAAGTTGTGGTCCTTTACAATCTTCCTTTAGGAAGGTATGTGGTAAAGACATGTTTGCAATTCCTTGCCTCATGCAGTGAGAGATATCTAATCACCCAAACTCAGAAAATCCTTCATGGAGCTCTTAAATCTGGGGAAGGAGGAGGACCACCAGAGCCAAAGAGCAGTGCAGAACAGTGGTCCGGCCCCTGACCACCACTCAAGGGTAGGACTGGCAGTTATCTTCGGGGCGGCCCTTCACTGCTTTATTCCTATCACGTGTCTGCTCCTGGCTCTACATGTTCCTCAGCTCTGTGTACCCTTAACCTTCTGTGGGTGATTCACAGCTCCATGGGTTTTCACATGACATCTTACAGCTGCAGAAGATTGATGCTCCAGGCACTGGCTGCTGCTGTGCCACTGACGTTCGCAGACGACACCATCAGCTCACACTAGAGCACCGCACAGTTAACAGTGTGACCTGCAGAGCTGCCAACAGACCGTGGGTGCTGCTTGCACCAGGACGGCTCATCTGAGCTCACAGTACCTTTCCAGGCATCTCCCATACTTAGTCCACTCAAGCTAAGATCTCCCAGACTGGGACTCTCCCTCAGTTGCCACTTAGACACCGAAGCCTTGATCTCGGTTGTGGTCATCATATAAGCTCAAGAAGTTGACCCAGTCAACAAAGAAATAGTGGGTTCCTGTAGTGACAGTCATAGGACATTCTGAGTTGGAAAGAGGGCAATGAAGCCAAAGATACAAAGAGACCCAGATATCAGAAACACCGATGGACATAAAGCAAGTTATCTTGCAGTGAACGTTGCTGGCACATCTAGCACTTTTGTTGTAAGATACTGTAGCAACAGCCTGTTATCCAAGTCCGTTCCTCTTCTCTTGTCCACAGAAGGAACTGCCAGCCTCATGCATGTACACATCAGGGTCAGCAATATATCTGTTGAGGACTAGACTTCTCTATACAGCCTGGGCCTGTGCAAAACCTGGCTCACAGAACACCCAAAGAAGGCCAATGAAAAGGCAGAGGAGGTTGGTGCTGCCAGAGAAAAATAAGAATTTGTTGAAATCTATCAGGGTAAATGGAAACAGAGAAGAATAGATCCATTAAGAAATAAAGGGGAGAGTAAATTAACTGAGTGTCTAAAATGCTTGTGTTATTGAACTATTAGGAAAACCTCTATTCAAAGTCAGGAAAGGAGGAAAACTTCATCATAAAGGGTCATTAAAGGAAAACACAACGACAGCTGTCAGCTGGTTGCTCTGCCAGGCATCCTAAGACTGGAGGGGAATTAACTACTCAGCTTGCTGGGCTGACCATTACTTTCTTTAAAGCTAGTTGTGAAAAATTGCAGTGGTATCAGAAGAGAGAAAAGAAAATTCATCATTAAATGAAGGAGTGAATCAAACTGTTACCAGCACAGGGATTTGGGACAGCATTTCCAGAAGAGTTTAAGGGATTGAGGAACTGCAAGGCCTACACAAACGCCAGGAAGTGTTACCCTTAAACAGCTTTTGTTAAGAAAATGGGGGATGGATGTGGGAAGAGTTGTCACAGCCTTGAAAGTGTCTGACCCTTGGTGATGGTGTCTCCAAACCAGGGACAGGACTAGCAAAGTCACTGCAAAGAGTGGTGTTTCCCTCCCAGTACTGTGGAGAAGCACACCAAGTTCACAGTTCCTTTTGCTGGGACAGCCATAAACGTCTTGCAAGGAACAGAGCAGAAGTCAAGGACAGGCAGGTTTGGGTTTATTTGTTTTTCTGTCCCATTTAGAAAATTGATCAGTGGCTAAAGCAACTCAGGGACTGAACAGAGGGATAAAGCAGTGCCTGGGTATAGAAAACATTCATAACTATGTATCTCCATATCTGCATTAAAAAGACCTTTTGAACTCACCTACAGCCTCAGCTGTAACAAAGTAAATCCCACATCCTAGGCAGGTATTCTGCATGGTCTAGCAACAAACAGCAGAGTCCCCACTTCACAGTAAGCTGAAGAGTTGCTCCTGACCCTCCATTTTCCTTCCTTTCTCCTGCCACATTTTCCTTCTCTGTCCAAAGGCATGCAGTGTAAGACTTTTCAGACAGGAATCCCTTTGGGAAGGCTTGCCTGGGCCCCTGCTCTTGCCCGTCACCCAGCCCCTCTGTTTGCAGCCCTGGTAATTAACTTGTAAACGAAGTTCTAGCACATGGTCTGAAAACAGGCCATAGATAAAGGGTAATGAAAACAATCCATTACAGAAAGGGCCAAATTAAACAACTCTTAATTGAAAAATGGAAATGAATATGAATTTAGATCAACTAAACAAGCATGTTATTGAAGAGGCAGCAAAGTGGATGAACTCCTAACATACCAATTAAAGACATGGAGGCAGAGATGCACCATACGCCACGAGAAAAACTCATAATAATATTCTCACTAAGCCAGTAAGTTTGATTAGTTTTATTACTCTCACTTGTATACTTCCTACATTTCTAAAAGCATCGGGGAAGTTAATGACACTTATCTGATATCGCACAGCCATGGCTTGCCCCAGTGCTCAGGAATTATTGGCAAAGGTAGCCAGCAGTAGCTGCTCAACTCTATTTCATGATTAACTGCTTGCATGGCTCTTTGAAAATAGTATTTTTTATATATATATCTGTATAATGAATATATAAAAATATATTTTGGAATGTGGCTCACACAACAGCAACACTTTAGGCTTCCCCTTCACCTCGGTAATCTACCTTCAACAATCCTGACCACTCTGGTAACCTCCTTACAGCTACCTGGTCTCCATGAACCTGCTGTATAGAGATTCCAGTTGGAACCCACTGGGCACTGGCAGTGTGCCTCATGCTGGCCTTTCTCTGTTCTATATATGAGAGTCATTCAAAGTTTTACCAAGAATAGACAAGTTCTCACTTCTTAGAGTAACAGTTATAAGCTTGGAAAATCCAACACCACCATTACTTTCTGCATCACCAAGAAATCCTTTGTCAGCCATTCCAGGCACAGATTCAGGAAAGGTCACCCACTGCATGGAGTAATCACAGCATTCCGTTCTCACACCATGGGATTCAGACTACAACTCAGCACTCCGCAGCAAGCAAGAAAAGCTGTCAGGAGAGGGAGAAGCCAGGGCTGCTAAAGCTGCATAAAGTTAACTTTTTCTTCACATTTTCAATTACGTTTCTTGGGGGAACCCCCTTGGGTTCACTCCTGAGCTCACGCTCAGTGCAGCTAAGGCTTCTCAGGCCTTTCCAAATTATGTTCACATCTAAATAGAGAATCTTTTTGCAAAAAATGAAGCAAGCTAAGGCTCTTGTTCTGGAAAAATACTCTCTTGCTACAAATGCTTCCCTCC
Source organism: Pseudotriccus pelzelni (assembly GCA_035584735.1). Lineage (NCBI taxonomy): Eukaryota > Metazoa > Chordata > Aves > Passeriformes > Tyrannidae > Pseudotriccus > Pseudotriccus pelzelni. Next base: position 40,453,029 of record JAWMRA010000161.1, on the reverse strand, counting down.
AAATGACTACTCTTCCTGATTCCTCCATCCCTGTTCAACTCCCAAACAGCTGCACAGTGATACTGAAATGCATTAATCTGAAAACAGCTAAACCCATACATTTTCAATTAGAGATTTAGTTGACCTTGTTCTGATTTTAGCCAAAATCGACCTTTTAGCTGCCTGACAAAACTTGCTGGATACACAGACAATCCCCACTTTTGATGCACAGTACCAGACTCTTCTTTGGATTCCCTTTGCTTACACGAGCATTTATGTGTCCCAAAATTTATGGGTCCCAAAATTCATCATCCACATAATGACCATACAATCTTTTAACATTATGAACTGACAATTTTTAGTATTTTTATTATCTTTCTCAATTGATTAGTTCCCTAAACAGGTGAGTCTAGTGCCCCCTCCAATGGCAGTCAGGATCTTATTTTTTAGAAACACTGATTAATCAATTTGTTTGATTGGTAGGAGACATATTTTAAGGACAAACATACACACTCATTTCAATAATCCCAAATCAAACTGTTACTGAACTTTAATATTGAAATTACTGTGTTTAAAGTTCAGAACTGCTACATATTAATAAATTCAATAGCGATAACTTACCTAAAACTACACATTACACTTAAGAGTATTTGTTATGAGAAACAGCAATTTAAGTCAGACGCCACAATACTTGTCAGCTTGAGGCCATTTTTAATATTTCATTCTGTTTCTTAAGATATACTTCCCCACAGGAATCTACTTACCTCACCTGGATTTTACAGAATGTTTATTCTAATAGGGGCACTTCAATTCTTCTGAATATTCTTTCAAATACTTTGATTAACGTGGACTTTTTCAAGTATCTTGCAAACTGGCCACAGTGACATCTGGTCTTACGTGTGCATAGTGTCTCACTATGAAAAGGAATTATTTTCCTAACAGGAAGATGCTCATTTTCCTTCCAGGAGCAGCCAGCTCAATGAGGGAGGAAGACACACACAGTGTTAAAGAGTGCTGCCTTGGAAAAAAATTACATGTTCATCTTCTCTTTAAATGGAGGATTTGAATATTTTTTTTTCCTGGATTCAATGTTCTCTCAAACCAATAACTTTCTTGGCCTCTGATGGCTATTTGTAATGTTCTGCTGAAGGTTTTACCTGCAAACAGTTCCTATATATCATTCTTTCAATTGCACTCTTTGAATTTCACTTTCACATCAAATTTCATAGGTGATTTACTTTCTCTTTGACTACTACCTCCTGAGAAATAATTCCATGAATGAAAATAAGGGATAGATATCACTCTTAGGTGTGGATCCAGTGAGAAGCTACATGAAATGCTGTGGAAGTCCACAACATATGATGCTCACAACAATCTTAGAAAACACTTTCATTAATGACATACAAGAGAGAGAGAGGAATGTTGAAAGATGAGAGGAACTGTAGCCACAATGAAAATGAAAAAATACAGAGCTCCCTTGAGCAGTTGGAAACTCATGCAAGGAAAAAAAAGTTCAATGATGCAGAATTATAAATATTATGAAAATGGGAATAAAGATTTTTTGTCAGCTGTCTCTTCCAAGGGGCATTAAATGATGTTAAGAGATTCAAAGCAAGGCTTGCTTCATTCAGGTGGTTCTGCTGCAGAACTTCTTGCTGTGGGATATTAAGATATTTACATGTGTTCAAAATCCCAGGAGGCTGATAAAGTACTCGGTAAATATCACTGGATAGCTGCCCTGTTCTCATATTCTAGCACCAACCTCTTGCCAGTGCCAGAGCTGGTAGGGCTGTGAATATGTTTGTTAGACAAAGTTAATAAAATGCCATATGAAACCCAGAACACCGAAGGGAAAATCTCAAGAATAAAAAAAACAAACAAAGCTGTCCAAAAAAAGTTTGAAGTGACTGAATTAGATAAATAGAAATAAATTAATAAGGAAGCAAGCAGACCAGTGCTAATACAAGGCTGTTCCTAAAGGGCTCAGAAGTCCAGCAGAACCAGTGTGAACACACCCAGCACACAGTTGTAGGCATGTGGTCCCTTATCTCCAGGAAGACTGATAGGCAGGGTGGGCTTCACATAAGAACAACCACATGATTAAGAGATGAGTGTGTGATTTATGAAGGATGATTTAAGGAAAGGTCTTTGTAACTTGTGTAAGCAATGGTGAAAACCAAAAGTGACAGCCAGGAGAAGAAATAGCTTAGATTTATTTAAAGAGTGTGAACATTATAACAAGGGGGAAAGAATTAGGCTCATAACACAAAGGGCTAAAGTTGAAAAGGAATATGAGGTGAAATATCAAGAAGAATGATCAAAGGTGGGAATCATCTTGGCATGGCTTGTCACACACAAAAAACTATGGAAAAGGAAATGTCATAGAATATGTGGTAAGGAATAATTGGTTGCTGACCTACCAGAAAGAGCAGTGGTGCTCAGGACTTCTACATGACCCCAGTGCTCACCCTGGCAGCGTGCTCATGCTCTCAACAACAATGCCACATAAATTCTGTTTCTCATTACTTCCCCTTTCATGATGAGCAAAACTGTTACTCACAAGCACTTTCTTCTGGAATACACGTGCCACTAGTTACACCTTATGGTCAGACCACGGGGTGCTTCTGCTATCCAAGTCTAACCTGATCTTTAGGGCAGAGGGGTCAGGGTAAGCAACCCTCCAAGTTTTAAAAATTCCGCAACACAGGGAGAGTAGGCAGTTGTTTATTAGCCAGCTGCAGAATGACATGGCAGCATGTCAGTAATTAAAGATACGTTAGCCTCTATTTTGCTTCTGTATCAGGTAAAACACTGAGTCTCAGCACTAGAAGGATGCTCCAGAGGCTGAAGCAGTACGTGCAGTGTCCAGCTCTGCACTGTCTGCCATAGTATCTCCCTCCACCTCACACACAGTGAAGGACCTCAGCTCTGGACAGAGAAATGGTGCCTCTGGAGTTCAGCATATACTGTGCCACCAGATAAACCTCTTCTCTGAAAAGGTCCTTTATGGGAAATCAAAGGATCCTCTTTCTAGGACAGAGTCAGATGGTGGGTACAGGCAGCACTAAACTCCGCATAAGTCTCTCCTCTCTTGACTTGATGTCCTACAGTGTCACAATCAGAGAAATGACCCTCATCCATCTCACCCTCTAGAGGCAAAGCATCAGGGCTTGTTGCTCAGTGCAAAATCCTAATGTATCAGGTAAGATTTCAGACAATGAGCCATTATCTCTGAAGACTGGTGGAAATCCTGTCAGCACGAAGGTTATCTACAAGCTGTTAGGTCAGCAGGAGTCCTGCCAGATCAATGGTATATGAAGCACGAGTTGCTTTTCTAAAAACGTCACTCTTGATTAAGCATAAAAATAAGGCTGGTGAGGGGGTCTCAGGACTGAGGGGAAAAAAGGCTGCACTTTTGTTTGCAAGGATCTTCCTGTCCGTGCACAGGGTTATACCTCAGCAGCTTCCAGCACCAGTATTATCTTGCTAAGTGGCCTCAGAGCTACATTCCAAACCCACAATGGAGCAGCCTCCTGGGCCATCTCTGGCAAAGAAAGAGCACAGGCTCAAGAAGCAGCTCAGCAGTGCTGGGCATGCATGAGGGACTGAACAGAAGGAGGAACTAGGGAAACTAGAACCTTCCCAACACCATGTAGAACTTAAGACAATGTCTCTTGTAGAAACTGCTATACATCAGTCACAGAGGCAACAACTGCCGCTGTGCAGAGGTCCAGGCCAGTTTAACTCTCATCTGGCCCAGAAATATTACCTGTACCTGCTGCTCAAGGCTCGGCCACTACAGTCCTGTGCCTTATGTAGCAACCTGGCAGGAAAAAGTCATGGGTTAAGGGAGGCAACAGAAGCTGCTGGAGCCCACCCTTGTGAATATCAGCTGTAGTGTGTCCAAGCACATTTTGCCTCCCACACTGTACACAGCACCTGTAAGTCTTCTCCAGCTTTTTGGCTGTAATCCTTGCTTGCACTGATTGCTGCCACACAGGACAAAGGATGATGCTGGCACAGCCCTGCAGCTCAGGCTGCTCCTTATCACTGGAGGATTCGCCACACAGTGGTGATACTCCACGCCACTTTGTTCTACCTCCTCACAGTGTCATGACACGGCTGACATGCAATTAAAACCCAAATGTTAAAAACTGTAAGCTTAACAAAATTTAACAAATTAACAAAAAGATCCCCAGAAACTTTTAGGGAAAGTTGGTGCAATGATGGTGCAAACACCTCACTGGCACTTCCCCATTATTCCCACGCTGAGTCCACCCACAGCACTACTAGCTGCCTATGCATCCCTATGCATCCTTCTGTGCCCAAAGGAGCAGAGATGAGCTCTTTCCCTCCCACAATGCCCACACAGACACAGTCTCCGGGAGGTTCTCTTCTTGCTTATACCTTCTTTCCCACAGCAAGTCCTTCAAACTCAGTGGTCTTTTCTTGCATGCCTGTTCTCCTTCTCTGATTTAGGATTCCCTCTGTTACACACACCTTAAATCACTTGTACAACACACAACGCACAGCACGTACTGACATACAAACACCAAATACAAATCTGCCAAGAACAGCTGATCTCTCTGCCTACCCATGGAAAGCAGGGGAGTGGACAGCCTGAGGAAGTCTGTTCAGAGAAATGTCAGCCATCCCATGCTATATTTTCTTCAGGGAGGGATGAAAATGGCTGAGAGGAGCACAGTAAGGGGGTCCAAGAGATATGTTTACCTGTATCCTGTCTTCTGGCAACTCTGTTTTCATGGCCAACATCTCTCTAGCATATACGTCAGGATAGTGGGCCTCATTGAAGGCCTTTTCCAGTTCCTCCAGTTGGTAGGATGTGAAGATTGTCCTGAGGGGAGTAAAACTCTTTGATCAAAAAACATAAAAAGAAGCAGGAAAGATGATGATGAGTCAGAGTGATGGACAGTGAAACCAGTGAAACCTGGGTAACATGCTAACGCATAACTTTTCCCCATCTCCTGTATTTCTGTACCCAAAGGTCAGGTGCCAGGGTGAAAGGAGAACCAGAAAATGCCAGAAGACAGCACTTTTAACAATTACAAATCGCCTTCCCTTTCAAGGACCTGCCTCTAGAGACTGTCCCTCCCCAGCAGCAAGCACCCGCAGTGATAGCAGCTGCTCTTACATCTCAGACTCCACTGCCTCTTTCGAGGATCCTGGTGGGTGTCCTTATCCTTTATGTCCCCTACAACTTTGAACCCACCCCCGGCCAGGCTTAAAACCACACCTCTCCTCCCCTTGCATCCAGACATTTCTTAACCCTTTGATAGTCACACTGAGATGAAGCAGCATCCCCTCAGCACCCTGCCTGGAGGGGTGCTGAGCCATTTCCCAGTTGCTGGTACTTAGCCTCTTCAATCTCCATGAGCAAATAATCCTTAACCTCGAGTCCCAGTTTGTGGATGAATTCTCTGAATGTTTTATCCACTCTACTCCCCACCGCTTTTCACCACTCCTTCCCCACAAGAGCCAGGGCCAGCTCCCTTACTCTGCCTTTACCCTGGTTGCTCCCACCCTGGTATCCCATTAGCTGCTCCCTGACACTTTGCATTACCCCATTATCCTCTGGAAATCCTCCTGGACTGCTCTGGGCGGGCAGCAACCCAACCTGCCTTCGCACAGCCAGTTCTCAGTTTGGGACAACCAAATTGAAAAATCAGCAGCTGGAAAGCTGAGACAGATGAAAGCCCTTCTCCAGCAAATTGATGAGAAGTCTCAGACCACTTCCACTCCCCAAGGATTAAAATTCCCACCGTTCAACTTCTCCAGTACAGAACATGCAATTTTTGATATAAACTAACAATACTCTGATGGAAAAAAACAAAACCAAAACCAAAAATCAACTAACAAACAAAAAACCCCAACCAAACAAAAAAACACCAAAAAAAACCCCAAACCAAATAGCAACCAAGAAATCAAAACAAAACAAAAAATTCAACAAAAAAAACCCAAACCAAAATAAAACGTCCCCCAACCCAACAACGAACTGCAGCCTTTTTCACAAAGTTGATATATAAATATCATCAGTCTAAGAAACATGTAGCTTCCGGAAGGAAAGAGGAAATAGTGTTTTTCTAAAATACATCCAGATTTCAGAAAAGCCTTACAATTCCAGAGAGCATAAACAGAAATTCTCAGAAATATTCTCTGCTATACAGAATGAAAAGGGTTCCACCAGATCGATAATATTACTAACAAAAGCAGCATGCAAATGCAACGACGAGACCCTTCTTTAAATTCATTCTCTTTTCAAACCATTTTTCTTCAATTCTGACAAATCTGTGAATTCTAGGGACAGCAGAGGCACATCAATTCGTGTATTTTCTCTCTCTGGGACCACAGGATCCAATTTTGATTCAGTTTACATTTCAACCATTCCCCTCCACCTTCCTCCGACAATAGCGCAGAAGCCCGTCCAGGCTCAGCGGCAGGAGGGTTTTGCCTGACGTTCAGCTCAAGTTTTCCCTTTTTAGCTCATCCCCGGGTAGCCCCTGTCCCTTTTGCAGTACACAATCCACTGCCCTTTTTGGTGTTTCTCTCCTGCAGCTATATGCAGGCTATTGGTCAGTCATCTCCCAGCCCTTCCTTGGTCCAACTAGGGTCTTAACCGTTTAGTACAGAATATACAACTACAGACAAATGTTGCTGGTCTGTTTCTGTCTAGAACTGAAAATAAAACAAATCCGCACCCAGGCAGGGACCTGTACACCAGTCCCAGCTGTGTTTTCACCCAGCCCTGTCCGGGCCACAAAGAAAATGAACTTGTGTTTTCTCCAGAGCACCCAAACTGGTAATATTTGCCTCGGAGGGGCTCCGAGTTTGGGATGAGCCCTACAGACCGAGCCTCCTGTTGCACACATATCAGGATGCCTCCTGGGATAGTCGATCTCCTTCCACCCCGCATCCTGGTAAGCTTTCACTGGGGCGTCTTTTAATCCACCTTTCCTGCATCGTGGCAGGATTGATTTAATTATTCCTAAATCACCCTCAGTGGATGGTGCCTGGCCTTCCTTTGTCCTGATGCTCTGGCCACAGCAATGCCAGAACCCAGCACAGGATTTTTCGTTTCTGTTTATAAGGCGCAGACAATCCAACTCCTTTTTAACTGTGGGAGAAGTCAGGCAAAGTCTATTACCCTGACCGTGCTGAGGGAAACCAAATCCCAAAGAGGATCTTTGTTTCCTTAAACAATTTTCCAGCTTTCTTCAGCTTCTCTGAAGGTTATCTCTGATTCCCAACTATTTAATCTATTGGCAAAACATTTATTTCTAAGTAATAAAATATTTAATTTATTGATAGGAATTCTGTCTTGCTGACAGCCAATATTAAGATTGCTGTATGTGGAGCTGAGAACAGGGTTTATTATTTCTGACAGGTGGATGATTTTTGCTTCCCAAACACTGGTGATCCCTATTCCACCTACATGCTCATGGGCTGCTCGGGATTGCGACTGGGAATACCTGGATCCACAGACAGAAAAAATTTAATAAAATGACACCTGTAGTCGATCCACCCGCTCCCTGTAGGCACGTCCCCAAATCCGATTTATTTTGGACAGGGAGAAAGAAAAAGGGAAGGAGCCGGTGGAGCGCTCCGGCGGCGGATGCCGGGAAGAGTTTTTTGCTCCAGGCCGGAGCGGGTCGGCCCCGCCGGGGCAGCGGGGCTCGGTGGTGCTTGGTTCCCTGGGGACTGGGACGGCGAGAGCCGGCGCGGTGGCCGCCCCTGGCTTACCTGTGCCGCCTCTTCTTTCGTTTCTTGCTCTGGTTTAGGGAAGATTTGGACATTTTTCGGTCGCTGGAGGAGACATCCTCGGAATCTGCGGAGAGATAGGCAGCGGCTGTGGGCTGGGGCTCCCTCCCCGCCAGGGACCCCCAGGTAGTGCCGGGCCCGGCAGCTCCCCTCCCTCCGCCGGCTCTGGCCGAAGATTTCGTTGCGATCGCGCCGCGGACGGAGCACGACGCCGGCCGCTCCCTCCAGCGCGGCGCGGCCCCAGCGCCGCTCCCGGTCCCGGTGAGGCAGCTCGGGGCGATGCGCCCCGGACAGGGAAGGCTCCGGCCCGGGACCCGGCTGCAGCTCTCGCCTCTCTCCGCCGCAGTCGTTTGCTGAGGCTGCTGTTGTCTCGCTGCTAAAATGCAGATCCCGGAGAGCTTAACCAGAACGTAGGAAAACGGGGAAGCTGCAGCCCCCTTTCCGCGGCCGGGCATCCTCGGTCACTGCCCCAGCCCGGGGATCCCGGACTGCGCCGCGGAAACACCGGAGCGGGGACGGAAAAATTGAGGTTTATGCAGCTACCAGCAAAAACAAACCCCGGGAGGAGCTGGTGCCCATCCGCAACCCCCAACTTTCAAAGGATGCAACGGCCCGGGGGTGTTACGGACAGGACGCCGCCGCCTTTGCCCCGAAGGAGCAACCGAGGGACGGAATCGGGACCCACATTTCGATGCGCGCTCCGGCCGCGCTCCGGTCCCTCTCCTGCCCGCGGCGCCGAGCCAACCTGCCCGGCCCCTGCGCCGTGCTGCTCTGCGGGCACGGCCCGGGACGGAAACCGCGTCGGACGGCTCCGGCCGCTGCCGGGAGGAGGCCAGGAGTTGCCCTCTGGGACAGGGTAGGGCGCTGCTGCCTGCCGCTCCAGAGGTACCCGAGGAGGCCTCGGGAACGGGCCTGCAGGCAGGGTTTTGGGAGGCTGCTGCCGTCTAGGAAAAGGATGCCGAAAGGCCCCTATTTCTCCGGCAACGACTTGGGGTCACGGGGGACAGCTCCGACGGGGCTCCGCGCATTCCCGGGCTGGGCACCCTCGGCCACGCCGTCACACAGCGGCCGCAGCCCCGAACGGCCGAAAATAGGGTCCCGTCCGCCCTGCTCCTCTTCCTCCGGATCGAAACGAAATCGCCCTCCCGCCGCCGGGCAAGTGGCCTCCCGGCGGGGCGCGGGGTGCGGGGTGCGGGTGGCTGTGTTGGTGGGGCGCGTCGGGTCCCCGGGGGCCGGGGACGTGCCTACCTGAGCTGGCCGTCTGGCTGCTGTCCAGCTGCCCGGGAGCCCGGGCCAAGGGCTGCAGGTGGACGCTCTGGGGGTCGGAGAGCACCTCCAGGAAGGTGGGCTGGGTGTAAAAGCCGGGAATGCCGCCGGCCCCCAGTAGCCCCATGCCCACGCCGCCCACCCCGGCGGGGCTGAGCACAGAGCGGGCCGCCAGCAGGTGCCCGGCGGGCAGAGAGTCCAGGGCGGCCCGAGGGTGCGACGGCGGCTCCTTGTTCAAGCCCAGGATCTCCTGGATACCGAAACCGGTGCAACGGGGAGGGGTGGGCCCGGAGCTGGGCTTGACCCCCGCCGCAGGGGGCGGCGGAGGCGGTGGCGGGGCGGCGGGGGCGGCGGCCGCGCCGTCGGGCTTGGGCTTGCCGGGCAGGCTGGGGGCCAGCGCCGTGCCCGCTTTGCCCGTCATGCTGCGGCCGGCGGTCCCTGGTGCCCGCTCCGGGAATGCCTGGGAGCCCCCGGCTCAGGCCCCTTTTATCCGCCCAGCCGGGAGCCCGAGCGGGGTCAGAGCCGCGCAGCCAATCACAGGGGCCAGCCGCGATCAGGGATGCCAAAAAGCCGGCACCGGCGGCGGCGGGGCCGCTGCTCGGCGGGCTGGGGCCGGTGCCCGCCAGCGGGCAGGGGCCGCCGCCGCCCCTGCGCAGAGAAGGGCCGCCCCGGTCCGGCCCGGCCCCGTAGGCCCCGGCCCCTCTTCGCCTCCAGTCGTGCTGGGGAGGTGGGGTTAGGAAGGGAGGGAGGGATGGAGGCATCCCTGCTTTCATAAACACGCACGGCGTGGGGCACCGGCCTTGGAGGAGAGATGTGCAAAGCCTCCGAGTAGGGAAACGATGGACTCTCCAGCTTTCTTGCTTATCCCATATTCTGAGATAAATATGCAGTCAGTAGAGAAATTAGGGACCTTGGAGGAAACCTAAGAATTAAAACTGAACAGTGTTCCTTGAAAATGTAGAGCTGGAAGCTTTGCATGTTGGAGAAACGTTCATGCTGTCAGAGGAAGTGAAATAGTTGCTTGGACTCTCTAGACACCCATGCCCATGCCATCATTTCTGAACTGCACAGTTCCTCAGTAACTTGCCTTTCACCAGCTGTGGCAAGATACCACACAGCTTGTCCTTGCCAGCATTACCTCAGCCAAAGACATTAAACTAAGAGAAAGCCAAAGCATCCCCTGTGTCACTCAACCTGAGGCCACAGCTCCACCACAGCATGTACCATGATAGTGGTCAATAGTCCACAGCATGGCTCCCAAAATCTGCCCATGGATGCCAGTTAATTAGTGGAACACCAAACTTGGTCTAGGACTGTAGTTCTGGATCAACATGAAAAGCCCATCTTCTGCTTCAGCTTTGAGGGGAAGCAGCTCCCTGATCCTCCTCTTCTTAGCTTTGCAGGCCTCTGGGGTGGTCCATCAGGCCAAATGGCTGCTGCTTTCCTGGGAAAGGGAGGTTATTCTGGTCTCTGGAGAAGACTCTGCAGTGCCCAGTGCATGGTGGCACAACAAGGGCTGGGAACTATCACTGAAAACTGTGGGATCTGTTCAGGATGGCCACAGGTGTTTTGGACTGGCAAAAGGGCACATCCTGCATACTTTGGAAATCCTGGTCTAAAGTCTTGGCCTGCCATAAGATCGGGACTGCTGCAGATGCTGAATATTACACCTTCCCTGAGCAAACCAGGGGCACCTCCACTGTGACGGCAGGATTGCTGAGGCTGTCTGCTGTTAGAGCAGCAAGGTAGTCATGTGCCGACCTGGTATTTCAGATATTCCCAGCCATTACTGTAAAGCAACTCGTGTCTCCACAGTAAAGGAAATGGTTCCTAAGAGGTGAATGAAGACTTCCAGGGCACTGTGGTGGCTGGCTGCTCCCTAAGGGACAGGGAGCTGGGAGCCAAATGTGGTAACATAGTCATTGGAGGAGGATCCCTCCAGCCAGGGCCCCGTCACACTGTACCTGACCATGGCAGGCAGAGCAGTTGAGGGCAGTAGCCAGATTCAGCCTTCAGTCCAGATAACCACACAAGTTGATGGGGATGAGGCAGATTCCTGTTCAAGCTGTGAAGTTCAAGTCCCACCCCCTGGGTGGCGGTCCCGATCAGTAGAGTGCTATGGCCAGGTACAGGCACATAGTTCTGGCAGGAGCCAGGAATGATACCCTCAGTTTAAAAGCAGCTGCCAAGCAAAGGAGGGAGGAACCCCTGCTGAGGGTCCCTCCAGGTCTTTCCTGACAACCTTGAGCAGCCAGCTTCACTCTTAGAAGGTGGGGAGGTTGCGCTACAAGCCTTGTGAGGCACATCTAAGGCAAGTCTACCACATCAAACCTTGGCTGTGTCTTGTCTGCTTTAGCAGATAGGCACAGAGGGGTGGGTCCTTTGGATGTGCTAGCTCACACAGTACTGACACAGAGCTCAACTTGACAAGCCCAGCAGAGCTTATCAGCCTGAGGTCCACTCTACAGTATGTGTCACCTCTACAATTTTTTGCCTCCTTGACTGGTGATTGGAAGTAGTTCATACAGAGTTAATACTCCAACCACTGCCAGACTATAGAGGTATAGACATAGGTTCTTTGCTGATGTATAATGGAGTTTCTTGGTGTTTTCATTGCTTTTCTCCAAATGCTTTATCACCTGCCCCTGGGGTTTTCTTGTGGGCTTTGCAGTGGAATGTCACCCAATGGTACTCCATACATCCTCACCTCTGTTTTTCATGGGGGCGCTGGAGGGCCCTACATTCTCCTGATCATGTCTTCAAAGCTCTGAGGGCACCTCTGTCTACCTCTGCCAAAACTTTGTATTTGGTGACTGAGCTGCAAAACTCAGTCTGTAACTGTCTGCTTTTCAATAGACCTTCTCTCCTCTTTGCCACTCTGCAAGCTTTTGTGATTAGGAAACTGAACTTATATATCAGTACTTAGTATTTCAATACCTCTGTGACTAATCTCTAGCAACATTTTCAGCCAGAAGAAATTCTGTCTTTATTTGAGCTTTCCTCATCTAAATGGCTCAGATGGTCTCCTGGGGAGAGGAACCTTAGAAACCTCAGATCCTCCCACATTTTTCTGATCCAGCTTATTTTTTGCCTTCTTCCACAGTTATTCTGCATTATCCTTGATGCCGAACTTTTCCACTTCTCCTATTTCTGTTTGCAAATCTGTCCCTCAGCCAGGGCACACATATTGGGCTAACTTGATTCTTCATTCAGTCTTGACTTTACTCCAGCCTTCTTCTGTGTCCATGGACAACCTGAATCCCAGTAGGAGCAGTGTTTGTCATTACCCCCTTAGTCTGCAAACAAGTATCACTTCTCCTTCATTTCTATCCCATTTCTGTCAGCACAGGATTCAAAGCTGTCTTTATCTTTGTCTGGACAGACTGCAGTGGATGAAAGTGGCTTATAAAAAGATGGAGAGCAACTTTTTACACAGGCAAACAGTGATAGAACAAGGAGGAATTGTTTTAAATTTAAAGAGGATAGATTTAGATTAGACGTTAGGAAGAAATTCTTTGCCCAGAGGGTAGTGGGGCACTGAAACAGGTTACCCAGAGAAGTGGTGGATGCCTCATCCTGGAAGTGTTCATGCCCAGGTTGGACGGGGCTCTGAGCAACCCGATCTAGTGGGTGGTACCCCTGTTCATGGCAGGGGGGTTGGAACTAGATAATCTTTAAGGGCCCATCCAACCCAAACCATTTTATCATTCTATGATGATTAACACAGATAGGTCACAGACCTGATCTCCCTGTGTTCTTCCATCTTCTCTACAACGGCTTTTGGGTCCTACCAGAACAGCATCGGTTGTCTTGCTTTCCTCTGCCTGTTCTGACAGTGGAAGTGGCCAAGCAGCTTCTGCCTTTCTCCTTTCAAATCCTATATAGGGAAAAGTACTTTGAATAAAACTATCTCTCAGTATGTTTCTATTTTAGCTGTGTTCTTAAACTTTGGGGAGCACTGGTGATCAACTGAAGTTGCAGTCCCTTGACAGTTTCACATTATCCTTCCACCATATGTTGTACTGTAGATATAGGACATGATAATGCTAATACGACAAGAAGAGACACTGTATTAATAAAAACTGCTGAGACACAAAGACTGACCAGAGTTACCTGCCCATAGATGTTGTAAATTCTGTCTGTCACACAAAGTCTTCAAATCAAGGCTGAAAGTTTTTAAGAGGTGATCTATAACTCATCCAGAAGCTATTGGTCTGATGCATAAATCATTTGGTCAAGTTTTATAGCCCATTTTATGTTGAAGTTCAGGCTAGAAGGTTGCAATGTTCCCTTCAGGCCCTAAAATCTTGAACTCTGTGTAGCTCTCAGTGTCTGATAGGCATGTCCTATCTACAAAAAAAGCCTTCCCATATAAGAAGCTTCTGAGGTCAAGTGTCCTGTTGCACATAACCTTTTCTTTACATGTCAGTATATCGATCTCTAAATAATCAAAGACACAAAGTACATGATGACAGGAGATTATGGTGCTGTCATACCCTTGGCTAAAAGGTCTCAGCTGGCAGCTGCTGGCTGAGTTACTATGGCCCTAGCAGACCTCTCTGTTTCTGCCTGCTCTGAAATATCCTGGTAGTTCTGAGCTGCACTTCTGAACCCCTGGGTAAAGTCCTCATCCCGCTGAAGACAGCAGGACCTTGGTCACTGACATTTAACAGAGCTAGGATTTCACTTTGCTTAGCACTTCTTTTGGCATTTTGCTTTTTTCCCATTACACTTCTTCTTCTCTCCTGACGCAGATGCATCCATATTTCTCCTTTTTCTCTGCTGTGGCTGAGCAGCTCCATTGATGCCACATGGAACACCCAGCTGGTAGGACTCAACCATTGCTCACCACAGGCTGCTCCTCTGTCCTGCAGTTTTCTGTAGTGAGGTCAGAGTAATTCATGACACTGTTCCTCCGGCATCTTTCAGCTTGAGGCATTGGGCAGCTCTGCCCTGCTTAGGACAAGGGGTTAGACAATACCTTTTGTGCATGGGGCTGCTGAGTGGTTAAGCGCTGGACAGCAAGGCTTTCTGTTAGCTGAATATATCAGTAACTTCCAGCTGGCTCTAAATCAGAGGGGAAGAATTTAACCCTTTGAGCAAGTCTGGAATGGGTACTACATGCTAGTGCCCTATTATATCTTATGCCCACTGTCCAATCCTCTCTCTGGGCAGTGCAGGATGGGGCAACACCAGAGATTTCTTGCCACTCTTTTCCATCCCCTAAAAGAGAAGAGAATAATATTCAATGAATATTCTATCCTTCTATCTCCTTTTGAAAGAAGGTTACTAGAACTGATTTTTATACCAATCTAGAGCCACAGCATAGAGATGCTTTTAACTGTTCTGGAGAAACTGAACTTATTTTTGTTCTGGGGACAATATACAAGATAAAATATCCAAAGAAACTTTCTTGGCAGTCCATGTCCTGAGCTGCACTGTGCCCATTCTGGGCACTGAGATTCAGGGCTAAGGATGTGGGCTAATTGTTGAGGGACTGCAGAAAAATAATGAAACAAAAAAAATATCTGCAGAAACTTCAGAAAAACAATGAGATATCTAAAAAGCATAAGATGATTGAAATGAGATGTCAACAAGTCTTCAAATACATTTTAAAAAATGTAGCAGTGGTGGTCTTCCAAAATTGTCCACTATATCTACTGAACATTTTGGAAGATGGCTTGGTCTGTAGCAAGGCTGTAGGAGAAACACTTCAACAGTTAGGAAAGTGTTAGGACAGGATGCCTATCCTCTATAGGATAGGCACTAGGATAGGATGCCTATCTTGGAGAAAATTCACTGGATAGGTTTAAGGACAGGTTACATAAACATCTTGCATGCTTGGTTTGTGTATAGTGAATCCCATTTACAGCTGGGAAAGGACTAGGGGGGTTGCCAACGTCCTTATGAGCTGAAATTCCTGTGTTTCTATGAATAAGAAGTCAAGATGGCAAGAACTTTGCTTATTCCACTGCCATTCAGAAGACAGAAATCTTTTACTAAGGGTGAAGTCTAACAATCAAATTTGGGAAGAAAAGCGGCTTTTTTTTCCCAGAGCAAGCAATCTTGTTTTCCAGATCCTAATCATTAACTAAAGAAAAAATTATCTTGCCCATAAAACATCAGTAATCTTAAAATTACAAAGTGAACACAAAATGATGCCAGGGAATCTAAGCAGCCTAAAGCTCTGATGCTGTACAGAACTGCTCTTACTCTTGTCACATATTGCTAGTGGAGACATTCCCAATTCCACCATCTCACTTTGTCACTTCAGAAGCAAGTTTGCATTTCCTGCAGGTAAGAATCTGAGCAGGTAAAGGTGTGCTCTATGGATTTACCAGTTATCCTTCATGAAGTTGGCTGTAGGAGAACTTAGTGTCTTCCCAGCTTTGGCAAACGTGCTTGCCTGTAACCCATTGCAAATGGCACCTTGCCTGGGAGTGTGCTGTGGGCTGTATCACTTGGCAGAAGTACCCCGGTGGAATTTTTCCTCCAGTGCACACATAAATTGGTTTGGGTTTCCAAAACTGGGGCACACAGACAATATCAAAATGATCTAACAAGGTAATGGGATGAGCTACAACCTTCTTCACTGCACCAGTACTTATGGGGAGCACGTGTGAGGAGGCAGAATGCTGCAGCAGCCCCCACCCCAGCATCCATCAGCAGCTGTGGTGCTGCTCTTGCTCACAGCCGCGCCCCTGACATGGGATCCTGACCCTGCTGAGGATCCAGAGCACTGGAAGCTGTTTCCCACGTGTGGGGTGTGAAGCCATGGGAAGAGGCATTGGTACTGGTAAAATGGGTCTGTCCAGGCAGGGGGGTTGGGAAGGCATCGTGCCCCAGCAGCAGGAATGGGTTTCCACGCTGCCTTGCCCCACTCATTTTGAGCTCCTCAAGAAGCAGGAAAGGAGAGAAAACTCACAGCTCCCAGACCTCTGCTCAGGGTTTCTGTGCTTAACATCACCACTTGGGTGCTGCTCCTCCTCTAACATGCAGCAAGCTGAGTTTCCAGGTCCCAGACATGATTTTGTCCCCAGGTGGATGAGCTCCTTGGGATCTGTCATCCTCAGGAGGGTGCTCTTATAGACAGACAGCATCCAGGTTCCAAGCTGGGCACCCTGTCATGTCTAGCATGAACTTGATGCCACTGGGAGCTGCCATGACATATTACAAATCCTGGAGCACAGGGGAATCCAGCTGAATATTGTGAGTGACATAAAGACATCTCAGGCACATGACATCAGATGGGGCAGGAATGCTGGGGCCAGAAGCAACTATTTGGAAGTTGTGGGCTGGTGTAACTTCAGATGCACATGGGGGCAATTGTAGGATATGGGTAAAAACCACCTCAGGGAGATGCTGTCAGGAACAAAACTTCCCTGCAGATACTCAGCACCATATCCTGCCTTCCCCTGCATCCAGAGAGGCTGTGTAAGCCCCTGCGTACCAAGAAGGACCAAGACCATCCAGTGGCCTCCTTACTCAGAACCCTTTTAGGAGTGATTTTAATTCGTGTAAATGAGTGTTTTTAATTTGTTATACTGGCCTTTATCTCTATTACCATCTCATTTGCTTTTAAACCTAGTTTTGCCATCCTGAGCGAATTCCATTTGATGCATTAGGAGTAATTCTCTTCCCAAAGGGTTAGACATTTTCTCTCCACATAAAAGTCGCTTATTTTGGATAAAGAGACGATTAGATTTATCTTTAATATTTTAATGGCAGCCAGGATTATTGGGTGGGCAGCCCCGGTTTCGGTTGTTGTTGGGGGATTAGACTCTAATAAACTCTTCAGATTGGGATTTTTTTTCTGTTTTTCGCAAAGTACTTGTATTTATTTAAAAAATTCACTTCTTTTTGAGTCATAAATTCCATTTGCTGTTTCCTATTAGTATTAAATCAAGTTGATTAAATTCATAGTGACTATTTGCACATATATCTTTTTAATTTTAACATCCACAACATAAAATCTTTAATGGTGCAATTCGAAGTACCTGCAACATACATTGCTGTTGCTGTTCAAACAGATGGAAATGAGGATCCAGAAGGAAGGGAGAGGGAGAAAGGGAGAGAAGAAGGGATGGAGAGATGGATATTGAAAAGGAGGTGAGCTGACTACCCCTATCACCCCCCATGTAATGTGAAAGATTTGGGGGTTTATAAGGAGATAAAATTTGGAAAAAAGCCCCATCTCCTTAAAATCACTAGCACCTTCTTGGTGAGCACAAAGGAGCTTGCAGCTGCCCAGGGCTGCAAAGTCAGCTCACCCCAAAGCCCTTCCAGTGCCAGGAGCCAGGCAGCCCCTGGAAGGTGGCATTTGCTCAGAGCAGATTCTTGAGGGGCTGGGCCGGTGCAAACCCAAAGAGAGGGCGCCCCTCACCCCTCGGGGCTCCACACCCTGCCTCGGCTGCCATGGATCCTAGTTTAGGCTAATCGTAAACTTGGTAATAGAATAAAATGTCAGCAAAGTAGAAATCAATAAGTGTTAATGCTCCAGGACTTTCACTGCTGGGCTCCCCTCTCGGGCTCCCCCCTCCCGCACCATCCTGTCCCTTTGATTTCAGTCCCTTCTCTAATCCCCACCTCATCAGCTCCGGGAAGGGCTGATCTGCAGCAGAAAATCCCTCATTCGGGGCAAAATCAGCTTAATTTGCAGCAATTTGTAGCAGGTCTTTGCTGGGATTTGAGTCTCAAAATTATTCCGCGGGTGGGGGCCGCAGCCCCTTGCAATATGGGCAGAGATTTCCCCGCTCCTCTGTTCGCAGAGATTTGTCTGGGGAGTAATTACAGCCGGGGGCGCAGCCCGGCCCCCGCCCGCCCCGGCGCTCGCCCCCTCCGCCCGCGGGGCCTGGCACCGGGCGAGCGGCCGAACACGCAGCCGCCCGGATTAGCAGCATTAGCGGCCAGCGCCGAGCAACAATTAATCATTTGCTGGTAAATACAAGCGGGAGCCTCCCCCGGCTGGCGGGGAGGGAAGGGGAGAAGGGGGTGGCCGCCCTGGCCTGCAATAGAGCAGTGAGGAAAGGAAAGGGAAGGGCTGGGGAGGGATGGAGGCGCCCGGGGGACCTTGTGGCCTCGGGACGGGAGATCAGAGCAGGCAACTTTCCTTCCACTAATGCCGCTAATTACAGGCGGCAGCTCCGCCGCCGGCCGCCGGCGGATGCCAGGCACGGGGACCCCCGGTTCCCCCGGGACCGGGCTCCGCCGCGCCGGGAGAGCGCCTTCCCGCGGGGCAGCTCCCGGGACAGCCCGCGGGGCCGGGACCAGCCCCGGGGTGCCGCTTCGCGCGGCGGGGGATGACGTGCCCAAATCCACGACCCAAATAATCCCGGAGGATGGGCGCTCAATGGGGAACGTTATTTGGAGTTGCGACTTGGTTTGCGGGAGAGGGAGAAACAAAGCGACGTGGGGGCAGCTGCTGTCACAGTGTGTTTTGGGGCCGGGCTAGCCCTTCCCTTGGCACCCCGTCACTGTCTTGGTAAAAAATTAGCGTGAGGTGAAACCGGAATTACACACGTTAAATGAATTAAAAGCTGACTAATTAGTGGTTTTGACAAATTCAGCGGGGAATCATCCACTAGCAAAGAAGTTTTGAAGATGTGTTGCCTAGAGATCGGTTCTTGGTCCATACCGTGCAATATCTTTGTGGTGACTCAGAAGAAAATATGAAATCAATGCCGGTAATGATTTCTACTTGACATAAAAATTGGTGGAGTGATAAATAAGGATGGGAGTAGGTCAGTTATACTGAGCAATCTGGATCACTTGGCAGGCTCTGCTCATTTGAACAATATGTGATTTTAATATAGCCAAATGCAAAACCATATATCTCAGAACAGAAAATGAAGGTCACAGAATGCTGTCATGGGAAGCAGTGGCTCTGAGGAGGATGGAGGAGACGTGACAGATAATAAAAACTAAGCATGGATTTTTGGTGTAATCTGCTCTATCAGAGCTATGCCATTTTTGGATCTATTGGCAAGAAAATATTACCTAGCAGGATGAGGATGGTATTGGCATCTCAAGACCATAATAAGTTCATACTGTGTTCACTTCTGGTGTCTGCATTTAAAAAAACAAACAAAAATACCCCACACAACAACAAAACCAAAGAACTGGAAATTATTTAGATAAGAACTTCACAAACAACCTATGAGCTGGAAAATGTTCTATACAGTGAGAATTAAGTAGCTCAACCTATTCAGCTTGTTAGGTGGGAAAATTAGGATGTGGCTTGGTCACCCTCTGTAAGTAGTTAAGAAGAAACACTTTCAGAGAATGGAAGATTCCTAGGTTTATTAGACAAAGGCATAACAGGATTCAGCACAGGAAGGTCAAGCTAACTAATTCATAAGTAATTCAATATAAGTATTAATATAAGTCCTGGATTTTTCACAGTAAGAATAATTAGTAGAGTAGGCAAGACATTTTTAAAAGAGCTTCTTTTGAAAAAAAACCTCTTTGGATGGAAGTGTTTGGGGTTTTGACAGAAAAATAGACAGATGCTTACAGAAATTCCTAGAGCAATATATTTTGAAACAATTTGTTTTACAGAATTGTTCAGAAATGTGTTTTCTCTTGTTAATTTATGCATTTTCATTTTATATTATTTTACTACCATCATATTATAGCATGAAAAATCATTTAGATCTGTTTTCATTTTAATTTTCAAACTCTTAAGCAGTAGTACTGAGAAAATACTAAATTGATGGAAACTCCTTTTGTTATAACACAGCAGAGAATCTTCTTGCTGCCAAAAGTATAGAATATTTCATGTGCCATGAAGTTTCTGATGACCTTAATGACTTTAAAATATAAAATAGGAATCACTATCTCCATTGTTCAATCACAGTGTGTTGCTAGCAGTAGGTGTGTATATACTGCAGGCAGTGCTCGCTGCCAGATGTTGCTGATGACCTGTAAGGCTAGTGAAAAAAAAAAAGTTGCAAACCAGCATTTTGATATTACAACTTTAATTCTCCACGGAGAGAAAATACTTTAAAGTGTTAGAATTTCCCACAGTATGAGAGAACCTGATTTACAGCCACATCTAATATTCCAGCATTAAAACTGTTTACTGAGGAATGGTCTTTCCCACTTAGATGTTCTAAAATGCATGCTCCAGCACAGACAAAGCTTGCAGCCTTAGCTCAGGTTGGACTGGGTGACTAATGAGTCTGTCTACATCAAACATGGCTTTTGGATCCAGGAGACACTTCAGATGTGAAGGTTCCACTCACCTCCATTCCTTCACTCTGTGTTGCACAGGGGTCACAGGAGGCTCAATCTGGTGTCCTTGCAGATGAAATAGGATGGGAAGATGATGTGGTACGAGCCCCCATTTCCAGCACCCTCCAGCTGCTAATAGGTCCTTGGTCCATGGCACCAGAGAACTAATCCAAAGACATTGCCCAAACATCTACAGTGGAGGTGGCAAGTCTTCAGAACCAATTGCCATTACTGCCTCCTGGTGTCCCCTAATGAATTTATGACCTGCAGGACAGATAGAGGCATGAAATGTCTAAAAAAAGCCATGGAGCCAACACTGAATGCAGTAATGGGAAATCAGGGTGAAAGGATGGAGTAAAAAGATCCCTTATCTGGGCAACCCCAGAAGGTCTAAACAGGTAACATTCCCAAACCAGGAGTTGGACTTCGATGATCCTTATGGGTCTGTTCCAACTTATGGTAATCTATGACTATAAAACTGGGGCTGCGTGGAGCCTCACTGTGACCCATTGTGACCCCATGCCACCTTTGCTCCCACAGCAAAGGGGTTGTGCTCCAGCTGTCCAGGCATTTAGCAGCAGGTATCACACCACTTTGCTTTGAACCACTGGAGTCACATCATCCCTCTGCTTCCCCTCTGGTGAGCCAAAGGACTGAGATAGCAAAATGAGCCCAAGGGTGCCCTCAAAGTCTGTATTAGCTGATAGGATATCTCTCATGTTTATACCAACTTTGTGTTGCTTGAGATGGGTCCACGGTTTATTAATGCTCTTGGGCCTCTTTCTCATCTTCCATTCTTGCATGCTATCTCCCAATATGCCTCCCACTTTGTTGGAAAACTTGTCCTGTTCACTTGCAAAATAGCCTCTGTTTAGCAATGCATCTCTGCCTTCATCCCTGTGTAGAGCTGAGCAGCCCACAGATCAGCATGGATTTCTGAAAATGCCACAGTCTCACACCCCAGACTCCTCACAGTCAAACCTAGAAGACTTTAAAGAGCATTTTGACAGTTTGGAATGGGAGAGGCCATTATCAGCACTGCTGCTTTTGTATGGTAGAGCATGAGCAGAGCTGGCTCTCAGCATTCTGGCCACCTGCCAGAGGTTTTGTTTGCAGAGGTGGAGCCCAGGGGAATGATCCATGCATGTTTGTTAGATGAGAGTAGGTTAAAGAGACAAGGAATTACTCTGAATTAAACTACAGTGTTTAGAGGAAAGAAAGCGGTGCTTGCTTCTCAGGGATGAGGCTGGGCAAAGCCAATGCACAGGGTGGTGCCCCTGCCCCTCCTGGGCAACATGCAGGATTATCATCTGGAGAAGATCCTTCACACGAGGTGGCCTGGAGAAGTCACCTGGCTTTGCTGTGCTAAAACCCACTGTCTTCTGTTGAAGTTAGGGTAGGGCTGGACTACAGAGCTCCTGATCCCTCTGATCGTGCCATGGTAGTGCCCTTCGTCTTCAGATTCCTAACAAAACCTAGACTAAGAAATGAAACTAAACATTGTTTCAGGCATTATGATATGTTCTTAGTTTTGTTGTAGGTGAACATCCTTTTCCTGAAGATCTCCGTAATAACCATCAAGAAAACCAGCTTCAAATTAAGACTCCTCTGGAGGCTTATAAAGATTAGAAAAGCAGATAACAAAACCCTGATGGAAGAAATGGAAAAAGAGGGAGAATGAAAAGGTAACGTGTCAAGGATTTGATTATGCTTCCAGTTCACACATCCCTTAACATAAATTGAAACCTGAGAAAATTAACTTAAAGAAACATTCCAGTAATCCCTGTAAGTCTGAATCTCTCCAACAAAAACACCAAGGTGCAAAATGCTTTTATGTGGGCTTCAGAGATGGATTTGTGAAACAGAACGAAACGCTTTTCTCAAAACAGAAAACATTAGTATACCTTCAGTAACTATGGTTTGTCTTGCACTAAACTAGTGGACAGATTTGCTACCTCTCCTCACATTATCACACTGAATAATACTCATAGAAGCAAATTGAACTACTTGTGAGTAAAATATTACTCAAAAAATAAGACTATCAAAGCCAAATCATATGTAAATAATATCCTTCAAAGTCTGCTGAACACATCTTCTAGTCACAGAGCGCTAACATTTTAATTACCAAAATATAAAAATGCTCACTGCAAAAGCCCAGGAGTCCAATGGTTTTGAATTAAGTCCATAAAAAATAAATATATTAGGTTAAAAATTGTATCAGGCTTTAAATAATGTATTAAACTTATTTTGTTTTTTTATGCATTCGAATGGCTACAGTTGGTGTTGTCAAACCTTTTGCAGCAGTGCTGGTAGAGACACTTTTTAATAAAAACCGAAATTTTCTTGTACTCTCCTGATTCTTAGAGGCTTTCGTGAAAACCACAAATATAGTGAGATACAGGACAGAAGCATCACATAATTTAGCAACAACACAGAAATTACAGTTAATGAATTATTTGACTTGCAGTGACCTGTAAATGCGAAGTATTACCTTAACTCGATCTTGATCAGCTTCCTTTGGAACTGGCAGTCCATTCTAGAGTTACTGACTAAAGAGGGAATAAATATGATGTGCTTCCAGCACTTACACAAACTATCTCAATAGAATAAACCTTCATAAATATTTTTGAAGGTCAGGGTGATCTTTCCACAGGAAAACCAAGATAATTGACCCAAAGCATGTGTTACTGGAATGACAAAGTAAATTGTAGCATTAACATCTGTTCTAATGAAAGGAGTTGAATGACAGAGTATTAAAAAGTTTCCACATTTTGTAATAATTAATTTCTACTGCTTGTTAAATGGTTGGGGTTTTTTTTTGATGCTAAGGTTCTCAAAACTCTGTGAAAAGTTGCTGGGTTTTGGTGAACCTGTGCCATTAACTAAATCCTTTATGTCTACAAATACCCTTCTATTTTAGTAAATAAAAGGTGTGATAAAAGGTAAAACAACCACCAGCTACCATCACAGTGTCAAGACTGACCTCATCAAAATGGTCTGCACAGCATTATATCATGTAAGTTTGCTCTCTGGACCTTAGACCTTCAGTCTCTCTGATGTCTTCTGTGCCTTGGCAGAGCTAACCAACTGCAGGTGGCTTAGTGCCTAGAAGAGGGAAGAGGGGACCTGCTGCTGTGAGCAGTGCTCTGAAGGGTGACATATGAAGAGGGAGCAGAACTTTTAACTCTAAAATGGGGTATCAGGGAAGACGACATTCACATAGTAAGCCAAGACACTGGCATTTTAATGAAGACATGTTAAATATCTGGTACCTTAGTCCAGGCAGATGAGTCTGTGACAGTGAATATGTTTCAGTTTTCAGCTTGATTTTTCTTGTAAGGGTGTTTCTCTATGCCATATCACTAATCATCACTGCCCATGTCTGACAAGCTCCATGCTGAACTAGTGAGTAAATCTGACTTAGGCTGTTGCTGGGTGATAGTTTCCAAATCATGTTATGAAATTACCTGAAATAAACAATACCTGAAATAAACAATCCAGTTTAATATCAGCAAATTTTTTTTTCTTGTTTCAGTTTACAAGAGGAGTAAAAATAAACTAAGAGTTGATAGTTATTCAGTTTCATGCCATTGTATATCACAGCAAGTGGTGGAGGTTTGCACCACAAGTCCTAGCTGACATAGGTGGTTGACAGCTCGGAGGAAGGGAGACAGGAAACTCTGCTAAACAGGGTGGGGATCCCCATGGAGCATTCAGATAACAGGATGCTGTATTTTCCTCCACAGTTTTTTCTGCCTCCAGTACTAAGTGTGGCACTATCTCAGCCTGTCTCTGGGGTATTAAGGCTGTGTGCTTGGGAGAGGAGAAAATATCACTGAAAAAAATCCATGGCAAGTTTCCCGGAAAAGTCGGGGTGCTCTTCTCCAAGAGACACACCTCAAGGGTTCAGGGATCTGCTGGTGGCTCTTTCTGCCGCAAGAGGAGGAGCCAGAGCCTCTGTACTGCTTATGATTTTATAACATCCAACATAGTGTAGAAATTGCTCAGCATGACTCCAAAAGACAGGAATAGGGAAACCTGAAAAGAGTCTGTCTTAGGAACCTAAGGAAAAGGCAGTGATTCCAGAAATGTTTAACAGAAAAGTGAGAGTATAAAGACACCATCATTAACACGGCTTGAAAGACAGGATGTTAATGCAGCTGAAAGCTCTTGCTGGTTGGACCTGCCAGGACATCCCCAGCTATATGGGTGTATCAGCAACTGGAGGGGCTTTGACTCTGTTGACGTAGGTACATATAATCAGGAGGAGAAAGTGGAGAGAAGGCACAGGAGGGATGGAGACCAAGAGACATAAAAGAAAGAGGGGGGAGAGAGAGAGAGAGAGGAAACAAAGGACAGAGAGAAAAGGGAAATGGAGAAAGAGAGAAAATGTGGGGGGAGAAGAAGAGAAATGGGAAGGAGAGCAAGCGAGACTGTATTTCTATAATTACTGTGGATTGGCTCGGATTAAGGGCAACTAGCTATCTCTTGGTTTTTGCTTTTTATATAACAACTAATCTCCTTCTAATCAGTTATTATTAAATTATATTCCATTTTTAATTCATTCACAGATCATTGGTGGCACAATTTGGACATCTGGACAGATAATTGAATAGAGATAATTTATGTAAATGAGGAACAGTTGTGTACAAAGGTGGGGGTGGGGAGATTTCGGATCCCCAGGCTGGTGACCTAATGAGGAGCTTCCAAAAGCTGCCTTTTCTCCCTGGAAGAACTCAGGTGTGAGTGGGGATGTTGGGAATATTTGGGTATTATGTACTGGATATTAACACACATACATGAGGCCATCGAACCCAAGCTGACTCATTTACCTGAGAGACCAACTTCTACTGAACATAATTTCTCCCAAGGCTGAAAATAGTAGCCAAATCAGCACCTGGAGATGCCCCTTGCCTCCCAGGAAGAGGTGGTTCCTAACCCAGACCTTTTCATGCCCCTTATTTCCAGCGTGATGCCCCAGCACTGCACTGACCTCTCTGTAGCACTGGGGCAGCAGGGAAGGAGCTGTTCCTTCTCAGAACACCAGCTCGCTGCCAAGCCTAGTACTTTGTGCAGGCGTGATTGGAACCCCAGGCACTATTTCCTACTCCTCAGAAATGCCTCTGTGCTCTTTGATAAATGTGGTCTAATCTCTCACTGTTTGTCCCAAACTCTGAATTTTGGAATCAGGACAAACTTATGTAGGTAGGCTTCAAAGAAAGCTTCTATGATCAAAGGCAGTAGCCAAGCACCAGAGAGAAACTGGACTAAAGCATTGTGTTAGTAGCAATGTGAAAAAATGGCCCCCAAATTTTGGCTTACTGTCTTCTATATGGGAACTACCAGAATGGGCAAATGGGCATCTGAAGTCAAATATTGTCCAGAGAGAGAACATAATGTGGCAGTGGGATCCATCAGATCCAGCATGAATACCAGTGGGGTAGGGAGGCTACCTTGGGCATGTTCCCATTCTAGCCAGAGGAGTCTGATCAGTAGGCTCAATAGAGCCTAACACCTGGTATTCTTATCTTGAAAGAGGTGTCTGCACTGGATTAGGGCACTAATCTGTCCATTGACTTTATTGATGAGATACAAACTGACTACGGGAGTAGCCCATGACTAGCTCAGGTGTGGGTATCTAAAGTTAAGCAAGACAGATCCCACAGTAAGGGAGATAAGGTATTATTCTGCCTTTGCAGTAATGGAACAGCACAAATGTGTACTCCTCTGCCTCAGAACGAGGGTGAAGATAAAAATGAAGTTCTTGTTCCAGGTTGTGGTTGTATTACTTTTCTACTACATTTGGATGCCAAAGAACTAGGTGCTGAGGAAAGAAGCATAATAGATAAATTTATCTCCCAAAGGGGGAAAGAATGCTAGACTCAATTGCTATAGCAAAAATCTAATTTCTATCACTCTATCATAATAGGAGGAATTTTGCATACTGAATTGTCTTAGTATTATGGGACTGTTGGAGGAAGGGAACTCCACAGTTGTATTCAATGTGTGGGAAGACGACTCACAAGATTTGTTTGTCAAAATAAATTCAGGTTGAATTGCCAAGGATACAATACAAATGAAATGAAACTAGTTCAAGTGACCTTCTTGCTCAGTGTCAGAAATACACTGGGCTTTGTTCAGCTCTGCAGGGGTTTTTTTGTTGATTAAAAAATTCCCCTTTCAGGTCTGTTCTTGAAGTTCTAATTAGCAAAATGTGACATTGCTTCTGGAAAAATTATTGTGAATTTTCAGATAAGCGTTATCAATGATAATGAAAATGCAGCCAACCACTGTAAATAATAGTCTCTGAGTGCAACTGTAAGGCTAAGACAAAAGTTCTCCAGAAAGGAGGGTTTAAATCTGCTCTTCTTCAAGGCTTCATAAACAATGGAGAAAACAGACCAAGCTGCAATTTGCAGGATACTGAGTTGGGAGACGTTGTGTCCATAAGGCAGAGAGAACCAGAGTGCTGCAGAGTAGAGAACGCAGGCAGGAGTCAACTCAGCAAACTGTCACAGGGGTAAAATCCTAGAGCCAAAAACATGCCTCAGAGACAGACAGCAGGACAGTAAGAACAGCTAGAAATAATAGTTTGGTGTGATCAGAATGTACATTTGCAATATGACAAAGCTCTAAAAAGAATTGAGACAGCTCCATGTTCAGAAGCATGACACTGTGAAACAGCCCATTAATGCTGTATTTCTCCAATGTTAAGACTTATCTGTGCAGTTTTGCACATTCGTTTTTTAAGGAAATACTGATTAACCAAACAAAGTATAGAAAAGGGAAAAGAAAATGCCTAGGAACTTGTGGTTTTGATCCGTGAGCCATGCAGATGTGTCTAACTTAAGTGATAAATAAAGGGAGAGGAGTAGTAATCCCTCAGCTAGCAGAAAGGTACGAAATATTATGAGCAGAATAAAGATTTGGGCTATCACTAGCCACAGGAATAGTAGTCACTATTGCACAGGATAAGTAGTCACCTAGGTACAGGATAAAGGTGAGGCACAGAGAGGGAATGGATAACATTAAACTGTAGACAGTTCCCTGCAGTAATTGGTAGGACTGGAGGATCTCTGTTATGGGGAACATTTAGTAGACTAGATGTTTTCACTCTCCCACACTTGCCCTCTTACTGGTGGCAGCCACCAGTGTCAGACACAGGCGCTGTGCAATGTTGCTGGCTCCTTGCATCCTGCATGCTTGGCTCATATAAATCCCAGTGAAGGCAGGAAACTCCTCCATCATGTGCTATGTCCTGTCCCAACACTCTTCACCTCCATCCCCATTCTCTTTGACATGTTTTCTGGCAATCTTCTGTACACTCATTCTTTCCTGATACTGCTCTCCCTTAAGCATACTGGGAGCTGCTAAATGCCTTGGGGTTTCACACCAGTTTCTCTGGTGACCATTAAACTAGTTTGGTAATTGGCAATATAGTCTGTTAAAAAGGGACTATTGCATTTGTTTGTTTGTCTTAATCATACTTTATAATATTAAGCCCTCTTTTCTGTTATAGTGGAAAAGCTTCTTCAGAAAGGGAACACTGCTGTGTGTCCTAAACTTACCCAGTCTGGGGTAGTGTATTTCCTCTGCAAACTTATTCAGTAGCCAAACCTCCTTGACATTTATCTCCATTTCATCTCCAGTTTTCCTCACTTCATCATGGACTCAGTCAACTGCATTTTCCCAAAGGAGCAGGTGGGCCGTGATGAAAATGCAGACTCAGACATAACTGACCCTGAGAGAGCTTTGAAGACCAGAGCCAATATTCTGGCTTGGCAGACAAAGCACTGTGAAAGTCACCATAACAGCTAGAACATAATGGTGAGTTGCTCATAGTGACCCAAAGAAAGATTGATCCTGTGAATGTGCCCTCCTTTAATCTCTGATACAGTGAATTTAAGTCCATGGCCCATCCAACCAAGTGACCGTGATTCTCCCACAATCTGTCTCTGATCTCAAATGAAGGGGTTTGCGCTCCTCAGACAGACAAGGGTGTGTGAAGCATCAAGTGTGATACAAAGGTATGATACAAGCATCCAAATATCAGAAAGAGTGTGGCCAACAAGACCGGGGAAGTGATTGGACCCCTGTACTCGGCACTGGTGAGGCCACATCTCAAGTACTGTGTCCAGTTTTGGGCCCCTCACTACAAGAAAGATGCTGAGGTGCTGGAGCATGTCCAGAGAAGGGCAACAAGGCTGGTGAAGGGTCAGGAGCACATGTCTTATGAGGAGTGGCTGAGGAAGCTGGGGTTGTTGAGGCTGGAGAAAAGGAGGCTCAGGAGGGACCTTATCACTCTCCATAACTACCAGAAAGGAGGTTGTAGCCAGGTGGAGGTCAGTCTCTTCTCCCAAGTAACAAGCAATAGGGCAAGGGAAAATGGCCCCAAGTTGTGCTAGGGGAGGTTTAGATTGGATATTAGTAAAAATATCTTCACTGAAAGGTTTGGCAAGCACTGGAATGGGCTGCCCAGGGAAATGTTAGAGTTACCATCCCTGGAGGTATTTAAAAGACATGTAGATGTGGCACTTAGGGATGGGGTTTAGTGGTGGACTTGGTAGTGCTGTGTTAATGGTTGGACTTGATATTAAAGGCCTTTTCCAACCTGAATGAGTCTTTGATTCTATTCTATGAACAAGAATGCATGGGACCAAGGAAAGAAGGTGACAGAGGATAATCAGGACAATCATACAGACTGAAAATAGCTGGGAATAGAGAGAAAGGGTAAAGGAAAAAACTTCCAGCCTTTACTTGAAATTCCATTACTTGGGGTGGATACTCATGCCAGCCTAATACATTTGCAACCTCTCTAGATTTCCCCAAGGAAATGTTGCACAAATAGATACTTCTATTAAGGTATATAGACAGTTTATTGTAAGTCTTCAAAACGTTGTTTGATTTAGATTTCTTAGTAGGGAGGAGCAGTACTAGCAGGTTGGTTATGTGGTGGAAGTGGCAGATGCTCACACCACTCTTTTAACTATCACAGCAATGCTCAGTCAGTCAAGGGCTCGTGTGGCAATGTTCTGGGTGGCACACCCTTGCCCTTTCCCTTTAGCTGGATTCCAGAAGATGGTAAGGACCAATACTTTGTCCATCTCTAGGTTTCAGTCATCTGTCAGGTCTCCATCCTATCATCATTCCTGGTTAGTGAGAATACACTGGGATGCAAATGAGGAGAGCAGTAGTGTGTTCAGTGAACCAGTGGCACTTCCTTATGCCTCATCCCTCCCTGTGTACTTCCATCTCAAATATTGCTGAAGGTCAGATGGTGGATGTCAGAAATGAGGAGATGGATTCCTAGAAAACCAGGACTGAAGGGAACCCAGAGAAGCTGTCTCTTCTTCCTTTTTGCCTCGTGGCATGACCAGTTATACCACCTCATTCTTGACAGAGGGACAAGCACCTAAGGAATCTCTCCCAGTGTCTCCCTTGTAGTCTGCCTGTCTGTCTGTCTGCCTCTCTCCCTGCTCATTTTTCTTAATTTTGCTTCTACCTTCCTTGGTACTATTTCCTGTGTCATGGGCACAAAGGGCAGATTTTTTCCCTATACAACTTTTGTGCCTGGAGATTTTCTTTTATCATCCCTCTGTCTTCCCTGATCAAGTTACACAACAACACTTTCAGGTTTTTCTTGCAGGACATGTTTCAGATGTGTAATTGTTCTCATTGCCCTCCATTAGAAACCCTCCAGTGGGTCCATTTTGAAAGGCAATGCTAAAACTGGGCTCAATACACCAACTAAAGTCTTACCAGTCCTGATTACAAGGAAAGATAATTTCCAGAGGTCTTGATAGCTGCAGTCTTATCTATTCTTTACAGTAGGAAGTTTGCTTTATTTGCAACAGTGTACTATTTTTGACAGGGCTTGCAATCCCCTCTAACCCCTAGTGCCTTTTTGGAAGAATTGCTGCCTAACAAGTTGTTTTCTAACCCCTGTTTATGCATTTCATTTTTTCTCCATCACTGAGATTCTTTGCATGGTTTCTTACTGATTTGCATCTAGGTTTTTTCAATCATTTTCCCTAATTGCCAAGATGATTTTGAATGCCACATCTATCCTTCAGTGTACTTAAGGTGCCTTCCAGTTCTGTGTCTTCCTGATGTGCCCACTCCCTCTTTTGTCCTCCATGTTGTTAATTCAGTGAGCAGAACCAGACCCAGAATAGATCTTTGTGGAGCTATTCTCAATACATCCTTTATTTTGATAGTAAACCATGGAGGACTATTTGCTGAGCACAGTTTTTCAACTAATTTTTCATCTGTCTAACAGTGGTTTCTGCTAATTTATATTTCCCTAGTTTAGTCATAAGGACAGCTTTTGAAATGGAGCCTAAACAGCTTATGGAAATAAAGACACACAACATCTTTTGTTCCTTCCATATCTACAAGACCTGTTGTCTTGCAACAGCGAGAAATTAGATTGACTCGAAAAGACAGATATTTAACAAATCTACACTGAATACAATTGATTGTCTCATTTTGCCTTTGATATTTAAAAATAACTTGATGATTTATTCCAGAATTTTAATGGGAAAGGGAATTAAGTTGATTGATCCATAACTACCTGTCTCCCTTTCCTTTGCTTTTCTAAGAGCAATGCCTGTGATTTTGCTGTACTCCACCACATCTCTACAGGTTCTGGAAGGCAGCCACTACTGATTCTGAGACTGCTGTAGCCAAATCTCTAAGTACCTTCAATGAAGCTCATTACATCCAATAAATTCAAATGCATCTAACTCAGTAACATTACCTCTATCATACTCTTTCCTTATTCTATGCCAAGATCTTACCTCTTTATCACTGTTATTAGTTTCTCTAATATTATCCTCTGTCAATAATTTTCACTCCCTGTTGAGCAGTGATCCAGTATTTTGTTTAGTCTTCCTCTTGCTACTAATGAATTTACAGAATGATTTCTTGTTCCCTTTCATTATCCTGCTACTTACAAACTTATTTTATGCTTGGCCTTTTTGATTATATTCCTGCTTGCTTCTGCTCTTCTTCTATACTCACCTGTTGTACTCCAAGCTACTGCTTACTTTCTGCAACCTTCCTTCATAGGTGTGAGGTCAATGGTGAATTTGTGAACTGACCAGGTTGTTTTAAAAATATTTTTTTCTATTCTCCCATGAGACTGTCACTCCTGGCGCAGAGGAGGGTGAGGTGGCTCAGAGAAATAGGGCTGGTGCATCATGACTTTGCTCCGGTTGATCATAACCATAGCTCTAATGACATTTGTGTGAAGACAGTTTAGGCTGCATCCTTGGATTCTGAAGCCTGAGGTGCTAGCCTGCTTGTCCAACCTGGGTGCAGGTGATTGTTCTGATCCTCAGTCCACTAACAGTGCCAGGAGTGGACAGGTTGAGGAGGGGTGGGAGATCACAGTGCTGTGCTGAAAGGAGGCCCTACAATGCAAGACACCCAGGGACATACTAAAGCCCCAGGGTGCCCCCATAGCGGGGCCTTGTCACCTCTACTATGCCACCACCAAGCCTCCCTATACAACACCAAACCCGCCTTCAGCATCCTGCCTCGACAAAGCCAGGAGCCAAGTGCATGGGCAGAGGGCTTGGGGGAATGCCAGGGTGAGGTTGTTCTCAGTGCCCCGTCACATCACCTTGCCAATGCTGCCCCATGCCTATGTCTTCTCCAGCATCCCAGTGTCAGTGCCCTTGCCCCTTTATACTCCTCATTTTGCCCTGACAACAGGTCCTGCTCTTCCTCCTCCTCCTGCTGTCCTGGGCTCTATGCAGACAGCTCCCCTCCCTGCGCTCCTCATTAACACCCTTCCTAACCGGCAGGAGCAGACACCACCAACAGCTCCTTTCCCCTCCAATCCCCTCCCCTTCCCTTCCATAATCTATCTAAATATTAAAATGAGTTTGTCCCTGATTTACATGCGTAAGAAGGGATGTAATAATGAGGACGTAGATTAGAAGATTTAGCACAATCGTTTGTGTAGATTGTGTCCCATCAAAGGGCAGCTCTGACAAGCCGAGATTAAGGAGCAAACAGCTGCCGCTGGAATTCAGTCCATTTGTTTGTTTGCTGTTTTCTCTCTTGACTCCAGCAAACAGTCTCATTAACATGCAAGTGATTTGCCCCTTAAGCCTTTTCCTGTTTATTATTGGGGGAGTTGCTGACGAGGGCTTTGTAGAGTCCCTGGCCCAGTTCTGAGAGATCGACATGCAAATCAAGATTAAAATGGGAAGTAATTAAAAACAAAGAAGGGGCCACGACACCTTGGTCCCCTCTTCCCTTTCAGGGGTCTTCAAGTTAGGGCCCCAGGAGAAGGTGTGGGGTGGGGGGAAACAGAGTGCTGCCCACCCATGCCTGTGTGGCCCCAGCAGGTCCCTCTTGGCTGTGGTGCTGAGCTCTTCCCTTTCTTCTGTTCTCCTCCACTCCCACTGCCTCCCCCCTCCTCAAAATGTCTGTCTACTAAACTCATTTGCAGCCTTTGCTTCAACGGCCTCGTTTGCAGCACCTTCCATATGGTCCCTGCTTTCTGCCTGCCACAGTCTCTGCACGCTGGGCAGCACATCCTGCACTGACTGCTGCCTTCCTGTGCACAGCCCCTAGCCTGGGGCAGTCCATGCCCTCTGCCCCCTTAGCAGTGGTGTCCCCGTCCAGCATCATGACCCTACCAACAGACCCTGCAGCCTTTTCAGCATCCATGGTGGGTGAGGGACTGGGACACGCAGGGATTGTGCAGCAGCTCTGCTCGCAGGCACAGATGATGATACACTGAGGGCTCCTCATACAAAGGTCTTCTGAAGCCACATAGGCTGTGGAGGCTAGCTCAAGTCACTGGAGCAACACTGGGAACAAACCAGCACGGTGTCTGTCTTTCAGCAGCACCCAGATTCAGGTGATAAACACTGCCGGTGAGAGGGCAGGGGCAAGGATGGTGTGCGCTCATCTGCCGGCTCCCTGAGTCTGGTGCACCCTGCCTGCAGTGGGCTAGGGATGACAACTGTGAGGAATGGCACAAAGGATTTCTTGGGCTGAGAGAGAGAGAGACTCACATAAAGCAAAAATCCTTACAAAGCAAGCAGCCCCTTCTCTTCATTTATCAGAGTGCTTGCTCTATCCCCTGCAAGACAAGTAAAAATATAATGAAGCCTGGAAACTTGCTCTGGGAAGCAGCAATGGTTATTCAGTGTACGTCTACACAGACAAGCAGGGACAGATGTGGGTTTGCTCTGGCTGGCAGCTGACTCCTGCCGGGCAGCATGGAACTGTGCTGGAGCATCTCCACAGCTGGCCTCACATCTTGGTCAACCTCAAGGCTCCTGGCTTGGGCACAGCTGCTCCTGGACACAAGGTGATTCCTGCCCAGGTACTCAGCATGCTTGCACCTTCTTAAGCATACTTGCATGTGTACATGTGCGCACACCCTCAGTGCCAGGATGAGGCTGTTCACCAGGTGTGACACTGAACAGTCACAGAAATCTGTGACTTTCTTTCACAATTTTCTTGACTCCTTATGTTGACAGGCTGCTGTGCACATTTCCGAGGGGCTCAGGGCCAGCAGGAGCTCAGGAGCCTGCTCTGGGCCAGCCCAAAACTCCTGGCCCAGGGGGCTGGCTGGTGTTTTCAGTGGTTACCCAATTGTCACTGAAGTTGGTTTCACGCATGACTGCGGAGAGACTGCAACACTGCAGATATATGATTGCAGATTGCATTGTAATGAACATATGTAGAAGAATCACGATGCACATTTTAAGTACTTTCTAACCTGAGTGCTTTATTTTTATAATCATGGGGTAGAGCTGCACAGAGGGTTGGTCAGGAAGAGCTCACTCTCTCCCTTGCTCAAGTTTGCTGTTAAGTCCAGAGAAGCTCATGGCTTTTGTAGGAATAACTGTTTAGAGCAGCAGTCCCTTCTCCTCAAACCGCTTCTGCCACTTGCCAGGGCAGTGCAGCAAGGAACAACCAAAACCAAAACAGGGCCAGCCTCAATGTTACGGCATTGCACAAAGTAAATGAGGTGGTGGCCATGATCTTTGCAGACACCCAGTATTGTGTACAGACAGAATGACAGGCGGGTGATTGTGAATTCCCTGCTGTTGTTTCCAACTCATTGGTCAAAATAATTAATGAAATAGTTATAGCTTTTGCTTTTTCAAACTCAGAGAATGGCACAACTTCATTGCTTACCCAGCTTTTTTTGTGTGTTTGTTATGGCGGTACCAAAGGGGAGAAGAGCATTTTCCCAGCTAGGGCACTACCTGCAGGACAGCATAGTCTGGTACAGCTGGAGAGGCCAGTAATGTTCAAACAACGTTCAGCGATAGGAATAGATATCTTTTTCTGTCTTGTACTTGAGTAGCCACCGGATTCCTCTGCTCTACTCTGACCCTGCGCCCGTACCCCTCTCCAAGAGGTACCTCCCCAGCCAGCAGCCATGCTCCACGTGTGCTCCCTCAAGAGATGGCCATGTGCAGTCCCAGCCAGGCCCCTGGGTTCCCCAGTGAGGCAGCAATCAGCTCTACAGCACCTTGTACGCTCGCTCACCATATAGTCCATCAGGAGGTCTCCAAGCAGCAGCAGCAGCGCCCCACCAAACACTGCCTCTCTCAGCACAATTTTTTTATATGTAACAACTCAGCCCTTGTTGCAATTGATTTTCAGTGGATCATTGAAAGCTGTTCCATCAGTCTAGTACTAGCAGATTTCTACTGCCTGTTTCTCTGTTCTTTTGTGTTTGTTTTTTTTTTTTAATTTCCACAAAAATAGAGTTTTGGTTTACAATGGGATAAGGGTTCAGTGGCTTTGGCACTTAACCTCATGAAGTCCTGGGCCATTTTTGCTCAAGCACAGCAGTCAAAGCAACCACCACGTCCTTGGACGGAGATCATATCTGGAGAACTTCACACTCCCCAACCAAAAGAGTTATGAGTGATGAAGAAGGCCACTGATAATAGAAATGCTTGGTCAGTGTTGAGGTAAGTCATTTGAGTGCTCCAGTTCTAAACAGGAGTAAGCAGGTGAAATCGATGTGTATCTGCAGCACGCTCGCAAATAAACAGGGAACTGCTGGAGAGTGCTGTTCACCTGCAGCTCATGTCACCACCCATGACACCATCACGCAGTGCATCTCTCCCAAGCTGGTCCCTGGGAATGTGCCAATAGACCCCAAAAGTCGGACCAGTGCTCCAGCCAAAGGAAGACACGTGATGGAGAGAGGGGTCTGGAAGAAAAACACTCATAAGTGAGGGAAGTGAGGATACCAGAGTTGTTCCTGATTCCCAAAAAAAGGAGCTTTTTGCCCAGGAGCATCTAGAGATCAATCTGAGATGGCAGGTGCAGGAGAAGCTCTGGAAAGTGGTGGCTTTGCCAAGGAGACAGAGGGTACACTGAGTCCTCCAGCATCTCATGGGCTCCTGCATTGTGTGCAGAGGGGTCCCTGCCCAAACCACCTGCTGCAGTAATAGGTGCTTGACTGAGAACAGGGCAGCAGAAAAAAGAAGAGGGGCCTTGTGGGCCCGGCTGCAGCGTGTGCCACCAT
Source organism: Pseudotriccus pelzelni (assembly GCA_035584735.1). NCBI lineage: Eukaryota > Metazoa > Chordata > Aves > Passeriformes > Tyrannidae > Pseudotriccus > Pseudotriccus pelzelni. The sequence continues at coordinate 40,417,256 of JAWMRA010000161.1, read as the reverse complement.
GTGAGCAGGGAAGGTGGGGGAGTCTCTAATCCCTCGGGGCCAGGCCAGCTGCCAGGATTCAGCTCATTCCCCAGCATGGCAACTCCACAGCCTCTCTCTCCCCAGCCGATGACACCCTTTGCAGGGCAGGGGCTGCCTGCAGCCTCTCTTTTTGGGGCTTGTGTTCCAAATAGCTGCAGGCACAGAAATGCCAGGTTTTATGTGCACCCTCTTTTGGGAGGTCCAGGATGCTTGTGCAACCTGCATAGACACTTAGCAGGGTCCAGGGAGAATGTTGCATCTCCTAACTTGCCCCTCTAATTGCTGGTGGTTTCATGCACCAACTTTGCCAGACCTGTGCTGGGCTGTTGCTTTTCCTCTCTGTGAGGAAAAATAAGCATAAAATTATCCTTATGGATGTAATAGGACGATTTTTAATTCAAGCCACTCCAATGCAGGAAGCTTGTCTCTTCAGAGCCAAGATCTCCAACTCACCCTCCACTGTATCCTTCTCTCAACTATGATTATTGTTGCATTACTATTATGTCATAAATTGACGTCTTGTGTTCCTGTTTGTTATCTGGGGATTCTGCTCTAATCTTGACAATCGCTAATGCAGTGTAAATCCAGCGCACTGGGTGATAATCTGGCTACATAGAAAAAAAAAAAAAAACGACTTTCTAGGCATAATGAAAACCTTTCACTTTAATATTGAGCACAATACTTTTACCATGAAATTGCATTTCTCCCAGCAATTCTTGTCCGCAGTTCAGAAAGATACCGTGCTCTGTTTGCCTTTAGATGAAGCTGGTGCTCGCTGGGATTTAGTGGGCATGGTGCAGGATCCAGCCCCCAGCGTAGTGCAGAGCAGTTAGCGTCCTGCGCTCCGGTGACATCCAAAAGTTGGCAGGAGCCCTCCTCCCTCCCTGGCCTCGGCAGGGAATGCCTCCCCTCCGCCAAACAGAGCGCTGGAGGATGGATGGGGGCTTTTTTTGGGTCGTGTTAATTACACGCGAAAATTAATTCAGTATGACTCATTTTTATAGGTAGCAACTAATGGTTGCCGAAACCCTGTTTTCCACCTACGTGTATCTTCACGTTAAGTAGGTGTGCTCAGAACTGAGGAGGCCCCGGGTCAGCGAACGAGGGCTGTGTTTCAGTCCCCTTCTCAGAGAGACACTGAGGCGTAGGAGCGCAGAAAGCACGGCAAACCAGGGCGAGAGAATGGGGAGGGCGAGGTGGTGCGCTGAGGCGTCGGTGGTACGGATGCTGAGCAGAACGAAACGCCGCCCCCAAAACCCCGACCGTGTCTTTTTGCAGTCCGGGGCCCCCAGGCAGCTCCAGGGGCCGCCCCGCTGGCGGGGCAGGAAAGGCGGTGTCCCCGGCCCCAGCGGGGCCCCGTCCCTGCTGCCCCCCACGGCAGGCCCGGGGCCGGGGCCGGGCGCCCGGGTGTCGGTGGCGCGGCGTCCGGGAATGCGCCGCTGATCCTAACCAAGTTTGCCAGCCATGCTTTTCTCATGGCTCCCGCACAATGGCCCGTTTTCTGCCCACCTGCCGATTATGCTTAATTAGGCGAGGAGTTGATTAATTTGAGGTAATTGACAGCTAATTACAGGCCTGAGGGCTCATTAACTTGACGTCCTGTCCGAGGGAATCAGCTGGAGGGGGTCAGGTGATGTGCAGCCCCCCTCCGGTGCCCGCTTGCTGCCCACTCACCTGGGCGGCCCGGATGGGGACAAGCGAGGCCAGCCCGTGGGAGGTGGGATGCCGGGGGCCGTGGGTGCAGGACCCAGGCAGGACAAACACCCCCAGAGGCCACGCAGCATGAGGGATGCTGCAGGGCAGGAGGGCTCCCCGTGGTGATAAAGCAGGCTCTGGGGGGAGAGGGGTTTTGGAGGTCAGTGATGGGGTAGGGGCTTGGAGAGCAAACAGCCAAGCGTGCAGGTAGGAGGGGAGGGGGATGTGGATGGAGTGAGGATTCCAAAGGCAGCAACTCCCTGTAGGTTTGGCCAGCAGTCCCCCACCATGCCCACAGCCCCAGCATGGGGGTGGAAGGATACCACAGGTCTGTCACCGCATCAGGAGCCCACAGCAGCTGCAGGCGTGCTGCAAGCACCCATGCTTATTGTACAGCAGATCACTGCTGTACAATAAGCATTGTTAGTCACTTCATATTTACATCAGACAATACAACTACTGATTGAAAACAGGGAATCTTTTCTTCAGCAAGACTCTTCTCAGTTGCTTTTTACTGCATGCAAATAATAGGACAGCAAGAGAGCTGTTTCCCTAATATCCTATTGGTCTCCCTCAGCAGAGAATTTGGGCATGTCCTCTGGATTTACAAATGTATCCTTATCTCACCTTTCTGGAACTCATGGGATCCCTGTATAGAGAGAGACTAAATGACATAACCAAGGTCACATTGAAAATCTAAGAGACAAATCCAGCTTTTTGAGCCCTAAACCCAGGACCTTGACCGTAAAACCATCTTCACCATTTTCCTCAAGCACAAGGCAGGTTACCTGAAGATGACTGACACCTGCCAGAGGTCTGGCCTTGTGGGCTCTCTTCTTGTGGACAGGCAGCTCACAGGTCTGAGATATTCCTGGCCATGCTGAGAGGAGTAGAGGATGCCTTTTTAAAAGGCTATTATCTAATTATGTCAGACAAGATGCGGCTGGAGAAATGTATTTGAAAGGTCACAAAGGTTTGTCATGGCTTCTTGTTGCTGAGGGGGTTAGCTCACCACCACTGGACTCCATCTCATCTTCTGAAAGTCTTGCCCTAGACATGGTACATCACAGGATATAATGACTAATTATTAAGCTTGGATCAGGATTCAGTGGTAAGCCAGTACAGAAAGTGACAGAGAGCAGGAATGAGAAGTAAGCCATACTGGTGAGCAGAATGACTATGGGACAGTGACACACTAATAGCTGGACTGTCTGAGCAGCTACAGGCTTCATACCAAGGTACTTTGCACTGCTACAGGCAGTGAAATCAAAGGAATGGGATCTTCTGGCAAAATCGCAGACAACTCTTCTTCTGTGCACATATGGAAGTCCAGTGAAGAATCCAAAAAATCATCATAAATCACAGTTTGACCTGACCACTGGGGCTCTTCAGCCAGAGGAAGCTGCATTGCAACTGGAGCCTTCTCAACCACTTCCCTTCACCCATTGGCATCATCTTCAACTGCCTTATTTTGGCCTTACTTCTGCCTCTGTCTCTTCTGAAAGTGCTGTGCCATCCTCACATTCTTGGTGCGATTAGAAGGGATGAAAAATACAGGTGTCTCATCTGCATATTGCTGACAGTGGCCTTTAGAAACCTGACTAAACAACTTGCTTTTATATCCTGCTATTGCACTCCAAGCTAACTTATACACCGCCCTTTATCCCTTTGAAATGTACTGGGGTTTCATTTTTTAAGCTCTCGTTTACATTTCATGGAGTTGGGTAAAGCTGACTGGTCTCTATGGCAATCATTATTTAATACCCTGCTCCCATTTGTTGTTCCTTCTTTCTACCCTAAACACACCCAGACTGGGTGATGATTCATGGTATGGAGGCCAAATGGACCCCTGCGATGAATAAATTTTGCTCACTTGCTCAGAACCTCTCCTGTGTCTGTCTCTTTCAGGAGAGGGTGTCCATAATTTAGGCTGCATTTGAGAGGAGAACACCCCAACAATTTTTATAGAGGCATTTATCATTTAGAACCTGGGAGTGGAGTTATTTGGAGGAGCCCAGACAGGTAGTTTCCTGTTTTTCTCTCTAAATCCATTGTTAAAATTGGTTAAACCTTGGCCATTTCTCATCTTGACTATTGCAAGGCTGTTGCTTTCTAGTGTACATACAAAAAGACTGTACATTGGTATGATGGTATTAAGCATTAGGTATAGCACTGGGCTACCTAGTCGTGAATTTCTTCCTCTTTCCTGTGTTGACACTTTCATCAATAGCGTCTGAGAATCTCATAAACAGGGATACATTTAACTATATACATTCTCTATGAGCTCATCTAATGTTATCATCAGCTTATAGATGGAGCACTTGGACTGAAGTATATTTAGTGGTTACCCATATTTAACAGGATGTCTGAAGTAGATGCAGATAGGAAAAGTGCATCCTGTGTGTTTTAACTCACTAAACCTTAGAGCTCTCGTGCTATACAAAGCCTCACCCACCAAGTGTCACACTGTAACACTGAGTGCCTTTCAGAAGAAGGAATGTTTCATGGAGACCATGACTCTTCCCGTCTAAGCTTTAGGAAAACTTCCTTTTTGACATTGAATATTTGCCTGAAATCTCTGGAAGCCAGAAGCCCCACTCACCATTCCTGGAAGTGTTCCAAAAGCATGTAGATGTCGTGCTTAGGGATATGGTGGTAGACCTGGCAGTGTTACCTTAATGGTTGGAGTTGAACTTAGAGGTCTTTTCCAGCCTCCGTGATACTATGGTACCTGAGTCAATAGCCCCTTCTGTCTATAATGAAATTGTTTTGTGGGCTTAGGGGCGTTAGTTCTAGCAGCAGGAAATTTCACACAGCTCTAAAGCTCTGGGTAGGCAGCAACAGATATGATCCTTGAGGGAGTGGTAAGTAGCCTCCCTAGGACTGTCATACTGATCTGTGGATCAGGATAGCACAGGATCATTTGTTTGAGAGGTGCTTCCTCAGAGAAATCCACTCTATAACAGTATATTTTGATTTAGGCTGATGTCACTTCAGCCAGGGAGACTGGTTATTGGTATATATTCATGACAAGCTATTGGTATTTCAATACAGGTCTCTGGAACATCCAGAATTTCATAACATTTTGGCCAACTCCTTTTTGTACAAAGTCTGTGGATGCTGCAGAATGAAAAAATTGGAAAAGATTCCAGTACTGAAAGAGAAGTGTGTAATACTAGTAGTCTGTTTTACAGTAGTAGAAATGCAAGTAATCCCTACACAAACTACACACGAGCTTTCTAACTATGTTAGCAGGATGGAAATTATTGCTGTGATCAATGACAGGGTAAGCTGTTTGAATTTAATTTGCTTTTTATCACGGAATTTTTGGCTTTGGAATCCTCTGGCTCTTGGGAATCCAAAAAAAGAGGCGGAGGTCTCAGCAAATCACTTGTCTGAGGGACACAACTCTACCATTTTTGGAAAGCAATCTGGTCTTCTAGCAGGTTGCAGTGTTTAAGAAAGTTTAATGATTTCAAGGAAGAGGGTAAATATTCCCACTTCTGACCATTACCTAAGCAGTGGCAAGCATGCAGTTGCTGATGCCTGTGCCAGTTTAAAATGCTGCTTCGGCCATCATGTGAAACAGTTGTTTGTTATTTGTGGATGAGAACTGTGCTCAGATGTGGGCTGACGACATGGCTTGTTGCTTCTGCGATACTCTTTCTGTTGCTTTCCTCTTTGGACAGAACTCAGGCCATTTCAGGAGGAAGAGTGTTAGATCTAAACCACTAAGATTTTCTTGCCTCTTCATCTGTTCTTCTCTGATTTGGCAGATACAAGCCATTGTTCAGCGCTAACATTCCTGCACCACGTTGTCCAGCCACAATGCCTACCTCATGGTGCATGTGCAGCTGAAGCTGCGTCTGAACCTGCCCACAACACTATCTGTAATCAGCGACTTTTGAAAGAGAGACCTGCTGCTTCTCTAATGTCTCCATTTAATTTGGGTACCTCTGCAGCGTGAGATAATACAACAGGCCAACTGCTCTGAGCTCAAGGAGTATGAATGGCCAGAGGGAGAGCTTCTTAGGTCTGAGTTTTCTGAAGTACTTCCAGCTCTTTTTCTTACCTAAGAATTTCTTCTGCAACATAAAGAGCGAGTGGTCACCAAAATAAGCTCTTTCTATTGAGTTTGGCTCCAGAAGTAATTTTGTTTCACAGAGTCTGTGTGAAGTAACTCAAGGCATTATGATGCCAACAACAGCAGCTTGATGAAACGTTACTTTAAAATCCTGTCATAACTACTGCGTATGAATATATGCCCATGTTTTTACATCTGTATATTGGCACCTACCCTGCAGCGGCTGGATGACAACTCTCACAAATCTCCCAAAGGTTGAATTTTAGGTCAAGATCCTGCTAAACAGCTTGAAGAACTGCCACAAATACCCTTATCCCATAGTTACACCAAGCAGGTCAACTTCCCAGTTCTGACATTCAAAGAAAGGTATTTTTCAGGTGCTGCCTATTTCAGTGACATAACTCCCAATCACCAGAAAAACAGCCCATATTTTAAGCTTAAATGAGACCTCAGGATCAAAATTCTACAGTTCCAACCCAAACGCATTACATGACGCACAAATTACTGATACATGTTTAGCTTCATGTGCCTGAGAAGCCAGTTAGCAGAAGAGTGTACATAGGTGCACAGACCTTTCATATAATTTTGAACATCTTTCACCTTCGTAGAGCTGTTAAGTAACAATTCTCTATCAGTATCTGGATTTCAGAAGAGAAGCTGCCTGACCTATTGCCTTGCTCAGGAGTAAGAGGGTTACTGTAATTATCTGGTTTGCAACAAAAATAAGAACATTTATCTCATTTTAGGTTAGCTGAAGAAATAGCAATTGTGAAATTTATCATTAGCCCAAATGCATTTTTATTTTGCAGATGAATAAATGTTGAATGACTGACCTTTGTGTAGTATTTTTCCTGTTATTTCTGTAGGAATTTAATATAAATTTTCCATTAAATGCTGGAATTTTGCAAAACATTTGACTGACCCCAATAAGAACAAACCACTTTATTCTTATGTGTCCTGCATTTTAACATTTTGAGGTGAGAGGAGAACCAAAAGCCATCAGTTTCCATGCTGTAGAAAATAAAGAGTATTTCTGAACATTTAGCTTACGTGAGACTGTTTATGTTCATGCACAGCAGTGCTGACCTGTTGCAAACTTAGCTGAGTTGAACTGAAGAGTCCCAAGGGGGACTTTATACCTGTTTTGTTTGAAGATGCTGCAAGACAGTGTGAACACGAAAACCAAAGAGAAGCAAACCTTTCTCTTTTTAGACCAGTAAGTCACTAGGAGGATTAATCTCCTGGAGTCCCTGAGAGCAGTTGGTTACCTTGAAAAGAGTAAGACACCAAGTGAATTTCTCCTTCCTAGGACCCACCTCTCTGTACATCCAAGCAAGGATCATGAGTCCAGTGAAGAGGGCACTTTGCTAAACGTGGGACTGGCATGGGAGTATTGGACGATCTGCCATATAACAGCAGAGGTCAGGCACAAGTAGCAAAAGGTTTGCCCGTGCATCGTCTTCTGACTAATGCACTGACAGCACCTCCTGCAGATCTGAGGGAGACTGAGGAAAGAAAAACGGGGACAGCTGATTCAGAGCATCAATCCATACCTTCTCCCAAATAAAGGTATTTTTGAAGTTGTGTAGGTGCTAGACATAATAAAAGACATCAGATACTCACCCCTTCGAAGCACAGACTGTTTACTTTGGTATAGCTCCAAGCTGGGATTTATAACCAATTTAGCAGGACAGCTTCTCAGAATTTATAGAGGTTGATTGTTTTGGCATTAGTTTGATGACTTATCTTCAATCCAGTGCCGAGACTAAATTAATTTATTGCTTAGATAAGATAGTGTTCTTTTTGTTAGCTTTCCTCAATAATACTTTAGCTTACATATGTATACAAATATGTATGTAGCTTATTTGGATGCTGTTTTTATTTCATCTTAGTTTAAGACTTTTATGAACATTATAATAAAAAAATGTAAAAATGTCCTCCTGATACTTCTGTAGGCAATAACAATTGACCAGAATGGATATTACCAGGCAAAAAGCCTGAATGCATTCACTTAAGAAGTCAATGATATCCACACATTTGTTTCACTGACAGTACATTTGGCTCATCAAATATATAGCACTCTGCCTGTACACTCAGGTTTTCAGGACAGGGGCTTGTGACAAAGCGACATCTACCCACTTGCTACAAGAAAAATGACAAATGTTACTTTTTTGTCATGGACAATAATTTTGTTAAGTTACAAAAACTAGGAAGCTGCCAAGAGATTAGAGAAAAGGAACTGTGGTATTGATCATTGAAATAAAAATTAAAAAAAAAATTTAAAAATTAAGAAATTAAAAAAAAAAAAGAAGGAAATTTGGAGCTCTCAGGAATATCTATTGCCAGTAAAATAACAGAATTTAAAACATGGGGAAAAAATCACTAACCACCTAGAGATCAGAAAACAAGCATCAGCACTAGCGATTTCTAAAGAACAAATTGTGCTGGAGAAACCTGATTGCTTTTAAAAATAGAATTACAAAATTAGTGGATGAAGGGAACACGATGGATTTGATACATTCGGATTTTAGTAAAGATTTGATAAATCCTACTCAAAATTAATGCAAATGGGTTTGGCTACACCACTAGATGGAATGAAAAATTGGCTGGAGACCCACAAATAAAGGATAATGATGCATAAAAAGGTATTGTGTTGGAGGTAGAGGTCTCCTAGAGATCAGCAGTCAGTTCTGTCCTATTTAACACCTCTTAACGTGACACCTTCTGCCTGGAAATCAGGAAATTTTGTTAAGAGAGTGAAATATGGAAGGACGTGTCGGATAGGCCAGCTGAAAATAAAATGGGATCCCAGCAAAAATACAAGTACAGTATAGTCAGGAGGAGGTCCCTAGAAAACACCAGATGAGAATCACTGCAGCAGGAACCAATGAGACGGGAATTTGCAGTGTAGGACAGCAGAAAAACAGCAGAAGCGTTTGAGCAATAGAGCTGCAATTCACCCCAATATGGAAAGACCAGAAGGCTTTTTGTAGTATCTGCCTCCCACATATACTTCCAGTAAGGTTCCAAGCAGGTTTTGATGGTGTAGCTGGTAGGGGAGCTCCTGGAGTCTCTCTTGGCACATGCTGGAGACATAACTGCTGTTAAGAGATTCTTCTCCCCACAACCAACCAGTGCAGACACTCAGTGAAGTCAGCCTGATTTGGGAGGAGGGCTTTAAATAGATCCTTGTTAATTTTTTAAAAAATGTAAAACCAGGAAAGGAAATGGCAGTAATGCAAATTAAATGCATTAATAGCAGACATAAATCCCCATTTTCCTAATGTTTTCCCATTCTCTATCACTCACTCTGTCCATTTGCAATTTCAGCTATTAACCATCTAATCTTAGCTTCCATCCACAGGTGTACATGAGTGTACCAACGACTTTTGAACCTCTAGGTCAATTTCAGACAACTTTCCAGAGTGTAGGTAATACATTTCAGTACATTTGTTGCATTAGTGGGCTGACCAAGAAAGAAATCCAGTGACTGCCCTTAATGAAGTGTGAGCTTATCCTCTGGGAGGCATCAGAGAATCCACACGATGCAGTCTTGAGAGACACATCCACAAGGAATACCATGCTTCCCTTTCTAGTTCCACTGCTCATAAAACTTCTGCTTTTCTCTGACCTCCTCCTTGTGGAAGCCCACTACCTACTCCTATTTGCTCCCCTTGTGTTTTGATTTTTTTCATAATTTTTCTTTTTAAATTGCTTTTGTAACAATCTGCCTCCTTTGCTCCTTTGCATTTGCTCCAACCTCCTGCCCATGCCTTGCTGTCTTTGAAACTGTGCTTTGTCATCTCTCTTGCACTCCTGTCCTCTAAGAACCCTATTTTTAAATTGTTCTCGCTTACCTATATTTTTCTTTCAGTCCTCCATTATCACTCCATTTCCACAGTCGTCTCCCACAAAAAAAAACTTGCTAATAATATTTTAATACTTGCTAATGAAACTCTGTAAACCTTACCCAGATGCATTACACAAATGGGGTACACTAATACTTACTGTAGCAAGTTCCTCCGTTTCTAAACTATTGAAGGGAACGAAAAAATTATCTCTCTTTTGCTAGAGCAAATAGCTTTAAGCTCCCTAGAGAGCTGCAGTGATCATTTTAATAACGTTCTCTGTTAAGGCAGGATCAGACCCACAGAGCATCAGAGCAAGAGCAAGGTTTTCAACATGGCAGAATTAGGTGAATTACATTTTTCCTGCCCTGCTCTGTCGACAAACATTTGGACTGGAGCAACTGTAGAATTACATGAAATCTGGAAAGTAGCACTTACACCCTCTCTGCATGAGTACACAAGGTCAGAATAGTGTATACATCAGTGAAGATGTTACAATTATTATTAGGATCTCGGTAATGCTCATTGCTCTCTCCTAAATGCATGTGTACACTGCGCACACTGTAGCAGTTAAACAGCACTGTGAGAAACCTTCACTTTTAGTGTTCTGTTTTAAATTCTCAATCTTTAACACTGCATAAAGTGACTTAAAAAATTAAATTCATAGAATAGTTTTTTACAGGTCTTTAAAAAAAGATTAAAATGTCTGGCATTGCACTGTAATTTATTATTATTTAAATTTCTAATGCCTGCCAGTTGCTTAGGCATTTGCATTTTTATTTATTTATTTACTTTTAAAACCACATCTATTTAATGAAACAAGGCAGATGGCAAGCAATGGAACGGCCACTTGACTGTGGCTAAGAAGTTACAGGGTTTGAACTGTGCTGGATAACCTCTAACAAGTCTCTCTACATCTTGATATCTCCTTTTCACCTCCCACTCTCTTACAGTTTCATCTGCTTATAACCTCTTGAGGACAGAGACCTTCACCTAATTATGTGTTTCTGTGAATGACAGCACAATAAAGTTTTGATACTTGCTGAGGTCACCATGACTTAAATGACTACTGTGGTGCATTTGATAACTCAAACTGCTAAAGAGATGTTCTCCAAACACCACTCCAGCCCACAGGCCGGGTACTGTACAATTAGCAAGCATTATGTGAATGCCAGGAGGTCTCAGTGAAGGCCAAAAGGAGCCGTTGCACCCTTTCCCTCCATCTGCGTATTTTTCATCTGTCTTCACAATGTTTTTGAGTGCTGCTAATCTATCTGTATGAAGAATATTCTTCATCAGAACGTCCTCCTCACGAGGAGATAAAACCAACTCAGTCAATCCTTATCTATATTTGGAAGTCAGAAATTTGGCATGACATCAATACAACAAGATGCCAGGCCAGTAAAATAGGAGGTAACAAGCAAGGACCTCAATACTTCCTTAGACAAAGAAATGGAGATAAATTGGCAAAACCAGTGATCCATCTTCTTGGAGACTTTTCTCCTGGCATCTGCCAGTGATGTCCAGGCTCTTGAGGGAGACTTGACAAAAGAAGTGTCACCAACCCTTACTCAGGGAGTTCACTCGACTCCTGAACTTCCAGAGCACGAAAACTGAAACAAGTGTGATAGTCTCTAGTTTTCTGTCACGGATTTGGGATTCCTCCTTAGACCAAAACTGAAGCATCTGGAAGGCAAGGTAAGTGGATATGAGGTATAACAGGCAGTAGTTTTTCCTTTTCAGAAACTACGGTTCTGGATCTGTTCTGCTGGGACACTTGAAAGCAGTGGAGACATGGGTTTCACTGAGCATCCACCAGAGAGCCTCAGGTCAGGTGGAGTTCAGAGATGTTTCTCTCTGCCTCTATTTGTGAGGCAGCATAAAAGCTGCCAGCTCACTGGGGTAAGGCAGGAGCAATAAACCTTTTCTCCTTTCCTCTTTGGGTTTCAGTAAGAGGATTACATATCTCCTCCTTCTAGAATAAACCTCTTTGCAGGGAAGATACTTCTCAAGCCCTCTTTGGAGATCAGTCTCCGCGTCAAGACTCCTAAGATTCAAGCCATCACAGCAGCCAGTAGGAAATGAACCCCAGTTAAAAGGGAAAGGCTTTTACAGCTCTGCAGGACTGCAGGGTAAGGACAGTGTATGTGCTGCCACAGCAAAAGGATCCTTGCTGGGTTCACAGCTATGGGAAACAGAAAAATACGGAGGCAAAAGCACAGAGCAAAGTTCAAGCTCCATCCATGATGAGAGGAGACTGCTGCTGGAGCCTTAGGAAGACCCAGCTAACCCTCTTGCTGGAACAGCTTCACCACTGGGGACAAATAACCCAAGAGACAAAAGAGGGAACCTCTTATAAATTAACCCCTTGACCAAATATGACTGAAAACAGTTCCCAAGCATGCACAAGTGCATGCAATGTCTACATTGTTAAAAGACAGAAAGCAAATTAAAAGCTTTAAGGCATAGTTTTATGTTTTACTGTGTTTAATGTACAGACCTTAATTAAGGACCTTCAGAATGACCACAACATCCAAATCAGACTTAATAGCTAATATATTGCGTAACTTTGGAAACATCAACTAGCAATTACTCTGTTTGTTTACAAAACAACTATGCATTAAAATGAAAGTGTGTGTGACAAGTTAATAAACCTACTCATTTCCACTGAGCCTCCTCAGCACAGATCATTCTTGCCTTCTGCTGAGTCCATCTCAGCTGCTGTGACTCTACAGATCTGCTCTGGCTCCTCTTTTGTCTTCTGACTCTCTCTGCTCTTTCTGTAGTAGGTGACTTTCCGCCATCACACTCTCTAATCTCACTGTAGTAGTTTTAGGCTAGTGGCATGTAAATGCACTTTTTTTTTTAGCATTTCCTGTGGCTCCTTTGGTCATCCTCTTCACCTACCTTAACCTATGTGAATCATTTCGATGCTGCCTAACTGGCTTTTGGAGCAAAAGAAACATCCTGATACATACATGCATCTCGCCACCTCAGACCACAAGCATCCCAGCAGCATAGAGAGAGAGGGACAGTCTGAGTCACCTCCATGTCACCTCTCATCTTTCCAGTTTTCCCCTCCTGGCCACACTGAGACCTCTGATGATCACAACAACTCACAGGAGATATATTTCTTGATGGCAACCGGAAGCCTTGACAATTCCTCAAGTCTCTCTGCTACCCACTTTCCAGGGGCAGCAGCTGACACATTGCCCTCTCTATGAAGGGTAGCTTGGGGAGAAGGGACTGCTGGAGCTCGACCTGCTGCTACTGTAGCACTATGCCCTTTCCCTCTCTCTGTTGACCATTTTAATGGTTCTTCTGTACTTTCGGATGGCATGGATGCGTCACAGGTAACCCCCTTTCCGCTTGTACGCACGTTTGTTTGCCTGCTTGCCCAGTGAGATGGCTGGGTTTTGGAAGCACCAGGTGCAGCTGCTGGAACTGCTGGTTGGAGAAACATTTGCCTCCTGAGCCCGTTAATTAGCACAGTAACGGTAACTGTGCTCCATTAGCCAACCCATGTGGTCAAGTCCCCTCCCCGTCCACCAACCTTGCCCTTAATGAGAGCTGGAAGGGGGACACTCACAAAACACTGCCTCAGAATAATATTCGGCTTTGTCCACGCCGGTAACGAGAGCTGACAGGATCACTACGTCCATTTCTCTTCTAATTAGCACACTTCCAGCTCGGCCTGAGCCAGCAGCCAGAGAAAAGCGATCGGACAACCGTACCGAATCACAAACACAAAGAGGCCCATTCCCCATAATTAGGTGAGACAATCCCTCAGTCTTTTCTCGGCTGGAGCTTGCCGGTAAGACTCTCGCTGTTTTGGTAAGTCCCAGCAACACAAGTTACACGTCTCCCCAGGACACTAATAAGCCCCTAATTGTCTTCCGCTTCACACGGCTCGTACCATAGGTCTGACTTGGGGGAATTCTTCTAACGAGCGGCAGCCAGCGCTCCCTGCGCCACAGACGGACAGGGAGCCGCCTCTCGGGCACCGGGAGGAGAAGGGGGACAGGGAGAAACAGCCAGAAAAGCAGTCCAGGCGCTGGGGCCCAGCTACATGGCACAGGGCCAGAGGCTTGGCAGCAGCCACACAGTGCTGGGGACATGGAACTTCTCCATCCTTACTCCATCTCCACTATCCCCCTGCATGGTAGAAACCCAAGTTCAATTCCTTGGCCTGCCTTCTCCTCTGTCATCTCCAGTAGTGATACACAGGTACTCCCGCTTCCATGCAGAAATGCACCATCAAAACCAAACATCTGACTGCACAGATTTGCCTTAGGTCTCTGCTAAGACTTCCTGGGGACTCCCCTTAGAGAAATGCAGCACCTGGCACACACTTTTCTCCAGTGAGAGAATGTCTCAGAGTTCAGGCTGGGAACAAGCACATATAAACAAGACCCTGTCAGTTCTCGTGGAAGGGAACACATGCTGGGTCTCACAGGGCAGGTTTTTAAAGATGCCCACAAAAGAATTGAAAACATGAGTTGTGAGGGAGGTAGGGGACCCCAGCTCAAGCGCCCTTATCAAAACAAGGCAAAGGAAGGAATACTCCCTCTGACTTTCAATCTGACACTTCCTTGAGAAACCATCATCAACGAAAAACTTTTCAGCAAAACATTTGCCCTAATTTTTGATTACAAGTTCATATTGAGTAAAATATCACAGCTAATCCTGTTAAGGATAGCCATGGCCTGCAGATCCCTTTGCCTCCTGTGCATCTGATTACAAACTGATCCCTTCGGCAAATCAGGGCTCACCCTGATTCCTCCCACAATGAGCCCCTACAGAAGTGATTTGTCTGCTGGTTTTACACATGCTATTTGGCTTTGGTGTGCTAAACAGGGGGAGAAACCTAAGACAGGGTGACAAGCTGATCCATGCAGAGTACAACAGGAAGACAGATGTCAGTGCTTTCCCTGAAAGACAATTTAGGAGTACATATATATATATATAAAATAAATTAAAACTAGCCATAACTAATAAGTTACTTTAATACAGAGAGAGGAAAACAAACTGAAGGCCACAGAACCAAACAGCCTGAGCATCTGTGTCCGCTTGGATTGTTCTGCTGGTGTCTTGTCCCTCATTCTCATGTAGCTGATGAGCTCTCTTCCTGCCTTTTCATACACAACTTGCTACACTTCGGGCTATTGTAGTAAATGGAAGATGGCAAATGGTGAATTTCTGAAACTTCAGGACTAGCTTTAGAATTCTGTGATTATGAAGAAAGTGGTTAGATGTGTGTGGTATTTTTGGAAGGGAAATCCTCCCTGGCATCTAAGTGCCTGCAAGCACAAAATTTAATTACCCTATATTATTACGCCTACTCATCAGCTATGGACCACAGAGCCAGCCTTTCAAGTGATACAGAACCAAGTCAAGTACTTTGTCCTCCCAGAGATCTGGTCAATAAATAAGGTGCAAGGTCATTCTTATTACCCATTTTTTCTACTAGCAATTAAGTAAGAGCTTTCAAGCTCAGCCCTCTTCCTCTTTTCTGGTCCTTACTGAGGTGTCTATAACACAGACAGGCAGGGAGTGTTCTGGCTTCACTGGTCACTGATCTGTATTATAGGAATCAGCAGGCAGGCCAGAGGTCAACCACACAAACCCAACAAGAAAACGCCTATTCTGTACACACATCAGCAGCCTGGAGTCAGTCATCCCCCTCAAAGGGACACCACAGAAAAGGTCAAGTCTAAAAATCAGCAGCCTCAGTGGATGATGAAGTCAAAATGTGAAGAGATCCTGCCATGCTGAAAATCTAGCACAACATTAATAAAACTGGCATTGCTGCATGTTCTCTATGAGGAATGTGGATTACATTCTACAGAAACTGGATCAGTCCATGCTTCTCTGGCCACTTAACCTTTTAACTGTCTTTATGCAGATTTTATGACTGGCCACAACAATTGACTTCAGGATTTTGCACTTCACATCCGCCTGAGAGAAACTCAAAGGACTGATGTAAGGATTGACTTGCAGGGATAACATGCCTCTAGAATAACTTTGATTCCAAGAACACTAGCATTATATAAAAGCAAAAGGGTTCTGTCTTCTTCAGTTCCTTTTCCTTGATTTTCTCTCCTTTTAATTTTTTTTTTTCCTCTTGTCTTGCCTTCTTAAAAGATCGAGGTCCATATCTTATCAGAGATATTTGGCATCACACATACAATATCTTTAGGACATATCTGGCACTCTGGCTGATGTATACAGTGGGATGTGCACACAGAAAACAAGGGGTTTGGTATTTCTGCGGTGGGAAGTTTTTGCTGTAGTGATTACAGAAATGTGTTTACAACATTTGCATTTATTCTTTTAGTCATTTTCATTCAGCTCAGAGTTTGTTGGTCCATGGGAAGTTACTGTCCAACTTCAGCTGGGCTGAAGATACAGAGATGACCTACAAAATTGTCTTTCAATGAATTATTGTCTTCTACTCAAGTCTGATTATTCAATGACTTCTTAAAAAGTGTCAGTGGCATACGAAGATGGGGGTACAACAGTAAACAAGTGAGGATTGTTTTCATGCTGTATTAAGTTTGCTTGCCATGTTCAGATAGTTCAAAGACGTGACAGATTTCCCCACTACAAGTACCCTTGTTGCTTGAGGTTCTTCCTTAGGAGGAACTCAGAGGTGAGGATGCTTGAAATGCCTCTGTCAAGATTGTATCTCTTCTGTTTAGAACGACTGCTGGCTATAGGAGAATATATGTATCAATGTGGATTGTCTGCAACAGTAATTTGCAAGTTGTCTTTTTGATTGTGTATATCTAAAAATTTTTGTTAGTTTAGAAGTATGACAGAAATGTTTATGAAACGTTACTGAACTTGTGGGAGGCCAGGAGTCCAGGATTTCAGATCACATGACGAAGATGTAATTTACCTGTTTTACATACTGCATAGGTTGATGATGGAATTGCCAGGTGTCAATTAATCAGCATGGAGTGGCTGGCATCACTGTCTTCATGATGTGGAAAAAGTGTTGTTTGCCCAGCATAAGTTACCGTGGGTGAAGAAGTGGACAAGATTAGCTGCATACACACACTGCAAATCTAATGATGACCCTGTTCTTAGAGATACTCAAAACAGGATTTAGCCCATGATGATGTGGGAGAAAACAGCAGGGTAACTGTAAAATACAAGCTGTAATTAGGACTTACATGCTTCCACAGTATGCTTGCGCTCTGAATACTCTGCAATTTTGATTACGCCAGCTCAGGCTGTAATAGAAGACAGACAACTGAACATTGTGAATACGAGAAAGGTGAACATAACCATGGAACCAAAACCAAAGCAGAACCTGAAAAATCATGAGTAGTGCATAGACAGCAAAGAAGAAAAAATCCAAACGTCTGTGTGTGACAATAAAAGAAATCAAAGATTCAAAATGGAGTTAATTATCAGGTAAGCAGGCTTAAAACAAGCAGTTACTTTCCTCCTTTTTTTTTTCATTTTTAACTTTTCTTTGTATAACTTAATGATAGAACTCATCATCCAGGGGCACTTTTGAGGCCAGAAGTACAGACAAATTAGGAATAAGACAAATTTATGGAAAGAAGGGTCTACTGTGGACCAGATTCAACTAAAACAGATTGCTGGATGCTGTGTAAGTTACCCTAAAGCAAAATCACTGTGTAAGCCCTTTGTTTATATCCTTCCCTATCCTTCTACAACTGTTTATAAGCAAAGAGAAGATTACAGATAAGACGGGCTTGTGATTTGACTTGTAATAGCACCTTACATTTTTACGTAACATAAAAATCAGTAAAACAAACCAGAATAAGGTTCAAACGTTACCTCCAAGCTGGATTAATGAGTTTTCACTAATCTGTTGTTTCTAGGTGACTTCTTGAGATAAACGTGAAGCAATGTTGAGAACTGTGGGTTATAGGGTTGTTACAAAATGGTTAATTTCATAAAGGCAAACAAGTGTGTTAAATGGAGTATCGTGTTTTTCAATTGCCAGTGCACACAGATTTGATAATGATTAACGTAACAAACAACAATTTCTTCTCAGTTGGATTAGATAGCAAATCATTTGACAGTCCAAGACTGAAGTGAATAGCCTTTAAAACTGAATATATGTAACGCTGGCATTTAAAAGGAACCAAATACATACTGAGTTTACTTCTATGAAACTCAGAGTAGCATTCAACATACCAATACATGAAAATACTTTATAAAGCAGTGCATTATCTTAATTAATATGACCAAATCTTGATTTTTTTTATACTCTTCATTCCCATTATTTATCAAAATTTAATTTTTGTTTCAAAATACAGAAGGTTACCAGTAACAAGAAGTCACTCAGATTTTCTTGTACAGATATATAACTGCATGGATATCAGAAAGGATATAACTGAAGGAAAAAATAGCTTCAAAAGGGTATGAAAACCCTTAGTACCATTTGGACATTGACAAATATTTATTGATGCCAATAAAAAAAAAACAAACGCTGACTCATCTTTACAGATGACAAGTACAAAAAGAAGAAATACCACAATTCTAAAGCATATGTTAATGGCTGCCCCATAGAAGATAAGTACTGCATATGGTAAAAGGACATTTTTCTTTCTTTTTATTTTTTAAAAACATATGTATGTTACTAAAAACTACATAAAGTTTGAAATTCCTTACATCACATATCAGAAAATATACATATACTTCTGTAAGAATGGTAGTGGATCAAGGGTTGGACTTGATGATCTCAGAGGTCCTTTCCAACCCATCTGATTCTATGATTCTACGATAACAGGCTTCCATATATTCTCCTTTCAGATCTCAGTTAATGTGTTGGACCAACAAACCTCTGTAAAATGCACAAACTCATATTGGTGATACAGATGAGGTATCCCACTATGTCATCATAAATAAATTATATGTATAGTATACAAATTTAAATTTGCATTCAAAATGTGTAATTCAATGCTTAAAGCTACATCAACATCAGTTTGAACCATTAGGGTTTTTTCTGTTTCTGAACTACCACTTTCAGCTTCTTATTCATTTGACTTAACTCTCATATTCTCAAGGGGAGGAGTTCCTCTTTAGCTCAGCCCTGCATAAACTATGAAGTACAGGAATAACTCTGTTAACTTTAAAATCAGTCTTCTGACATTTCTAAATACTCAGTATTTGTGCAGGGTCTTTCCAGCATGTGGAAAACTTGGTTAACAGGAGCTGTCCAAAACAAGCCCAGTTCTGACTGGCAATAACCAAGACCACAAACAGCAAACCAAAGGGTCATCAGCAACTTAGTAAAAACTCAGAGAAGTCTATTTGATTTTAAAAATCTCCCTCTCTTTATTGCACATGCATCTGAAAAGAGCCTCCTCTTCCTGCAAACCCGGAAAAATCAAGTGCTCTAAGGACATGTACTATTTCCAAGTAATTTCTCTTCTCATATGTGACTACTGAGAAATGACAAATTTTGAAAAGCCTGCATGGTAAAAATAACCTTTCTAAATAGACAAAAAAACCCTGCTCTTCACCCAGTGTTTCCACAACATATTGTACCCTAAAAAGAACATATTTACTAACTCTTAAAATGTTTTCTAGAAAAAGGAAAGAGGATGAAACAAAAGAAATTATTCTGTTAAATAAACCAAAAAGTCTGAACATGCTCTTTACCTCTTCTAAGGGATGAAAGCATAAAAGTGCATGAACAGACGAAAAAGGCATTAAAGGGACCAGGTCACAGAAATTTCTGTCTTAAAAATTCTGGTTTTGTAGGAGAAGACAATTTTGAGGTGCTGGCCTATAAGTAATTAAAGATAACACAAAAGGTTTTTTTCAGAAATGCTAAGTCTCTATAGGCAGACCATCCTTGCGATGTGGCTAAAAATCCTGTTGCCACTTCTCAGAGTGCCAACTGAAAATACTACCACCTTTCAACTTTATAACTCTTTCCAGTTTCTAGCTCTCTAAGAAGCAGAGAATTGCAGTGGACTGACAAAGGCATTTCTTTGTGTAGTGGGCGAAGCTTCTGTGAGGATATTTTCCTTCATGGCACACTAACACCTCTTACTCACAGTGGTCTATCAGTCTCAATTTCACTAGAGAATTGTTTAGCAGGGAAATTAAGCTCCTGGCATACTGAAGGTCTGCCTCAGAGTACCAGACATGCTTCCCTGAAGGCAGTGAGTAACTGGAATCTAATGCAGAGACTGCACTCAGCTTCTACACTAAAATCATATGCTCCTGCTGAACCAGTATTGGTCAATCCACATCCCAAACTGTACTCAAATCCTTTAGCACAGAAGTCGCACACAGGAAATCAATGCATCTGAGACAAGACACACAAAAGGGTCAATTCCTCATGGTGCACACCAGCCAGAGTCAGATCTGCTGTGTACTTCAAACAGGGGCTGCCCCTGAGAGCAGCTGAACAAGGACACTAGCTGTTCACTTTGAACAGCTGATTAAAACAGGTAACTGTGTCACAGCACGTCAGGTTGGACATCCTATGGTCAGATGAAGTCCAAATTCCAACACAACCATCTGCAGTCCTTGTGACCTGTGTATGCCATACGTTTTCCCCCATAAAGAGATGATCTGTGGAAGCAAAAATAGATGTTTGCTTCTGAAGGTCTAGAGCAAGAGCTTTTTGTTCTTAGAAGTTCTGGGCTTCATCTGTATCCGCAGTACATCAAACGACCTAGTTGGCGTATTTTCGTCCAAACACTAGATGTAGCAGCTACTTTTTGGGTTTCTCTAGGATGTTCAGGAATTTCCCTCGAGTCATTTCTCTAGCTGAAATCACAAAGGAGGAAAAATAAATCAGTATTTTTTTAAAAGCCAAGAAACCTAAACAATTGTATAATTTACATATTTTAACCATAGGATAAGAAATTCAATTAGACTTGTGCTTGTACCAAAAGTGAGTAAGGCTTAAACTACATTCCAACTTGATTTCCTGATATTGTAGAAATGCATAGGCAGGGCCTGGAATCTTCTAAACTCAGCAATAATTCCCACAGGCTGTCTCATTACATACAGTCTATGCTTTCTATTCCTACTGCATTATGCTCTTGCAGCACCTCCTTTCCTCTGTACTATCCATCTCTGAATGGTGAAATCCACATCTTCATCACTCTATCTCCATGCAATTGTTCCTGGATGCTATAATCTGTCAGAGATTATGGAACTCTCTCTTTCTCCATTTCAGGATTATTGGTCCCTGGATGCTATGATCTTCAACAGAAATTAGACAGCATTTTCTCTCTCTCAGCAGTGTCAGTCCCTGGATGCTGTAATATAATGGGGTTTATATTCCTTCAATGCAGTTCATGTATGGATAGTGTAATAAAATAAATTTTATAGAGCTTTGGTCTTCTCTCTCACTCTGCATTGTCAGTCCTTCGATGTTTAATACAGCAAGGCAAGGTTTATATGTCTCTCACTCTTGGTACCATCAATCTCTGGTAGCTGTACTACAGCAGGGTTTACACAGCCACTTTTCTGCATGAGACATTTCTGACCTGAGAACCCATAAGCTCACAAGCTGGCAGAGCGGTCCTAATACTATCCTTGTCTTGCAATAACAATACAGTGCACCAAAGACAACACCATTAGCAATTGAGTCCTAGAGAATGATAATCTTCCCACTGGTGCCTCTTCATTTCTTTTCAGTAAAGGTGTAAGCTTTGTGCTGGACTGACAGCAAAACATGGAGGTTTTTATTCACAGGAATGACAAAAGAATGACTGTTCCTCAAACCAAGCCTAAAGATGGTCTGGAAGGAGATGGGAATTCATTTTCTGTTTTATTCATTCAACTCCTGGCCTCTCTACTGAGAGGAACAACAGAAATTACAATTAGAATAAAATCTGGAGGTGGGTTTGTTGCTGATGTTGGGTTTTCTTTTGACATTTTTGATTATCTGTCAAAACACAACTAAAGTATAATAAAAATGTCCAGCTTAAAATACTCAATGTACAGTCCAACATAAAAACATTTTGTCGTTCTTCACAAAAAAGTTAGAATTTGGGTCTTAAAGCTTTTTCTTTAAATTATTACATTCTAATTTGCCTACTCAAAATTTTATCACAAGGTATTGTCATCAAAAAAATCCCTGTAAAACAGATAGTGGTATGTATGTATGTAAACGTACGTAACCAGTCTGCTACATACTGATACTCATAGGCTGCAAAGTCCACTGTCCTGAGTGGAACATGCTTCAGACTGGCTGCAGATTCCAGCAGGTCACTGCACTATTCACTTGGTTCACGCCTTCAGCTGTGATTTATATCACCTGGGATCCATTCCCAACACTGCTTCTGATTCACAGCATGAACTACCACAAAAGTCCTCATTTGTTCCTCTGCCCTCCCCACTTGCAAGATAACCTGTATCTTTTAAGTGATGACACAGGGATAGAATGTGCTGCAGAAGAGCAGAGTGGATTGTTATTTTGTCAGAAACTAAGTTGTTATGCAAAAAGAACATGACTAAGTAAAACTGTAAGATTTTTAAAATTTCAGCTTGGAATAGGTTCTCAGTACCAGTTGTCTGACACCTCCCTGCCTTGCACTATCAACAGTGCATGGTTTTAAAACACTCTTAGCAGAGAAAGCACAAAGCCGAACTGTAGTTGATAGAGTGGAAAGTTTTCCAGAGTGCAAGTCCCATATAGGAGATATACGAATGCATGACAATTCAGTTCCCCCAAAGAGGGCTGCACCCTATAAATCAGGCAGGGAGCATAGACTCCTTCTGTGCGCTGAGTGAAATTACTGTGGGTTGGAGGTTGCTCCAAAGCACGTGCCCGCCTGTTCACTTGTCATCGGAGATGTTAACATTTCTGATTAATTCACAGACCTCTCATTTTATTCTTCATTCCTTTATCCTTGCTATCCTGTTCTGCAGCAGCTTAAAGATTCTTACCGACCTGCTACAATAATCACCGCCCGCTTCCCCCCCCAACCTGGTGAAATTGTTTAGTGATGCCAACCGCGCTTTTAATTTGCAAGACATCAGACACAGAGGTAATTTATACCAACATCTGTTCATTTCTGACTTCTGAAACAAACTCGCACATGCTGCTACAAAATCCCATTAGGAGCAGGAGACAGCCTTCTGCTATTCTGTATTCCTTGTCTCCTCAGACTCAGGCTTGCATCAGGGCTTTATTTTTAAAGATATGATGCCAAACTGAAAAAGAAAAAGGACTTTACATCTTTGTATATGTATGAAAATGGCCAGGAAATAACATCCTCATATGACAAAAAACCCATAGCCAAACCAAGGGCAAGTTTCCACAAACATTAACAATCTTCCCTGCTTCAGCTGCTTCTCTTATCTGCCCAAGAATCATAGTTCAATGTATTCCTGGTAAACACAGGCCAAATTTTTATTACATGGTATTACGCTGAAACATCTTGGCTATTCCTTCCCCTATGTTTCTCTTTAGTCTGCACTAGCCTATGATTTGAGCTTGCATTTTGCACAGTAAAAGCCTCTAATATTAAACTGACTTTTCTGCTCTATATTGCTTCTGCTAAATGAATTCTTAATCATGGGAATAAAAAATATAATTTCCAATGGGGTCTTACAGAGCTTGCTGGAGTGAGGGAAGAGCTTGTGAATGAAGAAACCATCATCCACATTCCAAATATGATTGCAGGCTAAGAGAGATGGTAAAACCAGTTTTAAGCAACTACCCAAGGGACCAGCAGAAGCCAGTTAAATAGTAGATAGAGGTGGATTTTTTAATTAAAGGGTTGGACAAAACTATAGTGAAAACCTCAGGGATTTTTTCTTTACAATGATTGTTTAAACCACAGACTTCGAGGGAAGAGAGGGCTTGAGCACAGGTTTCATTGTACCAGCAAACACACAGTACAGAGGCCGTGCAGCATGAAAGAGAAACATGAATCTGCATGACAAGGCATGATTTACAACCTTGCCTACACTGTATATCTACTACAATAGAAAAATCAACGATAAATAGGATCGCAATAGCTTGGATACAAATTAATTGCACCTAGTAGGGAGAAGGAAGACACTGAACTTCACAGAAAAAAATCATGAAGATATTATCAGCACTGGTTACAATGGAAGTAGTGTTTGAATAGACTCTTTCAGATACCATTTTTCAATATGTTTATCAGGCTATTATAGTTAACAGAGAATGCTATACTGTAGGAATTACGTTTGCCGCCTGGCAAGATTTGCCAAGCAGATCTCAAGAACAGGTGTAGGAAAGGCTGGGGCTGAAAGGAGGAGGAAACATTTCTACTTGATAGGGGAGTAGAATAAGGTTTAATATAATCTCCTCTTTAGAACTTCAATCCCTCAATCTCACATTTAGCCTTGTTGCCTTGGGCTCCTTTTTTACTACAATTGTCCCCAAGCTGCCTCTCTGCAGTAAATTTTGTAGTTGCTGGTTGAAAAGATTCAGTAGTACAGATTGATTTCCTACAAGTGAGGAGATGAGGGATTACCAAAAGCAGTCCTGGTTAACAAGATTGGGTGCAGAATCTCCTGCTAGAGCAGCCCACTCTGCCAATGCTTTGCATCCTTTCACTATGACATATGGGTTTCATTACACAAAGATTTTCCTGATTTTAACTTGGAGGCGATTACATTGGAAACTCAGAGCTATCTTTACATCTGTAGCAATTTAAAGGTTAAGTAACTTTTAATCAAATGACAAAGACTCATAATGTTTTTTTTCTCAACTGAAAATGAAAACTGCTGTTCCGGATATTCTTTCCAGTGACAATTTAATTAGAAAAAAACACTGCACTGGAGATTGGGGTCCAGCCTGATTGCTCCCCATAAAAAGCCTTCTCACACACATGACAGCACGGGACATGCTGTATCATAAGGTCTGGATAGCCAGGAAATAATGGAAGGATTTACTGCCTTAAAATCAGCAAGGAAAACAGTGATTTACTTACATAAGTAACTTTCATCCAGGAGAATCCCTAAGCAACACACATATGCACGGACTTTTTAAACATAATATACACTTAAATGCAGAAGCACAATACACTTAGTGATAAATACAAACTGTATTTATTACACATTCATCATGAACATTATACCTTCACTACTTACTACTTCTGGGCTTATCGAAATATCTCAAAACAAAGCCTGCAAGCATCTTTAAATTACAGATACTTTAAAATGAAGTCACTTGCTAAAGAAGCACTTCTCTGCCTCTCTCCCAGATGTCAAAGGTATAGGACAAATCTGACTGTGATCCTCCTCTAACCTGAAAATACAGCCTTGTTGAAATCAAAAGATCTTGCTACTAAAAAACCCCAGAAACACAATTAGCGTTTTTAGCTCTGAAATGTCTTGTAATATCACATTTTGAATGCTACATTCTTGACTACAAAAAGGTTACTTTAAGCACCGTCATACTTTGTTAGCTTATCGGTTATTCCTCCCATTCAGTTGTATTTATGGTAACTAAAGAACTTGTTTTTCAACATGGAAGGATTCCTTTTACTGTACAAATCATGAACTCTCAAACTACTGCTGTGTCTTAGGCCTACATAGGAAACAAAACTAAAAGGGTTTATTTCTGAAGAACTATCCATGGAAATTACCATTTCAGGATAAAGAACGTGAATTGCAGAGAGAACAGCAGAACACTCCTCTGGTTTTTAACCTTCTGTCACAAGAATCTGTTGCATCAGAAATGACTTCTTACGTGCTGAGATACAGTGTTAGGATAAGAAGACAAAACCATTCTTTTTCTTAGTTGGCAGGGCATAAAAAAGGCCTAGAGGAATCTGCCTGTGAGTGACTGTGGGAGTTTTGCTTGACTGAACCTGTGAAAGGCAATCGCAAAGTCACATCTTTTAGCTGGGCTCAACTAACATTACATTTAGAAGGAAAACAAAAAAATAAATCAGGGGGAAGTGTTGAAGGCAAAAAAGGTAATTTAAAATCAGTAAAATTATTTAAGATTGACATTATTACTGAACAGCCCTCAAAGAAAAAACAGCCTGAACTTCTATGAGAGAGAGAGAGAGAGATGTGTATGGACCACTTTTTGTCTCAAACCAGACCCCCAAAATCCTATTACCACATCTGGATGCCTGTTGGCATCAGCTCAATCCCCTTTCTTCATAGAAAGAGCTCCAATTACTCTGCTAACTGTGTATTTCCTAATGTAAACATAAAATGAAGACTGTGGGCCTTTGACAAATACTTAGCAGTGAATGCTACCCCAAGCCCCACTTCATAAAGAGCTGGACTGCCATCTCAGGAGACCGGTGGTTAGCAAAGCAATGCCAATTGCCTTCACTGAAGGCAAAACTGGCACGTACAGATACTCTGAGCCATGCTTCAGGAACTGTTACACTGGCACTGAAGACCACAGCAATCACCTGGAACTCCTGAAACCCGTTCTTCAGGTAAGACAACAGAATCAGTATAAACCTCCAGGTGGAATAAGCTTGCATTACCGTGGCATCTTCCAGTAATCAATATCAAAGCACTTGCAAAGTCTATCAAAGCTCACAATATTCTTGAGACATAAAATTATTGAATTCCCACCTTACAGATGGAGTCACAGCCTCAGTAAGGAGAGATGTGCAGATTTTTGTGGTTTAACCCCAGCCAGCAGTCAAATCCCACACAGCCGCTTGCTCGCTCCCCCACCAGCAGAATCGGGGAGAGAATCAGAATGGTAAAAGCTGGGAAACTCATGGGTTGAGATAAAGGCAGTATAACAGGGAAAGCAAAAGCTGCATGCACAAGCAAAGCAAAACAAGGAATTGATTCACTGCTTCCCATGGGCAGGCAGGTGTTCAGACATGTCCAGGAGAGCAGGGCCCCATCATGCATAATAGTTACTTGAGAAGACAAACGCCAACACTCTGAACATCCCCCTATTCCTCCTTCTTCCCCCCACTTTATATACTGAGCATGATGTCATATGGTATGGAATATCCCTTTGGTCAGTTTGGGTCACCTGTCCCAGCTGTATCTTCTCCCAGTTTCCCATGCACCCTCAACTTCCTTGCCAGGATGGCAGTACAGAAAGCAGAAAAGGCCTTGGCTCTGTGAAAGCACTGGTCAGCAAAAATATCTCTGTATTATCAACCCTGTGTTCAGCACAAATCCAAAACACAGGCCCATACGAGCCACTG
The DNA here is from genome assembly GCA_035584735.1 of Pseudotriccus pelzelni. NCBI lineage: Eukaryota > Metazoa > Chordata > Aves > Passeriformes > Tyrannidae > Pseudotriccus > Pseudotriccus pelzelni. The sequence continues at coordinate 40,390,479 of JAWMRA010000161.1, read as the reverse complement.
TGAAAAAAATTAACTCTACCCCAGCCAAAGCCAGCACAAGATCTGTACTAAAAGCAGTCAGCAACTGTGCTAGAATTCAGGCTTTGAAAGATGAGTTCTGTCAAGTCTTGCTGCAGCATTTTTAAATACTAACATCCCCTTGGTATAAAGCATCACCATCCTTCCCTTGGTGAATGCAACAGCAGCATGTGCCCTTGTTTCAGCTGTAGTTCAGAATCTAGCATGACTTCTTTGAAATGCCAAAGAAGGTAAAAGCTTGCACAAAGCCAAGCGGTGAATCAGAGCAGGTGAGACATGGATCGCTCCTCCCAGTCCACTATGAAAACAGTCCTCTCTGACAGAGAAGTGGTGAATAACTGAGACTGATAAAGTTTCAAACCTTTCAAACAGTTTAGTGAGTGCTAGCTAGAGCCTTGAGAATTGGAATAAAATACTTAATGTTTTCCTGAATTATGAAATCCTCACGTGACCTCTTTCCACCTTGTTTTTCTCCATCCACAGTAGTGGTTTTTTATCCTATACCTGATAAGAGATCTGAGAGATCGTTTAGGATTATCCAGCATAGTGATAACAGATCTGCTGCAGATTAATATAGCTTCAAAAATGTTGTTGTTGCTATCAAGAAATACTAAAATTATATCCGCTCTAAAAAAAATTAGATTCCTTCTCTGCAGAATAATTTACCTTGTTCTCCTAACCAGATTTCCCTGCCTTGCAAGGCAGTACCATTCTTTTTGCATTCACTTGCAAACAATGATGTTCACAAAGCTTCAAATGTAGAAACTACAAACAGTATTCATTCACATACAGATGGGCAAAATCAGTCAATGAAAACACTCAAAGCAAGAGGCAAAGACAACCCTGCCAATGCCCAGAGAGCTACTAAACTTATGTTCCAGGCCATGGATATTAGGATGTGCAGGTATTTTGTTCTGAGTGACCCTCCATATTACAGGAAGCTCCCAATTCTAGGAGCAGCTTGCAGCCAACATCCTGTAGGGCCAAAGACCTGATCCCTTTGACCCCCAAAGCAGGGAAAGAGTTACATCTTCTCTCCACAAAGCCAATAAAAACCTCTCTTGATTATAATTTAGATAAGAGCCACTGGATTGAATAATAATGTCTGAAACTCCCTTGGCTGTTTCACCTTGAGACGTCCATCACTGGGTTAAACATGATGCTAATTGCATTTGGATTGATTAATTTCTCTCACTCCTGTCTATTCGAATAATGCTTAACAAAATAATCACAGCACCCAGAGCCAAATCTTCTCCGTCAAAGGAATGAAGCCATCAGAACCAGCAGAGATGAAAGAAATGAAGATGACCCGTAATTACTGCTACGGTGATATCATTACCATATTATAGAAAATGAGTGTACGTGGGGGGAGCGAGGCTGCGATTATTATTTATTTTTTAATGGAACCTCTCATCCCAAGAATACAGATCTGGCACAGTGGAGCATACAGAAATACAGAACTACAAAATTATTTTGTATTAAATTGCAAAATACAGTGAACACTGAGACTCTAGATACATCAAGTGTCCTGTACCATGAGCTGCTGTTTATTCACTTCACTGTTTTTTCACTGCAATAATACTCCGTGGATGACTAGCATAAAGATTTAAGATGCCTCCCTTCCCAAAAAGATCCTCAAGTGCCTGTAGCAGAACTCACCCATAACCTTGATGCTAAAGTCATTCTCTGTTAATATCATTACAAGTCATCTTACTTTCAAAGCTGGCATTCAGATTTTTAAACCTGAAGACCTAATTTGATGGCAAAATAAATGCTATCATGCAAGAAATTTTTATTCTTAACTGCTGATTCCTATCTGAAGGCAGTTATAAATTACACCCCTAGCTACAGCAGATCACTTCCAACCATTCAGTATGCTGGTTCTGTAAAGATATCAGATGTATCAAGTCTGGAAGAATTTAAAGCAGGATTTGAAAAAAACAAAACAAAACAAACAAAAGAACCAACCAAACAAAAAATAAACAAACAAAACAACCCACAAACCCCCCAAAAAAACCCACAGAAAAACAACAACAACAACAAAAAACCAAACCAAAAAACACCCAAAAAACCCACACACAAAACCCAAAACAAACCCACAATCCTAGCATGAAAACTGAAGGCCTTCTGCTCCCTTTATTCTCCAAAATACACTCCCAAAGCCCCTCTCATTTGAGAAACAAATAGCTTGGCAATTGTGTAAGATCTACAGACACCTGTGCACTGCAATTCTAATTGTGGTTTATACAGTTCACTTCTCTCAGTGCTCCTTATGTCTGCCCCCTAGCCTCAGACCAAAGACAAAAAAACTACACAAAACTAGCAGCTTAAAATATTTATTCTGGAATAAAGCCAGGGTCAAATACACAAGAAAATTTCACATGCCAAAAATGTCAAGACCAAGCATTGACTCATGAAGCTAATTAAACACCGAAAAATGATGTTCAAGTATTTTGTAAGGCTAAAATAGAAAAAACAGTTATACTTCTGATATCAAAAGCAGTAAGAAAAGCGATTTTATATCAAAGTTGAGGATATTTTCAAATATACATGAAAGATACTTTAATAGCATAAGTTATCACTGGAACAGCTACAGCTTAGGAGAGTTCTGACCACCAAATCCCCCAGATGTCAGAGGGAAACAGCAGGATAGAAATGGGGCGTTTTTACAAGAAGCACTCTAAAGGGTCTTTTTCTACCTGCTTGTACCAAAAGGAAAATAATCTCTTCCTGGCTTCCAACACCCGCAGCAGATCAAGAGTTTTTGACAATTTAGGTTTTCTCACAATAGTACCTAAAAGAAGAATCTTCTTTATCAAGCAGCGTGGAGAAATGAGATAAAAGCTGCTTGCTCAAGAACTCTCGGGCATAAAACACAGGAAGAGGCTTGGCAGAGAGGTCTGCGTTACATATACACACACAGCCAGGTATGAAAGGTTTCTGGAGACGAATAGACCCTTCCCAGAAGGCACACGGGCAGAAGTGCTGCCCATGCTCCCACAGCATAGGGCACCAGGATGCAATGCCCCTGCCTATGCTGGGAGCAGGTATTTTAGTGGCTGGGAACAAAGCAGGAGAACCGTGAAAGTAAAAATTTTTTTCAAGTTTTATCAGTGGCCAGGGCATGGAGGCCATGGCCAAATCTGAGCCCAGGAGCCAATAGAAACAAAGGGATTAAGAGTTATTAGGAGTGGAGAGAATTACATATTTACAGTACAGTTACTGAAAAATAATCGTGTAATGATTATGTAAGTCCCTATATTCCTTTTGGCTAATAACACTGGGATACAAGCTGTATGGTTATGCAAGCCAGGGCACACAAATCCAATCAGAAGACATCAAGGCATGTTTATGGGGAGTTTTGCAGCTCTGGATCAAGAACAGTACAGCGGCCTTGACCTCCAAAATGCAGAAAGAAGCCCCTGTCAGTAAGTTAGGCTAGTGGCCTGAGCTGTGAAAAAGAACTGCATTTTTAAGTTTAACACCTGTCAACAAACTTCAGGTGAAGAGACACATAGATGAAAGAAGGTAATATTATGGTAGTCTGTATTTATTTGTCCAGAAGGATGTCTTTATTTTAAAAAGCAGACTAAATCTTTAAAATGTTTTCTAATCCCAAGATTCCTTATTGAAACATCTTTGCATTTAGATGACAGCAGCCCTTAACAAAATAACGAATTATCAGTATTAAAGGTCTCTATGAAAAGAAGATTCAGGGTTGTCTCTATGAAAAGAAGATTCACAGGTTTTAACTGAAAGATATTATTTGAGTTACACATGATTTACACCAAGATTCCCTTTGCCATCAGAATGATACAACACATTAAGTTACATAAAGGACTTCCATGATTTCCAAAAATCCAAGTAAAAAGTTTGTATGGCCAAATACAAGAAAATCATTGAAATCTCAGTGTTCCGAGGTCAAAGTCTCAACTCAATTAAAAACAAATTACAAAAAAGCAGCAATAAGCAGTTTGTGGGGTGCAGAAGAAAACCTTCACAACTGCCTTCATCATTTTATTCTTTTCTCCACATGAATCAAAGGTGCTTTACTTAAGTACTACCCTTATTCCTACACTCATCTTTCCCAGTGTGTTCACTGCTTACTCTACTCCAGCATTTGAGTTATACTGCTGATTGGTTTCATGCACTCTGTCTACCTCCTCTTTCTGAGCAATACTCTGAGCTGATGAGTATTTGAGAGACCAGAAGAGGGTTAAGGGAATTCAGAACAATCTTTACCAACTCCAAGTTGTTCACAAGTACATCTGAGGAAATGCACTGATTTAGAAATGTTACAGTTTTTACAGTATCCAAATGCTACTAGAGTCAAGTTTGAATGAATAGAGAAAAATTGTTGTTACTTGGAGAAACTATGTTTAATGACTAGTGTTAATCTGATCTACTTGATAACGAAATTGTAATACCACTCAGGTCTGTTTGGAATGGGTATTAAAATGTAAACAATGTATGTTCTGCTAGTTCTTACAATTTAGCTGTTAACGAGCTTAAAAGAGGCTAGGTAAGCCTCAGGTGTAAAAGCAGATGTAAAAGATGCAAACAAAAACACACCCTCCCAGACCCACAAGGAAATGTGGGAACATTTTTCATAAACACCCTCACACTTCTAGTATCAATGTGCTTTGAAGAAAAGCTTAAGAATACAAGAAATATGGAGGTATTGGAGTCTGCAGATACCTCCTGAGAATAGAGGCCAGAAGAAACTCCAGTTTTTTGACACCCAGAACTAAAGCCAAAACAAACAAAACAATATTATATTTTTCTCCAGACAGTCTACTGAGAGTAGTCCAGTAAGCTTTGGTACTCTTGCTTCCAAAAATCTCCTCATGTTTATTCACATGCACACCACCAGCCTGACCCCCAAGCCTACCACTGCTTCTCTTGCGAAAGCTGAATACAGTGACACTGCTATCCTTTAATGAGCAGAGGAGTGTTCATCCATTACTAGAAACAAGGAACAGAGGCACTGAATCAAAGCAGATGGCAAACCATCTATGGGACAGCTCAGAAAGTAAAGCAGAAAGTGGTCATGGCCATGAGGCGTCTCCATAGATTTGGTGACTGGAGAGACCGGTCTGAGGGTTGAGGGGCACTGAAAAAAACTTCCAAAACCTTTGGAAGTCAGAACTCTGAAGACTCCATGATCCAGTGACAATGCGATTATCAGATGCGTTTACAGGTAGAAAGACACAGCAGAGTAGAAGTATAAGTAAGTGGAGGATATAAGAAAAAAGCGATTAGTGAAGAAAACTTAATATACCAAACAAGAACAGATCAAATGACAAGGTATACAGTACAGTGTCATATGAGGAATATTGTACAGAAACAGACAATCATTCAGATTTGATAGAACCTTGGCAGGTCTCCAGTTAACCTTCTGTTCAAAACAGACAGGTTGCTCAAGGCTTTATCCAGTCAAGCCATAAAAACATCCATGGATAGAGACTGCACAACCTCTCTTGGCAATCCAATACTTGACTGCTCCACAGCGAAAAAATTTTCTCTTGAATCAAGTCAGAAACCTTCTTGCTTTAATTTATGATTGTTGTTTCTTGTCCTCCCACCATGCAGCACTGTGCACATCCTGACCTCATCTTCTCAGATAACCTCCTTGCAGGTCCTAGCAGGCAGCTATCAGGTCCCTGTGGGGTCACCTCTTCTCCATGCTGAACGGGCCCCATTCCCTTGTCTTCTGTTCACTGGACAAGCGCCCCAGCTCCTCATCATCTTGATGGCCCTCCACTGAATGCACTCTAGTTTACCAGTGTTGTCTCTCCTGCTGGGACACAGAGGGCATCACTGGATGTGGCACTGCAGATGCAGTCTAATGACCACTGAGCAGAGGTGGACCATCACTGCCTTTGATCTATTGCCCATGTTCCAATCAGAGGATGTATATGCAATCCCACATTCCTTTCCCATATATTACTTACTTGCTATATTCCTTTTCAACACTGTTTCCTAGCCTTTAACCTTCTACCTACCCACTGCTTTGCTTTTTGTTCTAGGAAACCCAAGCACCATAGTCAAGAGTCAGGGCATTTTATGCTCTGAGACAGGGGAGGAACTGTTTGCTCCTTTAAGTTTTGGATGCATATGTTAGTAAACACAATTTTAAAGCCTTTTTTAAAAAAATTAATATGCTCTCCATTTTCAAGTAAGCCATGTACTAGACATGAAAATCTAGAGGCAAACTAGAGAACTATCTGCTGAAAACCAAATGAGAGCTTAGCCTGCTACCCAGAAACATCCATCAGCCATCCCTCTTCTGTTGGGATTTGTGTTGAATAACGTCCTCTGCAGGTTAACAATTAGTTTTTAGCATAAGAGTCCTGTGTCATCATCGTCATCTCCCCAGGAGACAGAAACAGGCTGAGTGATTTTTAGATTATATGCTCTGATAAGACACAGGCTCCTGACTCTGTGCTTGTGCCATGCAGGCCACCTGCTCTATGGAGCTGCCACTGGGGACACAGTCAAAAAGGTTTAATAATGATGTTCTCTCTAGAGATGTAACTCAGAGTATGCTCAGAATTTATGTTCTATATCACTGACTAAAATCTTGTACATAAAATCCTACAAATAAATAGGATCTAAGACTAGTTGCTCAAAGAAGACTGTAGAAATGTTAATTCCTGTTAACCAAGAATCTGTCCAGTCTGCAGTCATAAAAACTGTAAATGAGCACAGAAGTTGATAGAGCAGGAGAGATCCGTAATCTACCCAGTCAAATACCCTGTTCGACTTCACCCAAGATCAGAAGCATCACAGGAAAAGATAAAACAAGGAACCACATTATTAAGACATATGGAATGATTATTTCTGAAAGATTCCTCCTCCTCTTCTTAAGTGCTTGTTTTATATCCTGAAGCAGCTGCTATTTCCCACTTCATTTTAGATTTTATTCTGCTCTAACTAGAAATGTTCTCATCATCCATTTAATTGCCTGATTTCCTCTCAATAGCTGCTACGTACTTGGTCTAAAAAAAAAAATAATCCCAGTGTGGCAGAAAGTTCCACATCAAATTATTCATTCTGTAAAAAGCATTGCGTTTTGCTACTTTTAATCTGACTAGCTTCCATTTCTTGTTTTCTTAGTTATCTTAGTTGTAGAGATATAAAATAACAACTGTGCTACCTTTCAAAATCAGAGATCCTCCTTTTCCCCCCACATTCTCATGAAGAAAACTCTTGATTCATAAGCAACTCTCTAGAAGTCAATGGTGTATTTTACACTATCTCTAAATTATTCCTACCAAAAGACTGTCTGAAATGACAGTATCTGAAGTTACAACACAGAGAATGAGACTTGCTTCCTTCCTGGGAAAAGACTGTTAGACCTTATGCAGAAACATAATTACTAAATTCAAATAGAAGAGGTGGGAAACAGTATAATAATCTGCTGTGACTTGGAGATTCACTCAAGCCTGAAGACACACAGGCATAGAGCAATCAGCCTGTCTTCACCATGCTGGGGACTGTGCTTCCACCTGCCTATTCTTGACCATTCCAGGAGCTCAGGAGGTTTGAGGGGCACATGCAAAACATGGTTAAATGCTGCCACATTCACCAACTGCACCCAGACTCCAATCACTTTGAGTAAATTCTCCAGCAAGTTCAGATAGATTTGTCATGAAAATTCTGCCAAACAGCATGTTTTTAATTCTGAAACACAAAAATCGTATAAAACCCCTCAACATATAGAACAACAAAGAAAAAACATGAAGAGAGAGAAATGGAGAAATGGTTTGATACAATACTGAAGTGTGTGTAGAAATGTATGGAGATCTTGATCACAGTTGAAATAAGTGACTTGCTCCATCTTTGCAAGTGGAACAACATTCGTTAAGATCAGATTAAAAGATTCTGGAAAAGGTAATATTATAAGAACTTGAATAAGAGCTGTGTGGATAGATAGGAAGGGGCTTTTTCCACAGGTGTTATATCAAAAAATGGATGAAGATTTAGATTATAGCTTAGATGCCTGGACTTCCTGGAGAGTCAAACATTATACTGGTCACAAGGGCTAAGCGAGCAACAGAACAGCAGCAGTGTTCACAGTCATCGAAAGTAGGATTTTGTTTGACACAGGAGAAGGAGAAAGTAAAAAGCTTCAGTTTCAACATATACTCAGGTCCTCAGATATAAGGGAAATAAAGGGGCTGCTAGGAAACATTTTTAATTCTGTAGGTTCTAGAAAGGTAGCAATGTTCATTAGCTCCCAATGTGCTCTAAATACTCGGAAACATGTATGTTAACTTACAGTCACAATACAGAACAATCTACAAACAGTAAGAGACAAACAAAGCCATGCTACATAGTTCAGACATGGGCATTTGCACAAACTCCACATGATAGTTGTGCTTCATGTACATACATTTTATCATTTTTTTTTTCAAATTATCTGGCTGCTCAGGAGTAATAAAACACTACCTTGCATGAGGACTGTAATGCTTGCACAGAAATTATATTATCAGCATTATCTACTGAAAAGAGAATAAAGATAAAAGAACATTGAAAAGACAGGAAACAAAGATAAAATGCTACAGAACTGCTGTACTATGAATAAAGAGAACATATTTTTCACTTCTCAGTTTCATTGCCATAACCAGTTACCATTTGAATCACTACACCACAGCTACATCCCAGTATCCTCATGATTTAGTTAGAAGCAAGTGATACCCACTCTAAATATCATCAACATTTGCAATTTCTCCCAGTGACCCACATGCAAAGGCCCTATAAACACATACTGTCACCAGCCTAAGAAATGCCCTTGACTAGGACAGATGTTGCCACGGGCTTGAAGAACTTGTGCCGTCTCTAGGAATCCAGCAGCAGGTCTTTTGTTTTAACCAGTAGGCAGGGGGCACTCAAAATCCTCATCAGGAAGTGATCTGCAGCTATGCACCAAAGGGAAGAGTCTGGCCTGCAGGATTTCAGATTTAAGGCAGTGCTTAGCAAGAAGAGAGAGCAGAAGGTACATTTTCAATGCCATCTGCTGGATAAGACAGACAACTCTAATAAAGGCAAAACCCTGCTGTTTTCCATCTATCGTCAACTCTTATCAAGGTTGGCTTGATCTTGAGGAATAACTTTCTGACTTTTGTGAATTATAATTTATATTCTGACCAATCAAATTGCAAAGCTTCATTACACGTGTCCCAACTGTTTGCAGAAATCACTGACACTATGGATATCTGTAATTTCTCATATAGGACACACCATTCTCATTGCTCTCATAAAGAACACATTCCTCTTGTGATAGCGATACCAAAGCACTTCTGAAGACTCTGATGGAACGACCCTCTTGCTCTATCATGCCATTTAGACAGCCTATTGGATCACCTAAATTCAGTAAAAAAATGAGGGATTGGCATGAAATGAGGTCTGGCATGAGATTGATATAACTCATATAAGAGATGCAGCAACAGATTGCACTCCTGGGTCCTCAAATACAAAAATCGTACTTGCTGACGTGAAAAAACAACAATTGTTAATAAACAGATATTCTACTCTTCAACACTCCATATGGCAGTCTGATGGATTAAACACCAGCAGAGTGTTGATCACTCTAAAAGCTCATATTGAGATGATCTGGAAAATCTGTCTATCTACAATTTACGAATTCTGGTTAATTTAATTAAAATGCTGCATCACTAAGTGCCTTAATATGTGGAAAACCATAAGCTTGTGAGGTTCCTGGCACATGCCTGCCTTCAGAAGAAGCTACAGAACAAATTAGCAAGAGTGTCTTTTTAAATTCAGGATACACAAAGGAGGACTCCTGAGCTAGAACATCTAAGTGTACATGTAGGGAAGAAGAGAGCAGAAAAATCTCCAAAATACGCCAAGGGACAAGCGATACAATCAGGATAAAGGTGCCAGTAGAGTCAGGAAAAAAGGACATAGGCTGTTGAGGTACTGGTGACCTCCTTGAAAGGGGCCAGCTAAAGTTAAAGGAAATTGGATGTCCTATAAACAGCAGACAGAGAAACGGAGACAGTGGTGGGGTTCAGGAGAGGAACTGTCCCCTTGCAAGGGAACAAAGGCCAGGAAGTCCCAAGAAAGAAGAAGTCCATGATCCACGTTCTTGGCCAAAGGTAAACCCAATGGTGTCATCTACCTTTATGAAGGGAGGCTTGAGATCTGGCTTCTTCAACTGAGACACGATACAGCACGTACACAATCAGTTACTGCCGTTTAGCTAAGGGGTGGTATCTGTTCATTTTCAATTTGATGTCAACACCAGGGAAGAGAATCCTTGAGGCTAAGACAGCTTAGAAAATTTTTTCCTTTCTAGATGCATGGCTGGATGAAAGAATACAGACATTCTCACGCTAAAAACCCTCACTCGTCACAAAAGACAAGTGAGTAAACTGTTGAGATGTGGAAGCAGAGGACAGTTTGGAGAACAGACAGAAAACCTTTTCCATGTCTGCAGCAGCTCTGAGTTAATGGGAGCCAAAACATTCCCAGTACGCTCACTACCATCTCTGGAATGGACCCATGTATGTTAATACTTTCCTTACACTTAATAGTATCTACTTTTGTTCTTCTTAAACAAAAAAAGACAATGCTGGGTTCGCTTCTTAGCAGCTAAAGCTGAGGATGAAGCATCAAGAGTTTTCCAGGCACAACTATTAAAATTTGAGAGGAGTTTGAAAAAGAGAAAATGGTGTTATCAGGGAGATGTCATGGAAGAACAGACAGAAATCCCCACATTACTACTGTCTCAGTCCATTGTAGTTCAGCAAAGCATAAATCCTTTCTTCCTATTTCCATTCTCAAAACTATCTAAAGAGAAAAATTCTACATGGAAAGAAGAGCAGTTATCCCCTGAAACATCTTAGGTTAGACTCATTTCTTGTTACGAAACTTTAAACAGAAACAATTTTGGATTTTGTGCTGTAGAATGATCATCTTACTTGGAAAAACTGGGGCAGTCTCTCTAGTACCGTAATTGATCCCCTACTTGTATAAGCAGATGGGGTTCTGCTTGCAAAAATGAAGAGGATCAGTTGACTTTCTGCACCAGAGGATAGGGAATGCAAAGTTGTGAAGAAGGCCTGGTTGTGTTCTATGTCTAGCACAGTATCACAAAGAAACGCTGTCCCCTTAAAGGCCACCTCAGCTGTGTTTCCACAATTCACTGCATGACAAAAAAGAATACCGAACTTTTACAATGCACACCCTTATACTAATCTTTCCCATAAGAGTCGAATTCAGAAAAATTGATCTGAGAGTAAATAAAAAACAAAGCCATGTGCTTAGAAAATAAAACCCACTTTAAAAAAAGCTCAATCTCATTTACATTTCACTCTCCAATATCATCTCCATGCTTCCCCTAGACTATTCCCAACTACTTTCAGAACATGCGACCGAGCATGCTGGAGCCAGTTAATTATTTCCTTATCAAATACAAGAGTACTGATCCTCTATACGATTACATCCTCTATACTATTACAAGCATAAGAGCCAATAAAAAGTGCCTGAGACAGAAAGCAAGGTGGGAAAATAATCTTCTTTCCCCTAAGTCTTCCCTGCTTCAGAGAAACCAAGCAGGCTGGTTTCAAAACAAGAGCAAGTGATATAACCAAACAAAAGCAGATCTGAAAGGTGAGCAAACCCCACAAGCCACACAGTCATTATTACTGTGTCGACAGCACACTTGTTAAAAATGTATATTTTAATTTTCTGTATTGCTAAAGGTCCCAATTTGCCCAGGGATCCAGCTAAGCTGCCATTTTCTACCACGACACAGTCTAATCTTTATTTAATGGATTTAGCATCTATCTTCACTAGAGTGGTCTCTAAGGGAAAGGGGAGGGGAGTATGAAGGGGCATGAAGAGATGATCAGAGCCCCCCTCTCCTTCATCCATCCGGCGCTCATGTTTGTGTTCAAAATTCAATTACCTCCTTATTGATACTTCACAGAGATATTTAAGCTGCAAACATGAAGCCCTGATTTCCCAGGGGGCCATGCCCCTCTCTATTTCACTGCTCTGCTTCCCCCAGGGTGAATTCCTGAGGCGTCCATATTAATAGGTAATCAGTCACAATTCATTTATTAAACAGCTAGCAAGGTTTATCAGCCTGCTCTGATTAGCCGGAAGAAGCCACTGAATTCCTAATTTATTTATGGAAATGTAAGTGTCTTTTTGAATTCCATTCATGAAAGACAGGGGTGCCGTGGGTCTGGCACGCTGAATTCTAACAGGGAAGCAGCAGGCAACCTGGAGACCGAGGACTTTGCAACTTCAGCCTGGGAAATGCACTATGGTGACCCCAGTGTGATCAATAGATTTAGGGCCAGAACCTCAGAAAAGGATTCACAAGCCAGCTTGTCGGAGAGTAGGCACTGCCACCCATTGCAGCTAGAGAATTATTATCCCAATGGCTCCGCGGGCGTAATAGCTGGGAAAAGTTCACTAAACTGAGCTGTCAGTGTGACGAAACTAGGTCAAAATAATAAAGAAAAAAAAGAAGGATTTTAAAAAGTTCCAATAAAACATTTAGGACAGCGCTGAAAACAACTTGAAGGTAACACTAATATATGCACTTACATATAAAGTTCAGCTTTTTGAAAACTGCAGATTGGTACAGCCTTTACATTGTTTCTGCTATAGTCATTTCAGCTAAATTGGTTTTAAAATGGAACACCACTACTGTACTTTCAAACTAAGACACGAAAGCTCAGTGATGCTGCTGGATTACCAGAAAGTGAAAATGGCGAAAAGCAATTAAAAAAGTCATTTATCTATTGTTTTAAACAGAGACATGGAATACTCAGTAAAAAGCAGACCTTGAAGTGAAAAAACTTATACATGCGCTTGATACACCTTAAGGCAATTAGAATACAGCTTCATATAATATAAAGCTTATATACACAGGCCTCTGAAGGTTCAAGGCTACCATTGGTGAAACACTTTTTATCTCTGTCAGCTGTGTAGTGATCTCCAAAACACACATTCACCTGAATTTTACCCACCATAGCTACTTAATCAGGAAACAATTAGGAATGGAAGACTATAAAAATGTTTCTTTTTCTTCTCAATACAAATTTGAGCCGAGTAACTTTCACAGTATCCCCTTCTGCAGTTAGTGACTTTCCTGAATAGCCCTACAGGGAAGTAAACACAGATAAACATAGGGACTGTATTTTCAAATCCTCCAAACAAGGTAGATAATCAAGCAGTTGCAGTAGCCAAAAGAGCATTTTCGACTTATTTTTTCCTAAATTATTTAGATCTTAAAGCTGACAGGACTTAACAATATAGAGTGTTCTATGAAATATAGACAGAGGCATGTTTAAACATATTAAGAGCATCTCTCTTAACACTAATTCTGAGACACTGTTATGAGACATTGTGTTCAGCTACTTCAGTATTCTAATCTGATTATTAAAGTATTGTATCTGACTACTAAAGTGTTCAAAACTAACAACTCAAAGCATAAAGAAAGAGGATGCCACTCCACAATACCGTATTTCACAAAAATTATTTCAGTTCAATCACAGTTACTTGAAAATATATTTCAAAAAACAATCCTATGTGGTTTAAAACTGGCTACACCTACACTCTTTGAATTTACAAGCACAAGTGCACTAGTTACATAAACAGTTTCCATTTGCTTAAGATTTTGTTATGCAAAAATTGCATTAGTGCATTAAAACCGATATAAAATCCCCACTTCAACTAAACTAGTACAACCCATAACCTAAATACAAAATATACGATTTCCTCTCAAATTACAGTGGTCAGACATGAAAAGATGTAGTACATGCAATAAATACATCTGAAGTGCTAGGAGGAATGAGTGTTTGAATTCATCTATGACCAGAACTTGTATGTTGAATGAAGTCAGGAAGGGCATGGGGAAATGAATCTGGGAAAAAGCATCTTTTCGTTGCCGAAAAAGTAATTAATAGCTTAATTGTTATTAGTTTGTGTTTTACGCAGCTAAGAGTGATTCAGTGTGTTTTTCCTACTATGAAATGTAGTTCCCAGAAGAAGGAAAAAGACATACAGTTTACATGAAAGGTTTCTCAATACCTTTCCTCCACTGTGTAAGAAGGATTTTCCCATTGGCACAACAGGCAGACATCGCAGGATTTTACAACAGACTCAAACATGTAATCAAGATGTGGCTTTCAACAGCCAGTTTTTCTCTGGCCCTCATTGCTTAGGGAACTGCAAATGCTACCAATGAAAACAAAACAACCTGTTCCTTTCCTGAATCTAGCCATACTTCACCTTTTCCCCCTTCAGCAGTAAATTCACAAGCGTCATTTCAAATGAGAGCTTTGCAGAATACACAAGACAGAACTCACCACGGAGCAGGTAAAGCAGGACACTCATGCATGTTTTCACTGGGAAGCTCACTGAGCATCAAACTCAAGGTTATTTTCACTCCCTCAATACATAACCTCCTTATCAAACGGAAAACGGCGGTACTGTCCATAACTGACGTCCAACCCATGCTGCCCAAATGTTGGAGAATGTTGGAGAATATAAGCTGTAATCGTGTTGCAGTTATTTCTAGTCCACAGAGATGTTATTTCTAGTCTTATACTTTTCACAGACGTTACTTCTAGTTATTTCTAATTTTCACTGCTTTCAAAACACAGTGGAGTGAAAGCAACGTAGCACTAACTTTCTGAAACCAAAGACAATTGCTCCAGGAGACGCAAAGTGTTGTAATTCTTGCTTCTTCCTTGATTTGGTTTAAGACATTAGCATTTGCACTGAAATTATTACACACTGCTGCTCATGTTAGCATATACACACAATGGGAGGCCAGGTTACCTACTCAGCTGCCTTGCATTCTTGCCCACATGTCAACCCCCTAAAATGTCACCAGCTAGTTTCCCAAGCCATCAGCTTCCCTTACGCAACATGTATGTCACTACAATACCCTGTATATGGAAAGGAACCTACAAAATTATATCAGAATAGAATTTAGAGAACAGAACATTACCATCTTTAACTGCTTGACTCATTTTAAAACTAACCATTTTAAAGTCCATTTTAATGCAATCAAATCTGATACAGACACCTGGTCAAACTCAGCACACTTCTGCCCACCCACCAAGGCAGAACTGGGATTCATGTCCCTGTGTAACACCCAAAGAATTTTAAGATGAAAACCAAAAGTATTTCATAGGTACTCCTTTCTTTCTAAATGCCACTTGATACAACTTGATGACAAACACCAATTACTATGGTGAAAATTACTCTTCCTACTTTCACTGTGTCCCATCTAGTCCTCCATCTTACATATTTACTTCCAGTGATCATATACAATGCCCATATACTTTTAGGGCAACTACAGTAACAAAGTACATGGTTACAATAAAACCTGGGACAACTACTTCCTGTTTGTCTTGCACAATCTGTGTCAGTAACATCATACTTCTAGTGACTTATACATGGAATGCCACGAAGAGCACATATAAAAATTACTTCCTACGCTACTTAAATGATGTAACTTAAGTGACAGATGTTTACACGCACAGCACAACACAGTTCAGAATGAAAATGAGAATCTCTAATTGACACTGGAGAAAATTAGATTCTAATTGCATATGCTGCATTTTGCTGATGACAATAAGGTCAGCATTTGCAAAAAAAGCGTTATGGGTTCCTTAACAACCAACAAGTTATTAAGACCTTTGTCATATAACTCATTAGAAATGTGACATTTCCAACAGCAGAGAGCCCTCTAGAGCTACCATGGGATAACAGTTCAGCAACCCTCCAAAAGAAGGGCACCAACACAGCTTATCGCAACACCTGGGCTCTTCAGGATTCCCCTTCAGCTACTGACCTGGTTCAGTAGAACAACAATCAAACCCCAGAGTGAAAAAACAGAAGTCACATTTTAATTTGAAGAACGTGAGAGTTATTATTTGTTGAACTGCCAGTGAACTTGAAGTGCTTCAAACTGTAATAATGGGGTTTGTGGATGTTGTGCAAGGACTCAGAGAGATACTTATTTATAATACAGATGTTTGTAAAACATCACCAAATACCTGAAAAGCCAAACTTTACATGGCAGTGCATAGTGACACCAAAATAAGTGGCACTTTGTGAAGTTTAAACAATATGTAGATATATGCCTCATAGCACAGAAAGCTCTCCTTATAGAAATGCCCTCTCAATGTAAAATCATTTCGACACAGAAAATATATTCTGCTAAACTTATTATAATAAGGTTTATAAGCTTTCACTAAAACAGTACTCAAAACAACACAAAAGTGAAATCTACTTATTTGGTTATTAGATGCCTTTCAATTACCTCCACTCTTGTGCTTGCACTGTAGCAACCAATCATTAAAATTAAATCACGAACTGAAAATCTCTACTTACGCAGCATGGAGTTTCCTATTCCCACCTCCGCAATTACAGTAAAAGTTTAAGATAAATTACAAGAAAATAACTCAATACATTCTTTAGTTTTATTGTTAAGACTTACAACTGTGAAAAGCAGTAAACACAACTTTATTACCATCTCATTGTGACCAAAAATTTCAACACGAGTAAATAGACCCAGCTTCTCAGAACCAAAAACCACTGAAAAATAATACTTTGGGACTGACTACTGAATTATAGCACACCAACCACAGGTTTGGTTTCACATTTTAAGAGCCTAAGTTAACCACTGAAAGTTATGAGCTTGACTTTCTGCACATTAATTCATCAGGCTTAATTATGATAGGAGTTTGTGGTGTGCTTAGGGAACAACAGTCTCCTGGACACTCTAAAGAATGCACAAACAGCCTTCAAACATGCTTTCATGGGCAAGTATAAAGTAATGTTTTATTACCAAAATAAATTTCTAAGAGCCAACACATCACTGGAGGGGGGAGGTAAAGAACAAACTTGCAATGAATATGATGAGAAGAGGTAGTATGTCTACTCTGATGGCAACAGCATTAAGCGCCCTTTTTTGATCTCCAGCTAGAACTCAAAAAGCCCAGCAAAACCTTCCTGTACAGACAGAGAAAATTCAACATATCTCAGCACCCCAGCAAATTCATGTTAGGACCCTGGAAGTCAGGAGTACAGTTCCCCACTGGGGCTATTTTTATCTCCAGCCCACTGGTTTATTCAACAATGTACTTCTAAAAGAGAAAATTTTCAGAATAAAAATCACCCAATTTTACATAAATTGGTTACTTCTCTGCCCTAAACCCCCAAAAGCTCATGGACTTAAACTCCAGTTATGTCGGGACGTGTGGATATGCTACATCTTTACAAGATTTTTATTCTTAAACTCATTTTTCAATGCCTAACAAAATGCAACAGCTATCATTGCTTCCATGCTGTTAGTAGCCGTGATCCTTTGATATTCTGAAATTATTGCCTTATTTTAGAATCAAGTGCTATTTTTGTGCATCAAGAATCGGTACCATAGAGGACAAGACTTAAGATATAGAAGACAAGGCTTAGATATAAAAGAAAAGGTACATTCAGATTAAATTGGTTGTACATGCCTGCGCAGACACCAAAATTGGGGGGAAGGGGGGGGGGCAAGAACACAGAGCCATCGTCATTAGAAACATGTCAGGACAGTAAACTACATGTGTAAACCAAGGGTCATAGCAGAGTCCTCAGCTCCTTTACCCTACCCCCATAAAATGTGTATTTCTACAGGAGATATATGGGAACTAGTTATGAAAGTCAAGCAATTAAAAAGCATTTCTGAGGTATTCATGGGACTGTACCAGCCACAAGTGCCTGACAGCTCTACTCGTGTGCTAGTCCCTGGAGAGCCATCACACTTCAATTACTATCACTAACATTAGTCATTATCAGGCTGGGTCCAGCCCCCAGGGAAGGCAGCTTGTGATGACAATATCCAGCCTCTCCTTGTAAAACAATTCATTAGGCAAAGCGGAACAGCTGGGGCAGCCACGTGGATCTCTGCAGAGTGCCCACCCCACCGGGACCTCCAGCGCCCCTTTCCCTTTTGGACACGGGCAACCACCGCCCCCCATGACAGCTGTAAAAGCCTCTGGGGACACTTCAGGTTTAATCAGTGCTCCTTATACTCAGGGGAAGCATTTGATTGCAAACTTAAACTAATGGCACTCAGAAGGTTACAACAATCATCAGATAAGAAGCTTTAGGGCATTTTTATCTTGTTCTAATGCTCACAAGTTAATGAGGCAATAAGAGACAGATACTATCAGACTTGGTCTAGCAACATTATACAGATAGGATGTTCAAAGTTGCACTACTGGAGATGCACGAGGTAAGGTGGCAAGTTTGTTATTAATCTTACAGAAGACTTCATGCTCAAAACAACTGAAACCACTCAATAAAAAGACAATATACTTGACAAATTTTCATATAGCTTTGTGTGCACTATCACTGGATCCAAAACAGAAAAAACTGAAAAGGAATGTAGCAACTGTGCCACCAAACAGGCAAATAATCCCTGGTATTAGTATGGATACATACTAATAATTTTTAACCTTTATGTTGCCTGCAAATAGAAATCCTTTTATATCTATAATGTCTGTAAATAGCTGAGAACAGCCTTACTTTTCTTGTTATCCTGTCTGGGTTCCAGGCTGAAGAGCACTTGATACTGTGATCTGTTTCATCATCACATTCTCATTTTACTTCCACTGATGACAGACACAATATTCTAGTGATGCTTTCCTGTGGCATATAATAGCAGCAAGCAGAAGGAAACAACAAACAGTACACAGGAAAGGAGACTTAACAATAAAGGCTTTATATGCTGCTTTTTTAAATCTGTGAGTTTTCTAGTGTCTTGCAAAAGAAAGTTAACATGAACTACACTTTCCAGCTGCAGAAATAGGAAGGGGCATATAAGAAGGCAAATAAATCAACCGAGCAGAACAATGGTAGTGTCAGAAATTGAACCAAGTCTCCAAAGTCACACTCTAGTGAGGTTTTCACTGGATCAGCTGCTGCTCTGCAAATAGGTCCAGGAACCCATACCAGGAAAGAAAATCCTCTTTTCCTCCTGCCAGAAGCCAAAATTTATGGGAAAACATTTCAGACAGAGATAATACAGGGATAATCTTTCCAGTATTTGTAAATATAGAATAAATGTTCTATTAACACAGAAGAAGAAAAAATGTTTTAACTGGATAAAGGCATAGACTGCAAAAGATTTTTAAATAATAAATATAGATCAGTTGTAAAGGTTTGAGAGTCCTGCTAGAGCGTTTCCTGAGATTTGTTTGGCATTTTTGTGTTTTTAAACGATAATGGAAAAATGCACATAACCTTATGCTTGATCAAACTTTTCCCCATCCTCAATTCCTCCACTGACAGTAGTCTACAAGTTATCCTGTCAGAACGAGAGTAGCAAAAAATAGGCTTCTGACAGTAAAATGTAAGAATATTTTGTTTGTAGTCATGTTTCTTTCTGTGCCAAACATGTGGCAGGTAGAAATGCTTTAATGTGACAGACCATTCCTTCACTTTTGTGGCTAAAAGCTCTTCAGTCAAGCACCATTGACCCTCTACTTGTCTAGACAGATGAAGGTGGTTTCACTGTTCATTTCAGCCAAGACACACAAGAACCTCTGTGCGTGCTGAGGACCATTCTCCTCCTCTGCTCAAAGAATTAAACTCACTGGACTGTATCTCCCTATGCAGTAAAATGGGCTCTGCAGCCCACATTGCTCAGACTCATAATCAGCTCTGTGCATGGAAGTATTTGAAAGTCCATTCATCATCCTCCAAAAGCATAAAAGCAATCACTGCAATACAAGAATTCTCAGGTTTGTTGTTCCTAATCAGGCTGCTCACATGGCACATCATGGAGCTGCGCCTGCTTTCAGCTCATAAGCTGAACCATTTGGTGCTGTGGGGAATGCAGGCTCTGAATGAACTTAGTTCTAGAAGGGATCTTACAGTACAGAAATATTGAACCACTGGATGGATGATCTGGGCTACAAGGGCTCAGGAGGTCTCCTAGTAAAAGTAGAGTCGATTATGAGGTCAGATCACATTGCTTAAGGCTTTATTCAGTCACGTCTGGAAAACCTCCAAGAACAGAGAGTGTACAACCACCCTGGTGACTGGACAACGTGTTCCACGATTTGACTGACCAAAGCTAATAATCCAGATGTCTTCACAAAGCACAAATTAGTGCTCTGAGTAGCATACAAAAAATGCTACAAAAGTTAATGGTGACGGATTAGATGAATGATTACACAGTCCTCAAAGCAGTTTGGTCAGTTAGTCTTCAGATTAATCAGATTTCTTCCTCTTTTCCCCACTACCATTGAAAAGGTTCCCTTCTCTTCACCACAGGAAGTATCTAGACCAACCTTCACTCTATCAACATGAATTCAACATCTTTTCCAGAAAGGATCGAACTATTGCAGCATTTTTTCCTACCATCAAACAAACTATAGGAGCCAAAGGGGACTTTCAGAAGAGACATTTTTAGAAATGAATACCAGGGTGTAACTAATGGTTTTTTTTGGAGGGGTTATTGGTTTGGTTTGGGGTTTTTGTTGTTGTTTGTCGTTGGTTTTGTTAGTTGGTTGGGGCTTTTTTGGGGGGGTTGTTGTTTTTGTCTTATTTTAATAAAGCAAGTAATACATCCTGGCTGAAGTACCTTTCAGAGGTGACCTTTGTTTTACCAAAATCAGATCCACCAACTAGGTATGGAGGCATAGATTAAGTGAGAAGGAAGACGAAAGAAAAGGAAAAAAGACATTTCAATATATGCCAGATAAAAAGCACCTCATAATAACTCAGCTTCTATTTAGAACGTTGATGCTGCATTGAGCATCACTCACTAAGATCAACAGCAGCTATCTGGAAGCTTTTAGGCCACTTAACAAGCGGTCCTTCTATATAACTTTGGAAACTCAGTTACCAGAGCTAGATGGGACATCGTCTGCTACTGGAAAAACTCACCTTTGTACTTCCAGCTTCAGGCTCTGGAATTAACCATGCAAGGGCAGATGTAATCCTAGTATTTCTAACACTTCTACACCTAACCCCACTTAAAAGCTATCTATGCAATCAGAGTTTATATTGTTTATGATAATCTCCCTTAGGTACAAAAGAACTTAAAAAGAGGACTTAGAAAAATTCTATCAGCTGCATTTGGGGATTTCAATACATACTTTACATAACGGAAATTTGGGTTTTTACAGTCACTTCCGATATTTAAAAGTAATACTGTGTGACAAAATAATTATCTTCTTACTGTGACAAAAAATTAGTAAGTCACAGACAAAAAAATCCAACCCAAACCACAGAACTTAACAAAATTCCGCATAGACAAGTATCTACAACAGGCATCAAACAGAAAATAAAAGCAAAGAGAAACTGCAGAAGTTTGAAATTCTGACACATTTAAGAGAGTTTTGGAGATTTTTTTCCCCTTTCTCAAACTCCAACAGTATACATCTCCTTCTGCAGCAACCACAGTCATCAATGCCTGCAGACCGTGATGCCGTATTAGTACTCACCATTGATATCCAAAATAGCACTTCCCCCTCAGAGTAAGGCAAGGGCAAGAAGGCAAAGATGGAGAAAATTCCTGAAACTTACAGAAATATTTATTCCACTTTACCAGCAGACAGAGAATACTCTAAGAATCCATGCAGTATTTTTTCCGTATATGACAGTTACGTAGACACAGCATTTGTTTTATGGTAAGAATGCACAATTTATGCATATGGGTAGGATCACATCTGATATCAGTAGACACATTCAGAACCACCTGAACCTGCTTGCTTTTTTTAGTGTTTTTTTTGTGGGGGTTTTTTTCTGCACACAAAGTACAACTCAGCCACACCCATTTATTTAAAAAAAAACAATAGCAGCCAAGGTCCAGACTCAATTTCCATCCTCACCATTGCAACCTAATCTCCTGGCAAGTTAATGCAAATCAAAGTGAACACTTCTCTGACACTGGTAGCAAAGCGTGTTCCTCTCCCAAGAGAGACCTGTAAAACAGGACAGTCACTGACAGCAGTACAATTACTGACACAGATACAGACTTTATGGACATGTTTATCTCTGCTGTAAATCCACACTCTCTCTCCACTCCGATTCATGAGTCATAAAGAAATTGCAGATAATGAAAAAGTTGGAGAAATTTACAGCGTGTCGGAAACCTCAGACAGCCAGAAGAAATTAAAGAGCTGACTGAGGATAAATCACACAGGTACAATTAAAACTTCCTATACCTTCTTCACTTCCAAACTGGGGCACAAGCCAATGGAGATGATGAAAAGTCGAGGTCATGACTCCCTCTGACTGTAATCATTTCTTAACTACCTACATGTCAAAATTAGCCAATTCACAGATCATGTATGAATGGCAATTTCAAGCTGGCACTCTGCTGCTTTGCTCTTCCAGTTGTCGGTGCCCTGGAAAAATCCTGCCCGTAAATAAACCACCTAGAGAACAGTATAAGGAAAGGTGATTTCCTTGTCCCTCTGCAGATGCAGAGTATCTCTTACCACAGCATTGTGCATTAAAATGAAGAAGCAAATCTACAGCATGGGAGGAGAGTATAAAAAGAATTGGGAGAAAGGCCAAGGTTTCACATGGAAATCATAGCATCTTGGACATTATGGTGACAGGGCAATATGAATATCTGAAGAGACAATTTAAGCATACTTTTCACCTCTCTGAAAAAAACAAATAAGGACAAAGGATTACTATAAACTGAAAACAGTCTCCATATTTTTTCCTACTAAGAAAAACTAAACCAACCATTTCAGTTGACTGTAAGCTCCTGAAAATCTCTGTGATCATCTCCTAACCCACAAATGAACCATCCCAAATGTAACACATTTTCTGGGAGAAGTCAACTATCTCTGCTAAGCAACTCCTTAAGCTAACTGAATACTACAGAAATCCAGTGTCTAAAGAGCATAATTTTGTTGTCCAGCTATAAAAGTCTTCCTTTAAGCTTTTAAGCACATGAAGTATACTATTTCACACAAATTTCTTGCCAAACACAGTACCATATAACAAAATAAGTGAGAAATATGCTTTCAAGCAAAACTGAGACACAGTGAAGATTCATTCAGCAAGGCAGGGAATGTAGAAAACTAACAAAAAAATTAATTGCTGCAAAGAAAATTCTAAGCAAAGCAGAAATGAGTGAAGTACATGCACCTCAAACTGCTTCCTTTGTGGTAAAAATTGTCCCCTAGGCAAACCCATGACACCAACACAGGGCAGCTCACCTTCCAAGTAAATAAACCCCGTATTTTACATTTAAGAACATGACAAGCACTAGACTTGGCAGAAAATGGTCTCTTCCACGTCCAAGATCTTTAGAACAATGTAGGTGATTTCAAAACATATTTTCTTCTTTCCTGTTTCAGATTAATACAGACACACCAGTGCCAGAAGCACTGTACTTCCAGAGGTGCCAGCTTTTAACAAAGAAAAAGTGAGCATCTTCCTTACTCTTTTGTCAGCAGTCAAGATAGTAAGAACATTGCTATACCTTTCTAATAACTGGCACTTAGTCTTCTGCTGTGGGATCTAGATTTAGATCCATGTCTCATGATCCTCTTTCACTTTATTTCCTTCTTCTCTCTCCAAAAGATAGTTCTCTTCTCCAGCTCCAGCACAACACTTTAGATAGTCTTATTTCTCCAAGGAAATAGGGAAAGAGTTCATATTAAGGAAGAAAATCTGCTCTTCTACATGGATTCCAAAACCTCATTTTGGCTCACAAGAAACCATAAGAATCCAATTCACTTTCCCATGCAACTTCCCAGACTGCAGAGTGAACATACAGTTTTTACCAAAATGGACCAACAAGAGATTTCAGAAGACACCCTGACACAGATTAAAGCACTCTTTACTTACACATATCTGTTCGTGTGCTGATACAAATGTAAGAACCTGAAACATTCTGTTACAAACAATTGCACAAACTGACCAGGAAGAGCACCAGGCAAAGGTAATGCAGGAAGTGAGGGAACATTCGCAACTGTGAAGTGACTCTTCCAAGATCAAAACCCCTGTGTGTCGCCAGGGCTAAAGAAAAAGTGGTTATGATCAGGAGCCATTTTTATCTGATACATTACTGCTAGAAGCTTGTTTGGGTACAAAGGTTGGATGTTTTGCATGGAGCCTAAAGAAGGCTGCATGTTTGTGCCACGTGTGGACACTCCTAGGGAAGACAACACATTACTCAAAAGGAAAGAGATGTTTCGGTAAGAGGATACACTGTCTTCCCTTTCCTTATTTTGATTCTTATTCAACAACTTTGTATATACAAAGTTCAAGTTCAACAACTGCCATGCCCTGTTTTGTAGTTTAATAGGTAAGTTCAGCTCACCAAAGATGGAGTCCCTGACTTAAACATATCCTACCTGTGATCAGGATCAAAAAATAAACTCCACCGAAAACTCAATGTCGAGTAGCCTGCAAGGATCACCAACACAACTAAGGGTATATGTTTAAAATATGCTACAGTTAAATCCTGATGAAGGAAGAAAATGGAATTGCTCTGCTCCTCCAAACCTAAAAAAAAAAGCTGAACTTGCAGGCAAGAGAACATGACAGACAGCATGTACCTGTCAAAAATGAAAAACAGAAGACCAAAAATGCAAGAAAGAGTGGCGATCTGTACATAGCTTGGAGTTCAGAAGGACTCTTTTATGATTTTCCAGAAATTTCAGAGGCTGCTGAGACTGCAGAGGACAACAATTCACAACCAAGGACTGCTTAACTTGGGAGCAAGGTAGCTGTTCATGCACCCATTCATCTCCCATTGGCTCTGGAAGGGCCTCTATGTTACAGGGACACCTCAGTGATTTCTGGTAGTGGTTGCTTAACTAGCAGGCAGTCTAGCCTAGTAATGGCCAGTCTTCGCGAACGAAGATCCGGGGAAGGTCTTTACACCTTCAAGCCTGCGCATTGGATTTTTTAGG
>JAWMRA010000161.1:40215145-40357782 GCA_035584735.1 Pseudotriccus pelzelni | reverse complement strand
CGGGGCCTCGGCGCGGCGGGACGGGGCGGGGCGGGGGGCGCTGTCGGGGGCCGCGGAGTAGCGACCCTGGGCCGGGATGGCGGCGGCGGCGCGGGGAGCCTGGGGCGCACGGCCCCGAGTGGCCCTCAGGGTGAGGCGGCCGTCCCCGGGGCCCGCAGCGGCGCCCGCAGCTCGTGGGGCGCAGGGGGGTCGCGGCTCACCTGTCCCCGGGACCCCGTGGGTGAGGCAGTCCCGGGCGGGGAGCAGCCGGTGGGGGGTGGCGGTGGGTGCTGCCGGACGCACGGGAGCCCTGAGATGGTCTGTGCTTCCCCTCCCGTCCAGCTGCCACGGAGAGCCGGTGCCCCCTGGACCAACGCGGTCGCCGCTTTCTCCTCCTCCTCGGTGGTGAGTGCCCGTCCCGCGGGTCGGGGCCGGCGGGGGGAGGGAGGCGCGGGAGAGCCCCGGGCTCAGCCGCCCCCGGCGGACACTTCGCTCGGGTCTGCCCTGCTAAGGCCATTCCTGCCGGCTCCACTCGGCTCGGCGCAGCTCCCCAGCCATCCCCGCCCGGTGGCTCCGGCTGGGTGTTTCTGGAACCAACGTCGGAACTGCCCCCGCGCTCGACGGGAGGGACGGGGAAAAGTTCCATGAGCGGACCTGGATGCTGAGCGGTGCCCGCCGGGCAGCTCCCGCCGCGGGTCGCCGTGCGACCACTTAGGGAGTCACCTCCTGTTATTCCTGGTGGCTGTGGATTGGCCTCATGGCATATGTTTGCGGCACAGAGAGGATCTGGTTTCCTTCGAGCAGTATCGAACAGCTTTAGCTGTTGTAGTGCCTTTTTAGTTTCCGCTGTCCGTGGCTGCACACTCTCCAAACTCTGATCAGCTAAACCATGATTCCACAAATAGTCTGCTTTACTGCCGTCCATATTCCCACAGCAGGCGCATTCTCTACATAAAGAAAAGGTGGTGATCTTATGGAAGAAGTGCAATCAACATTAATTCAACATTTCTTGGTTGATTAAAATATTTTTTCGTTGTATGTGCAATCTTTTCATTTAATGTGTATTTAGCTATTTGAAAAAAACATAAATTCCATTGCACTGAAGCCCATGTGGTCATGTAGTACAGGAGCTTGTAGCTCTATTGCAGATACTCGGCATTTGAGCTACTGGAGTGATTGATAGCAATAGGAGTTTGTCATTCTTCAGACCAGCACTAGACCAGCACCTTCTCTAAGTCGGGAAACTCAGTCAAGAGGATCAGATTTCCTGTGCTTCCTTCCAGGTTCTAGAGGGTTTTGTGTTTTCATAGGCACAGATTTCTGCCTCTCTTTCCCGTGTGATTCCAGCTACATAATCATCTGCAACTTTTTATTTTTAATTCTCTCCTAGTGTTGCCTCCCAGATCACTAGGTCTTGCTTATCCATTAACAGACTTATTTTACTCTTCTTATTCTAGCTTACTTGTCTCCAATCTTTCTCAGTTTGTGCTCTCTCATTGCTGTTCACTGTTTTTTCGTTTTCATCCACTTTTCACTTATTATTAATTCTTCAACCAACACCATTAATATGCATGATTCTTCCTCTGATCTGTTTCCCTTCATTACACGTTGGATAGCATCCCAGTCCTTATCTCCCTCTCATAATTCCACATCCTAATTTCTTCAGTTTCCTGATATATTTGCATTCATATCCCAGTTGTGTTGATCTGTCCCATTTCTGTTCTTTGTATAGCAGACTCACTTCCCCTGCCTCTTATCTGTTCTCCCCAAGCCACAGTTTGTGTCACGA
This sequence comes from Pseudotriccus pelzelni, assembly GCA_035584735.1. Lineage (NCBI taxonomy): Eukaryota > Metazoa > Chordata > Aves > Passeriformes > Tyrannidae > Pseudotriccus > Pseudotriccus pelzelni. The sequence goes on along the minus strand of JAWMRA010000161.1, from coordinate 40,356,014 downwards.
TTAATAGGTTCTTGCTTTCTCCTGGTTCTCTCCTTATCTCCCAATATCAACTCCTGGTCTCTAGTTTATTAATTTATACAGTCCTAATCTGTTTTCCTGCATGATACAGTTTTGTTGCCTATCTAGTGCTAATTACAGCTTCTGTGGCTGCTTTTCCTTCTGCTCTATGTTTACCTGAACTTTCCTTTTGTCTGCTTCGCATCTGAGTTGGAAGGTTCTGTGTTCTGTGCTGCCTGCCCGGACAGTCACTGGGAACTCCACAGATGCCAGTTTCTTGCTCTTGGTTGCAGAACCAAGTGGGGAGCAGAAAAAGTCCAATTTTATGCTTGTAGCTATAAACTGGAAAGATGAACCTACTTAGTGGCTTGATGGGAAGGAAGCACATTGTACAGTGTGCACTGGGTTCATAGAATTCTCACGAGGTGAATTATTAACTGTTTCTTGTGAACATTTATGACTTGCAGTTTTTCAGTTTCCAATTAAGTAGATTGAAATAATTCCATAGTGATGTATTTTTTCTATAACTGCTTTTAGAAATAATTTTGGCTGTTTTGGTGTAAAGTGAGAGAAAAATGAGTCAGAGAGCAGTTGGCTGGGTCTTGCTGTAAAGACTGAATCTGGGCTCTAGTGGTTTGCAGAGCAGTAAATGATGAAGACTTGCATGCAGTACAGCACACTGGTACTTAGACACCTTGAGACTAAAATTACTCACTGTCCAGTGTTTCGTCCTCCACAGCCAACAACCAAACTCTTCATTGATGGGAAATTTATTGAGTCCAAAACTACTGAATGGATTGATATACACAACCCGGTAAGTGAAATAGTCTCAGCCTCTATAATAATGAGCACTGTGCAACAAAGATCTGTGCCTCTCTTCAAGGACATAGCAAAAGGGGGAAGTACATACATTTCTTGAGAAAGGTTTAGGCTTGGAGCTTAAAATGGATTATTGCTTCTCAGTTTCCTTTTCACATGAAATGTCCATCTCAGAAAAGTTACTACCTCCATTACCTTCCCTGTGTAGTAAGTCCCTCATCTCCAGAAAGGAAGCTTAAACTCTGCTTACATATTTTTATTTCTTATAGAAAGGCTCTGTGATCAATATGTCAAATTTCTGAAGGATGTCTTTCATCCTGTATGTGAAATCAGCTGGGTGTAATTTGATGCCAACTGAATGTGAAGTCCTGATAGAGACTGATTTCACTCCCAGACCAAGGTGAAAAATCCTGATAACTGAAGCTCCTCTCCTTTCAGAGAGCTTCTACCTCTGAGCCACAATAATCACAGAGAATTTAGAAGTTGGATGCTATGCAGTACAAAATAATCATGGACTAGTAGCACTTGTACTTGTCCAAGTATTACACTAAAGACAAATGGAAATGAGGTTGCACTCAGAATTCTGACCTTTCTGACCCCTCTAGTAAGCATTTGTACAGCAGTTTCTAAATTTTTTCTCAGTAAAGTTCTATTTTGATTTGCTTTGTGGAAGTGATCAGAGCAGCAAGCCATGTTCACGTATTTCATTTGGTCTCTATGTGGCAACCAATATTCTTATTTAATTTTCTTTCTCTTGTTTTGAGTAGTTTCTCTCTTAGTGATATACCTGAAGTTTTTGTCATGTCAAAGCAGATTTAGTTTTTAAGAGAACATTAAATGGAGGTTAAACTGCCAACATCAAGTTTTTAAAGTTAAAATACTATAGAACTAAGGTTGCTTGTAAAAATATTACTTTGTCTGAGGGGTATAGATAAACTAACATCAATGCCAATTGCACAGTTATGTACTGCTTTTCCCAAAGAAACGGTGCCTTATTTAATGTGCAAGAGACACAGCAGATGAGCCAAGATGATGCGGAGGGTTAAGACCACAGTCCATAGAAGCTTTTGCTTTATACTCTCTAGAAGCTTCAAGGTGGACAAGTCACTTCAGCTCCAGCTTGGAAATGAACACTGCATTTGCAGGTTTCTGGGTGCCTAATTTGAGATGCAGGTTTTCAGAACTTAGCCCAGGCCTTTTGTGTGCACTAAGGAAGGAGTCTCTTTTGTGCTCTCCCGTCAGAAGTACAGCTCCTTCTAGACAAAGGATACTAACTAGGTGTGTGCTGGGAAATGACTGGTGAATGGCAGTGACAGATGGGAAAAGTTGAGTTTTGATGCAATTTGGTTTTTCTTTCAGGCCACAAATGAAGTGGTTGGCCGTGTACCAAAAGCCACAGCAAGTGAGATGGAAGCAGCTGTGGCTTCTTGCAAAAAGGCTTTTTGGAGCTGGTCAGAAACATCTGTTTTGAGCCGTCAGCAAATCTTTCTGCGTTATCAACAACTGATCAAAGACAATCTGGTGAGACACCATGGTTGTGTGTGATGGCTGTGGCTAAATGCATTGCAGCTGACTTTAGGAATTAAATTGAGAGACTCGGGGTTTACAGAGTTCTTGATGAGGCATTGCCATGACTGAGGAGCCAACTGAGACACTGTCAAGAGGTGCAGCAAAACACTCCCCATCAAATGGGGACAGAGAGGCAGTGATTTTTATGGAATAGTCTACATTTGTCCCTTTACCAAGAGACCAAAGATGCAGAATGTGTCACTTGATGATAAGTATGTTACTGTGTCTTTGGGTTTCCCCGACTGTTTTTTTGGTGTGTCTGTGGTGTGATACCTGAAAGCATTAGAGTACAAGCCCAACCCATGGTTGATTCTTTTTTTAAATGTCACCTGTGTAGGTCATTGGCTTCTTGTCCACAAGGAGCAAATCAGTCAGTGTAGGCTTCTCTGTGTTCTGCTCAGTCTGCTCATTCTGAGGTCTGGTCAGCTGTCTTATCACTGCACTCTATTTCATAGGTGGACACTTTTCTAACCTTCATAAACTTTGTGTTTTCCATTTTCAGAAAGAAATTTCCAAACTCATCACCTTTGAGCAAGGGAAGACCCTGGCTGATGCTGAGGGAGATGTGTTCCGAGGGCTTCGTAAGCAGCTGGCTCCTCCTGTTAAAACAGGGGCTTTGAGAACCCATAGAAAGAGATGAGGTCACCTCAGTAACTGGTTGCTCTGGGAATCTGTACATGTTGCTCCCTTTATGGCCCTCCTATTGAATGAAAAGGGGCAATTGTAACTCTAAGATGAAAAGTTTCCTTAGATAGAGTAACATTAAGTCACTTCCAACTTGTTAGAGCCTAACTTTTTCTAGGAGTGACCACAAATTATTAAAAAGGGATAAAAGCTCCTTGCTTGTACCCAGATACATAAGTTTGAGTCCCAGGTGGTACAGTAATTATACTGTACCGTACAATAATACTGTACTGTTAGATGGGTTTGTACTGGGGCTATTGTATCTGTGCTTCTATCACAATGGCATATAATGTGCTCCAGAGAGAATCCATTCATAATTTGCTCACAAAGCTTGGCAGGTCAAAGGGATTTTCTGGAGCACAATGAGGTATAAGTTGTGGGAGAAGAGGGTGGAAAAAAGGTGGGTCAAGGCAGTGGTGAAAAAGGGGTTTGGGGACTAATTGTTTACAGATCATGCAGCAGCATATTGTCCTTTCTGCTGCAGAGGTGGTTGAACATGCTTGCAGTGTGACATCCCTCATACTTGGAGAGACCATGCCCTCCATCACTAAAGACATGGACACTTACACCTACCGTCTGCCTCTGGGCGTGTGTGCTGGAATCGCACCGTTCAATTTCCCAGCCATGATTCCTCTTTGGATGTTCCCCATGGCTATGGTTTGTGGGAACACCTTCTTGATGAAACCATCTGAGCGTGTACCAGGAGCACTCATGTTCCTTGCCAAGCTCTTTCAGGATGCTGGTGCCCCTGATGGAACCCTGAATATTATCCATGGACAACATGAAGGTAATAATGGCCCTTCCTGGGAGATGGCTGAAGTGTATGAGTGTTGTGGTGTATGCTCAGTGGGAGGTACCAGTTGGAGAATCTGAGACCGCTGCTGTTAAATGGGTTTGGACAGATGCTTCAGTTCTATTGATGGAGGTGAGTGGGAGATTTTCTGCCACCTTGAAACAGATCTTCCAGGAGATATGGTGGACACAATTTTGGGATTGGGTGTCAGAGTTCCCAAGGCATGTAAGTGCTCAACTTCTATTTGGCAACCTAAGCCGCAACTGAAATAAGTGAATAAATCATCTTGATTTCCCAAGGCAGCCTAAACAAGCATTAAATGCCTCACTAAATATGCAGTGGATGCCAGTATTCTGGCTCCTAACATGTTATTTTTTTACAGCACACCAGTAGTTTCAGGGCACAATGATACAAATAGACAGCAGTAATTTCATTTTGGCATTGCTCAGACATGTTGGGAGATGCTCAGTGCATGACAGCCAGGAGTATGAAGACAGGGACAGGAGTACATGTACTAAGTGGAGAGATGCATAGACAGACTTTGGGGGAACTTTGTAGGAAACAAAAGTGCAGGAATTCTGGTAAGAAGAAAGATACATAGATTTAGCACTCTGGGGATGGGAAGAGAGGAAAGCATTTGTGCACCACAGTTACAATGTATTATTTCCTATTTGAAGCTGTGAATTTCATTTGTGACCATCCGGATATCAGAGCAATCAGCTTTGTGGGATCTAATCAGGCTGGCGAGTACATCTATGAGAGAGGATCCCGGAATGGCAAGAGAGTCCAGGCGAACATGGTAATGCCTCCGAACGGAGCACAACTCAGCACAAAGACTGCCTCTGTCTCCTGTGAATGTTGACAGACAGCACCACTCAGCAGCAGACGCTGACTTTGCTGCTGGTAGTTAAGTGATGAGGCTGCCCTTCTTGCCAGCCTGTTGGTAGCAGAGCCATGGCTACTATATGAAGCCATTGCCAGAGGGCTAAAGAAGCAGGCTGGGGTGGTTAATAATGGGAGACTTTGTGCGTTGTGTTTCAGGGAGCCAAGAACCATGGTGTGGTGATGCCTGATGCCAATAAAGAGAACACCTTGAACCAGCTGGTTGGAGCTGCTTTTGGAGCAGCTGGCCAACGCTGCATGGCCCTATCTACAGCAATTCTAGTGGGAGAAGCTCAGAAATGGTTGCCAGAGCTTGTGGACAGAGCCAAAAATCTACGTGTAAATGCAGGTACAGACTGTGATAAATTCTTACAAGGTACTTCACTTCTGTACAACTGTAGCTTTTTAGGTCAGCTTGTCTGCCATACCATGGTGTGACCCTTGGAGCTATTGGCACTGTAAGTTTGATGTGTAGGGGTAGGAGCTAGCAGATTGTCTGGATTAGGAAATGCAGTCCTAGACTTGGAGTTAGGAATAGGTATTCAGCTTGCCAGTGGCACTGTGATGCAATTTTTACAGGATCAGTCTTGTTTTAACTGGAGATTTGAGGTTACATCCCACATTTAACTCAAACCTACCATTTTTACAGCAACCTCATTTCAAGATCCTTCCAATTTGTAGTAAGTGTACAGTAAAAAAAATGGGAATAAGTACTTTGGAAAAGATAGACTGCTATTAGTTTTAGGAAAATTATCTTTTGTTTATATTCAATAATGTCCTGCAGAAGGGCAAAAATTTCCTTTCTGAGAAGAATCTTGAGTTGAATTTTGACTTCCTGGTGATGTATAAAATTATGTTTATGACTTCTCTTATTTGTTGACTATGAGAGCTGCAGGCTGTTACTCCTGTTCATCAATATCTCAAATCTTTATTCTGTGGCTCACAAACATCAGGATTTTCAGATTTTTCCTGGTGGTATAGTTATCTCCCTGTTGCCTATGAAGAGGAAGCTGTCAGAATTAAAACTTGATGTCTCTGCCTCTTCACAGGAGACCAGCCTGGAGCAGATCTAGGGCCTCTAATCAGTCCCCAAGCTAAGGAACGTGTTTGCCATATAATTGAGAAAGGAGTAAAAGAAGGTGCCAGCCTTCTCCTGGATGGGCGTAATGTCAAAGTGAAGGGTTATGAAAATGGCAATTTTGTTGGGCCAACGATCCTTGCCAAAGTCAAGGTAAGGTGACCAAAACCAGTGCTTGATAGTATATATTGCAGGATCAACTGAAAAATGGGTTACCCAAACCAATCAGTAATCAATAGTTACCAGGTGGAAAACCTATAAATGGCTCAGCCTTCCCTGACACAATGCTAGTGAAGTACTCATTGTAATGCTGCTGGGGAGGTGATAAAAGAATTCACAGTAGTGCAACATACTCCGAATGAGGTAAATGATCTTAACTGAACAGACTGCAGCCAATTAAAAGAATATATGGGCAGCTGGTACTGTGTGAAACTAAATGTCCATCGAGCATAGTGAACTATCCTATGACAAACAGCCAAACTCGCAATTTTCCGTCTGCCGTTACACATTCCTGCAGTTTGCAATTTAAGGACTTGGAGAAACAAATATTTGCAGAAATATTCATGGGAATGATATCGGATGAGGTATGAAATCTCTTTGTTGTTGAATACATTCAAAACTTCTTTGAGTTGGCTTTTCAATATAATACATGGTGTGCAACAGATGGACAATACCATGGGAAAATATCAGTAGGATATTGGTGCACATCCACATGAGTTTCCATACCTACAGTCATTCTTTTATGTTTATGCAATTAGCTGGTATGATTTCCTTAATATTTAAGTATTCAGTTCCTTGTAGGCCTTATGGTGAGTGATTCCATTATAGAAAACCAATATTGATAATTCCGCTATTGTACTTTGTATTCTTAGGATTTTATTGATTTTATGCTATTGTATAATTCAGGCTTCTGATCTGACTCGGAATTTTCTTCCCTCATTTTCATTGAATGTCTTAAAGTACTTCACTTTTCTGCCATGTGTCATAAATATTGCTAGGTATTCAAAAGTAAAAGCCTAACAGATATTCTGTGATAGTTTTCTTATAGACTGTTCAATAATATGATAAGCCAGGTAAAACTTGCATCTTATCAAATTAATGTTTTGTAGTCTGCTGTATTAACTATTAGTAATCAAAGTACTCTCCAGATAGCATTGTGGGGGAGGTTTTTGTCAGATGTTGCTAATTGTCAGACATAAATCCTGGATACTGAGTGAGAAAGGACAGCAGGTTCTAGTCATTTTGTCAACAAGGGTTGAAGTAAACTATTCTGAATTAATCCCAGCCTGAATTAATCCCAGCCTTGGTCAGAGGAGACCTATAAGTTAGGTTAGGCAGGCAGTAAAAGCAGAAAGTACTCTAGAGATGAAAAGTGGTACCCTCTTTAGTGGACTAAAGCGAGGACAGGGCATGGAAAAGGGTGAAAAGACAAGAAAGACTAGAGCATGGCTTGTAGCAATGCAGTATGATCAGTAATCCCAGGAATATCCTAAGCATTAACAGTATGTGTGTTTATTATATCCTATTTACCAAGATATTTATTTATATCCTTTATAGAAGCTGTTTTTTCTGCTGTTTGTCTTGGCAGCCAAACATGACTTGTTACAAGGAGGAAATCTTTGGGCCTGTCTTAGTGGTTCTGGAAGCAGACACTTTGGATGATGCCATTGAGATGGTGAACAATAACCCCTATGGAAATGGAACTGCAATCTTCACCACGAATGGAGCCACAGCTCGGAAGTATTCTCACTTAGTAGATGTGGGGCAGGTATGTTCCAGCTAGAATTCTTGCTTTTAGCACTCACCATTTTACAGTGGGTAACCATTCAGCTGTAGTGACTAATCACTGCCCTCTCAGCCATCAGTACCCAGCCTCAGATTTAAGGAAACAAAATGCAGCATCTTTTGGAGAGTGCTCTGTGTTCTGCTACTTCTTGTGACTAATATGGCAGCTTTCCTTTGGTTTAGGTGGGTGTCAATGTTCCAATCCCAGTGCCTCTGCCCATGTTCTCTTTCACCGGTTCTCGTGCTTCTTTCAGAGGGGATACCAATTTCTATGGCAAACAGGTAAGTTACTGATTGAGAGAACTCTGGTGGGTTGAATTGTGATAAATCATATTATAAATGGAAATGGGGAGATGGTCATCAGGCTTCATTAGTGAGGAAACTTTGAGAACTTAGTTTTCAAACTAAGTCTCCCTAGTCAGGAGACTTTCAACCAGGAAACTGAAAACCAGCCAGTGATCACAGCCACCATAATGCATGTTACAGTTATAGATTGTGTTTTTCTTTTACCTGTACTATAAAAATGTCTTTTAGGAGACTGGAGCAAGAACTAGCAAGCTTTCTCACAGAACCATAATCTTTGAGGAACTGGTAAAAAGAAAAGGCTGACAAGAATTGTTCCGACAGAGGAAAACTCAGCCCCGTGTAGATAAAGGAAAAACTGTTTGATACACCACTAGTGCAGACCTGAAGAATTCATAAGGCCAAACATCTGATCTGTGGGTCTCTCCTTTCTTGCAGGGAGTGCAGTTCTACACACAGCTGAAAACCATCATTTCTCAATGGAAAGAGGAAGATGCCACCATTGCCAAGCCTGCTGTTGTTATGCCGACTATGGGAAACTAAATCAGCCTTTGCAGATGCTGTACCTGGTGCCCTTTTCCTATGCTGCAATTTCCAGCTTTGTCCTGACTATCATCACTTACTTGGGAATCAGTAGAAGGTTCTTTTCTCAAGTTCTGTTTCTGTGCGGATTAGGCAGGTTCATGTAACTCACGGTCTGGGTTTTCTGCTGCTGTTAGTTTTTTGGCTAGCCAAACTAATTTTTTTTCCTACTACCTATCACAGACTAAACAACCTTATCTAACTGAAAGAGCAGCCAGCGAGATTGGTCTTAATTTGTGTTTCTTTCCAGACCCTGTGAACTTGAACATTACTCTGGTTTTCACTTCAATATCTTTAGCCTTAGTGACTCACTCCTGGCTACATCTTGTAGCAGTTTTACTTACCTCTTTATCTTACATGTTAAGATTCTGAGTTCACCTTACTCAAAGATGAGTACTCATTTTGAGTGACATAACTGGGACACTTTGGGTGTCTCCTAGAAGTGACTTTACATATATGTAGACAGTAAGATGTCAGTCTTTCATCCATTGAGCAGTTTACAAAACACTTGGGAAACAGCTTTGTAAGGATTTTTCAGGAAAGCATATTTGATTGCATGTCTGAGGATGAAAGACATTTCAGTGACCTTCACTGTGCCTCTGACAGTTTGAAAGCTTCTGTTCCTGTCATGTCTGTGGCTTGTGTGCTCCAGCTTGCTGGCAATTCCATTATACCTGGAAGTTGTTTGGTGCCTTTTTACTGTGCTAACAGATATAAGCCTACACATCCTGTAACATCATGAAACCGTGGAAGCAGAAACATAACCATGTATATGTATCTTTGTGTCACAGCATCATGTGGGTCAGGGTGGAATGGAAAGTAAGTAAACAGGCCGCTAGGAACAACTACTTTTAATTGCAAGCAGCCAGGCCTGTTCTGGTGGTTTCCTTTCCTCATTGTAGCTGTATTTCTTGTGTTTATTGATTGACTCCTTGTCGCATTTGCTCAAACACAGTCATGTTCTCTTGGAACTGCAGGTTGCCCTTACTACAGAAGAGCAAGGCTTGGTATATGCACCCTGCTTTTAAGAATCTGTGCATTTGGAGCTGTAGAACCTATATTTTTATTCCTGGTTCCTGAAAGATGATGCAGCCATGAGGGATCTGCAGGGAACTTATTCAAGCACCCGTGGAAAAAAGTATTATTCTAATGATTGCAACTGTTATTTGTTGTAATTAAACAATCTGAATGTGGACAATTTGTATCCTTCCTTCTGGTAAAGCTGCCTTGTAACTGGCAGTTCTGTATTAGTGCAATTGCTGTACATTCACTAATGTTTGTATCTCATGTTTTTTTTTTCCTCTGCTATAGACTAGAGGGAAATTCTCACCTTGCAATTTGATTACAAATTAAAAACATGCATAAAAACATTTCTACAGAATATGACTGTTCCTTGGTAAGACCTTATAGAGGTGTGATGTTGGTTTTATTCCCCTATTTGCAGAGGATGGTCTGCAACTCCTGTAACCCATGTATACATCTTCCTTTTACAGTATTTCAAGGACCTCTTTACCAATTTCCTCACACAGCATTTCAAGGAATGCCTTGTTTCTGTTTCTACATACACATCATTTGATCATAGAAATTCTTAAGCTTATGTAAATGGCGTTATTACAAACTGAAAATACATCTTCATCAAGTTATAGCAACTCTTTTATACAGACTTCTAACCACTAGTCCAAATCCTAGTGCTTTGTACAGGGTCTTGCAAGCTCCTGGCTTGGGAAAGAATAAGATCTTTAAGAAGGAGGAAAATACATGTATTTCAGATGGATTTTCAAACACATAGTCAAAGCAGCAGCGCAGCAGACAGGGGATCTAGAATTCACAGCCTTCCTTAGAAGCTAACTTCCGAAGTGAAAAGTGCATACGAATTGCTAGTTGTTGGCTGTTGTTCATGCAAAGTGTACATCTGCCTTACTTGGTCTATGGTGTTAACATCTGAATATGTGGAAGGATCACTGCAGAAAATTATGAATCTGATAATGTGGCCTAATGCAATGAATATTGAGTTGGGAGAAGTATTTTCTGTTTTGCAAAGGTAAAATAGTCTAGGTAAATCACATTAAGACGCTGGCATTCATCCGTGCACCTGGGAAAGGAATACTAATTAACAGCTTCTAATATTGTCTACAGTCATTCTCTTTCAAAACACCTTAATTTTCTTCCTGTGACTTTTCTGTTGCCCTATTAAAACCCATTATATCTGTCCTTTAGAAATTCTAAAATCCATATTCTCCTGTAACAAAAGCAGTCTATTATCAAGGTTACCTGCTCCCTGAAGAACTGCAGGACTATCCCTGCACTTTCTCCAGATATCTTATAAATACCTGTATGATATTTTCATTTGTGTGCAAACATATTTTCTAATTATCTGCATTTTCAACACCACTTTTTAAACAGATGGTTTTAAATAATTGTACTAGAAATACAAATCTTGTATGTTCCTTTTTTAATTAATCGACTGCCTTTTTAAAACAAGCTGCAGATGCTGACTGATCACAATGTATCTGCTTCATTTCACTGCTGTTTACTGGTTTCCGCCCATATGCTTATTCTCCTTTTTACTTCAACATCCACTATAACAATAAGCTAAAAAATATATCTTCTATATTATACAACAGTATAAGCTAAATACAAAGTATCTCATAATAAATTTCATTAACTATTAACATACAATTTTATAGTCAATGCTTTGAATCCTATTAAAAATTGTTTCTTGCCTAGGAGGCACTGCAGTCAGGATTTTCAAAGCTATTTAATACTCTTAAGTCCAAAAATCATGTTAAAATAGTGTAACCACTTTTGAGAATTGGGCCTTGTTATTTCCGAGGGCTTTTCTTCCTGCCTGTGCCAAAAAAAAGGGCTCCAATTGACTTCCACTTCCATTTCAGGAAGTGACAGCCTGCCTCTCCAAAGGAGATGTCTCACATCTTTCCATATAAATGCCTTCAGGGCTCCTGCTTATGAACTTTGTCTGGTAATTTGATGTCTGCGTATTACATTTTGGCTTGTGTGCTTGACTGCCTTGCAACTGACCAGATGCATGCCAGAACCTCGCCCTACTTATTCCTCTAGGGTAAGTTGACGTTGGTTGCCTTGGAGTGTTATAATTAGCAATATAGTTGTACCTGAGTTGCTATCTGAAAATCAGACATATGCAGCTTCATCCTGGTCCATTCTCTCTAAGTGATTCTATACTGAATGCATTATCAGCTGCATAGATTTTTGCCTTTTCATGATCTGATTCACGTTCCAGAGAACCTATGAAGAACCTTTCCACTCAGTCCCCTCATTTAAGATATTCTGGGCTAGTTTCTTCACTCAGTTCATCTAATTTATAGTAGCTGCTAGAAAAGCTTTTCCACTTTACACGGCAGATGTCCGATCTGGGCTTCTTTTTCCTTGTGTTCGGAGTAGAATTTGGCTCCGTTTTCTCTAAACCTTCCTCCAAGTAGCCAAGTCCAGCGGATTTCCTCTTAGCTTTCTCTTTTTTCAGGCTGAACAAGCGCTTCAGCCTCTTCGAGTACGTCAGGTGCTGAAGCCCCCGCCCTCGATTCGCTCTCCCGTGTACCGAGGGGGGACAAACCGCAACGCCGCGTTCCAGGGGCAGGGAGCAGGCGGGCGGGCGGGCAGGAGGACGCCGCTCGTCCCGGCAGCCCGTCGCACCGCCGGGGGGCGCTGCTGCCTCACGGCCCCGGCGGGACGGGCGCTGCCCGCGGGGCGCTCGCGCCGTGCCGCCCGCCCCCGCCGCCGGCGGAAGTACCGGGACCGGCCGGCAGGAGCCGCGCCGCCGACGGTTCGCGCCGGGGAGCCGGGTCCGGAGCCGGGTCCGGAGCCGGGTCCGGGGCCCGGCGGGGAGCGGCGCCCCTTCCCGTGGGGACCGGCGCGCTCCCGGCACGCGCAACTCCCGCGACGGGCGGCGCGTGACGCGGGCGCGCTGTGACGCGTCGCGCGGGGCCGGCGGGACGATGATGCGGCGCCGCGAGCGGCCGGTGAGCGCGCGCAGCCGGCGGGGGCGGGGGGAGGGGCGCGGCGGCGTCCGCGCGCTGCCATGGACACCGCGCGCTGGGGCCCACGGTGGCGGGGTCGGGATCGGGATCGAGATCGTTCCCGGGCTGCGGGAGCCCCGCCGAGCCGTGCCTGCCCCGGGAGGGCGCTCCGCTGCGTGCGAGGGCCGGCCGGCCGGCCGGGCGGCAGGAGACAGGCGAGAGCCGAGCCGGCGGCGGCATCTCCGTTACTGCCGGGGGCGGGCGGGACGGCGGGAGGACGCCCCGTCCCGGGCGAGTGACAGCGCGGGGCGGCCGGTGAGGAGCAAAGAAGCGTTTCTGCGGGCGTCCTGCCCAGCGTCACCGGTGCCGCTCCGCGAAGAGCCGCCGGGTCCCGGGGCGCGCTCCCCGCCGCCGGCGGGGCCCAGGGAGAGCCGCGGAGGCTGTCGCCCGGGGAGAGGAAAGGAAGGTAGGGAAGGTTTTTAGGCGCACTCGGGGCGAGGGTTTAGGTCGCAGCGGTCGGAGGTGGAGCGGGGCAGGGCAGGACGCCCGGGGGCTGGGATGCACAGCAGGGACGGAGCCAGCGGGGCCCTGCCGTGCCCGTCCCGGGGCGTTCCTGGGGAGCTCTTCCCGGCGCGCAGCTGGCAGCGCCCTGCTGGAGTTACCGCCGGGGCGCTCCCAGACTGGCAGCGAAGCAAAAGCCCTCAGCGCCCAAAACCTCCTTGCACCGGGGTCCGTTTTCCAGGAATGCCAGTTGTTCCAGTAAAAGGTGCCGTTACATCCCCAGCAGCTGTGCGGGTCCGAAGGGAACATAACGCCGCAATACCTGGAAAAGCTACCTTAGTCTAATTAACTAGGAAAACTTAAAACCCTCTTGACCAGAAATGAGAACTAATAAATAATGTGTGTTTGGATCCTCCGTACGGGGGCGAGGGGGGAGGGAAGGATGAAACCTGCTGATAACGCGTGTTTGTGAATTTATTTTTTTTTCCCTAGAGTTTGAAACTTTAGATCCAGAACTGTACCCAGAACGTATGTGTGCAGAAAATACTGTGCCACTGTCTTTATGGCAATACTGGGAAATTCTGCCAATTAATTCAGTTATTTTTTCTGTTGTGACTTCTAAGCAGTGTACTTTTAGGAAGTTTAAATTTTTGTCAAAACAATGCAAGAAATTTTTTTTTCAATAGATAAGTCTAGGAAAATGTAATAACTATTTGCTTCTGGGAAAAAGCTAAAGGTTAAAATGTATTTGTTTATTCATGAGTTTTAAGTGTAAAAGCTCTCATCTGGGAAATCGATCTTGTTACCATAGGAGTTGCCCATCTGGAAAATAGATTTTGCTACTATTTTAGTGCAGATGGCTTTCCATTCTGAATGATTTCTGGTGTGCTTCAGCAAGGAAGAACAATAGGAGTTTAATTATGTAATTTGTCTACTTTTGTTTCCTAAAATATTTGCTTATCTAGTTATATAGCATTAATATTTCTAATTACTTTTTAATTTTTTTGCTTATATCTAAATATTTCCCAATAATATATTAAGAAACAGAGGGAAGTTCTTGTGTATCTCAGATACACTGGTTTTCCCTCGCCTCAGATCAGGTTCCTTTTCACAGGGAAATGCTTCTGTTGCTGTGGTTTGCGTCTTGCATGTTATTTTGTCAGAAATATCCAAGAATCTGGCTGAGACTTTCTTGGTTTGAAAATTACCAGTGTTTCTATGTATAGTGAACTCTAAGTAAGGTTGTGTTTTGCTGTCTTAAGGTTAATTATTATTATGGCATTGTTTTTACTGTTGCTGATTAAGTAGTTTGGTTGTGGTTTTTGTTTGGTGGTGGTTTGTTGGTTTGGGTTTTTTTTTTCATATTCATGCTTTCAGTCTTGGTAGTCTCTTTGCAGTGTCCTAGTCTTTCTGGATTGTTTGCATAGCTCCCAAATTTTTATATTGGATGTATATCATATATATTTCATTTAGTATCTAAATTCTGCCATATACAGATGATATTTACATGTGTTTCTCTGTGTTTGGAAATGAGTGTTCTATCTGGTGCTGCTGAGTCCAGGCCGGGGCTGTTGAGGTCAACTGTAGCGTTTGTGTAAATGTTTTACTAACTTGTGGAACTTGGTGAACTTTCAACTTCTTGAAATTCATCCTGTGTAATTAATTCACTCCGTGTATTGAGCAGTGATAAAATCAAATTTGAATAAAGCAACTCGACTGGTATTTTCTGTGCCTCCATGACTTTATAATTTGTCTGATACATAGTCCATTCCTACTGGCTGGAAGCGCGGGTGAAGAAGTGCAGGCGCAGTGTCTCTTGTTGTGGTGCCCCGAAGTGGTTTTCATTAGGAATCTCTGGAGTGGAATTGCTGTTGCTTCCATCCTGCTTCAGGTGTGTGCCTAACATCTTCATGATCAATGCTGATTATTACTGCTCATTTTGAAAGACAGTAACTGAGCCTACCTTGCTGTACTGCTTGATTGCATTAATGCACTTGTGCTCAGGTTACCATTACCCCGTTTTCTCCTTTCTCTTTGTTGTTCATTTTCTCTATTCTGTTGTATTCTGACAGCAGCTAGGACTTCTGTTTGAGAATATTTGGTTTGAAAATATTTTTCGCTCTCAGTAATTAATCTCTTTTTATGTTTACCCTAAGCTTTTTCTTCTGTTCTTTCTTGTGACGTCTATTTCCGCATTTCTTTTCCATTGCCACTTCTGTTTTGCTAGATGTCTGTCTCTTGTCGCTGATTTCTTACTCACCTCGTCTATTTTCATGCTTCTTTCGGGCATTGTTTTGCTAGTGCGCTTAATTAAATGGACTTTACCACTCATTGAAGAGGCTCAGAGTGCTTCTTTCATTTTTAATGAGAGAGAAGAAAAATAAAATCCCAGGGTGGTTTGTTGTGGGCTTGTTGGTTTGGTTTTTTTTGTCCTTGGAAGTATAAAGGTGGAAAGGAAAAAAGTCAGGGGAAAAGTCGAAAACTAAAAGTGTGAAATAGTGGTGCATATCTGAGAAGGGATAGAGAAGGGAAGCTTAGTGAGGGAGTGTTTCATGGGAGGCTAAGGTTCTTATAGATCTGGCAAGAAAAGTATGAGTTAATGATGGCAGTTGCTCAGATATTTTCGGATCATCAGAGATTCTGAGGCTTATGTAAGTGTCACATGTGCCGCTTGTAATAGGACTCTGGAGTTTGTTCTTAGGGCAGGTGCTTGGATTGTATTTGTGATAGTTCAGTAAGCAAAATTCCTACTTTGCATGAGAATAACAACAGCTCTTCCAACCTGCTGGAACGTGGCACTCACTAGTGAAGCTTATGTTCTGTGAAAGCAGCACAACTAACTTAGATTTTCAGTAGCCTTCCTTGCTCTGATAAAGCAAATGTGGATAGTGCCAGCTGCACCTCAGTACAAATCCATGGCTATGAAACTTATTAGCAGTTCTCATGAACTCACTTTGGGATAGTACTTTTAATTTGTCACAAAACTAAGTTTTTACTCCCTTCCACATAAAAATGTGAGTGCTGTAGAAACTGCTACAGTTGGAGTTGATCTGTCAAAGAGACTGGCCAGGGCTGTTGTGTGTTTGTGGGGTTGTGGTCAATTCTTCCTCTTCTGAGAGTGTGCTTCTAAGGCAGAGAGGATCAAGAGCTTGTGCTTCTGCCCACATCTCTCTGCATTTACTTGGAACAGAGGATAAAAATAAGGGCCACAGAGATAGCTGATCACTGGAGTGAGTTAGAGAGACACCCAAGAAGTGACCCAATGTGACTTTTTTGGCTGAGAATGGATAAAAGTTAATCTCACTTTGCTGTAACTGTGGACAAAGGTGAAGGATGTAAATAATAAAAAAGTCTTACAAAGGCTGAATCAGGGATAAAAGGTAGTGGAGTATAAGCAAGCTCTTTGGGTGTGGGAGAAAGGTGTGTGGAAACAGAGGCTATGGCAGGCTCATATAGAAAGGAAAGGAGACAGGTCAGGGTTTAGGAATGAATAACTAGGATAGAGACAGCAAATAAAGATTTCAAGAGAATGAACAAGGTGGGGCTGAGCAGATTGCTTAAACATAAATGTAAGAGCAAGAGGTGGGCAAGGGTCTTGGGCAGAGCAGATGAACAGCCATATAAAGTAGAATATTCTATGCTGTGGGTGGATGGATGTGTTACCAAGTGTGTGGAAAGTGATGAGGAGCTGTTTGCACCTTCTGTATGCCGAGTGTTCTGTGTAGGTTGGTGCAGGCAATACTGCGTATGGTGGGACATCTGGCCACATGCTCTTTTCTGCTATTAAAATAACAAAGATACCTATATATTTTCTTGCTTTTTACTTGGGCACCCTATAATTTCTGTGTTCATGTCTTTCTTTTATTAGCATTTCTTAGGAAAAATACATGCAAAGAGGTATATGTTAAGGGGAGATGTAATTGTATCTTGATATCCAATACTGGGTCACACAGCTTTGGGGTTTGGTTTATTGAAACTGTTGTGAGAAGCTGTGTAAGCAACCTGGGTGTTTGGGGCAACTGCTCTAGGTGTGAGAGTGTAGAGGGTATTGCTGGTTTTTGGTTTTTTTAATTATGAAAATAAAAAGCAGAACAAAGTAAAATACAAAACCCGCTGAGAGGCACAGCCCAGGTGCACTTTACGGTTCAGTCCCTCTTGTGAAGCACAGGCTTTTCTTGGAGATAGGGATGCTGCTGGAAGGACATGCCTTCATTCTCTCTGTGTGCTAATCTCTCTCAGCAGCTGTTTTTAGCCCAAGATGAAATTCTCTTTGTTTGTGACTGAATAACACTTGTGTTCTGCCACAGCATCTCAAATGTGTAAATGTTAGGGTAAAGTGGTTCTACCCATAGTTCCTTTTTAGTGATGCCTCTTTTCAGATAAAATCTGGGCTTTGTGGATGTTCTGGGGACTCTAAATGTTAAGAACCTGCAAGAAAAAGAAGATAATTGTCTAAATCAAGTCAAAACTAGAAATACTGGAAAGAAACTTCATCATTTAGATGTTGTTGTAGCCCTAAGTGCACTAAAATGCATCTTTTTGGATGAAGTGTTGAAAAACAGCTAAAAGGAAGAATATATATGTAGAGACTGATTTATTTATTTTATTTTTTTACTGACTTTTGAAGGAGAGAGCTCTTAGTAATTTCCATTCCTACTGTTTTTTTTTCTCTACAGGACCTACTGCAGCTCTGTGATTGCTGATACATGCTTGACTGCTTGAAGGAGTCCTGGCAAGATGGCATCTTCTAGACTTCCCATCCTTATAGCACTGGCACTTTCCTCCTTGTCCTTTGTTCTTTCACATTCAAACAGGGCAATGTGGTTTCAGGATTTCTTTCCACCAAACGTCTGCCCTATAAATGCCGAAGCAAACACTTTTTATGGCATCATGTTCGATGCAGGAAGCACTGGAACGCGTATTCATATTTACACCTTTGTGCAGAAGAGCCCAGGTAAGACCCCACATCAGTGTGTGCACTTGGAGTATGTTGACTTAGGTTCCAACTTTTCAAAACAGTTTTGAGGGTTTTTTCCCAACACAGCATTTGGGGACGACTGAAGACTTCTACAGTGTGTCCTTCAAATGGTCCTCCTGCAGATATTTATTGTCCTTTTGTAGTGGTGTTTTGCTGTGTAAATATCTTTTTTGTAGATCTTTGGAACGCAGAGGTTTAATTCTGGATATACTGGAGAGTTCTGAATTTTTAACCATTTTCATCTATGCAGCTGTTTAAAGGAATATTTCACTGAGATGAAAATATGCTTGTGCTGTTTTTGTCAAATTGTATGTTACCTTAAATTATATCAAGATATATTTAAATTCTGCACATGTTTGTCACATTTTGTGGCAAATAAAAATCAGTAAATTAAAGAGTTATAAGTTCTGAAGGTCTGAGCCATTTCCAGGAGAACTTCTGTGTTCAGGTGCACCACACCCCAGTATATCTGCTGCTGACATGGTGCAGGGGTGCCCAAGCTGGCTGCACATGCAACAGGATTCAGATGGGTGACTTAGCTTGGGTACAGTGAGCCAGCACAGTTGCAGTGGTTGAAGGATGGTTGCTGGGACTCAGCTAATAAGCCCTTCAGGGCCATGGATAGTACCTATGTGTCTTCACATGATTTCACCCATAGTTTGGAAGGACTGATGCAACATCCAACTCTGATGGACTCAGCCTGGTTTGTAGTATGCAATACTCAGAGATAGCTCCTACACCCAAGCTGCTCTGGGAGCAGTGGTCACGCTCATTTAGCTTCGTAGTCAAGTGCTTGAGCCCAGTCAGGTCTGTTGTGTGTTTGTGACTGGGATGAATCGCCTAAGGATAATTGGGAGTTGACTCTGTGTGTCTTAATGTGCACTAGCATTTCACAATTAGCTTGGGAACAGAAAAGGAAAGAAATTTTATTAAGAGTAGGCAGCAGTTATGCTACACTGCTGTAAGTCATTGTAGTTCACAAATGCTAAATGAATATACTACTAATTATAACGACATGTTATTAATAAATTGTTTGTGAACTTGAAGGATTCAAGGGCAACATTCTGCTAAGTGTGCTCCTGAAGTGAAGGAACAGGGCTTATTTTAGGAGGAGAATAGTGTTGTTTGCAAGGAGAAATCAAGGTTAGTCTCCTTACAGGAGTTATGGCAACCTTTTTGAAATTAAAGAAAAATATTTGAGTTGTTGACTGTATCATGTAATGTTTCATTTGTGCAGAAAACCTTCCGGAGTTGGAAGGGGAAATCTTTGAGTCTGTGAAGCCAGGTCTGTCTGCATATGCTGATCAGCCTGAAAAGGTAAGGCTGTCCTTCATTCCCTGGGAGTTGATCTTGCTTCTGCTGATAACACTTAGATTCTACCGAGCAGTTTAAGTATTACTGATTGTAATTGCAGAGAGTCAAGAAGAAATGTAAAAGTTCTACTGCTGGCTCTCTAAACCTGTTCCTCTACTTTTGTGAGTTAATTTCTACACAGTAAAATAGGAGCTGGTGTTTTACATATTTCATCAATGGAACAGTGGCTTAATTAATTGCTTAAATGTTATATGTAACTAGACTATATGCCTTTTAGAATTTCAAAGACAAAGTGATTTTTCGCTCTAGCAGCACCCATATTCAATGTTTATTTCCTCTGCAGTAACCTCAAATATGAATCAGTACGTACTCTGTCTCATTTACAGATTATTTTCTCTGTTTTTCTTTTTGGCTGAAAATTTCAGTTTTGGCTGCAGTTCAAAATGGGGGTATTTTCTTGGATTTGATTAGTTTAAAAGTAAGGGGTTAAGATTGCAGGGGTTTTCTTTTTAGTCATTTTATGCTGACAAGCAAAGATGGTTAATTTCTCTGACTCCTAAAAATGATTAATTTTATTTTTGCGTGTGAAGTCTGATCTGCAAAAGTTAGTTTTTGTGAGTAAGTTACGGTGAAGAATAAAGATGCACTTATGTTAAGTCAGGCCATATCAACAGACTTTCATCAGAGTGTTCATTTTGATTCTTTGCTCTTCTCTTTGGAACCATGGCTTGTAAGTCAGTGCTCAGGGATACTTGTCTTAGGTGTGAGTGAGTTATCTTCTGTTATTGAAAACTGTTTTCACTAGTGCTGAGGGAAAACGGGGAGTCCTATTCTCTGATGGCCTGCAGGAGGAAACTATAAGAAAAACATCTTTTTTCCTTTTAGGGTGCTGAAACTGTCAAAAAATTGCTGGACATGGCCATAGATGCTGTGCCACCTCATCTCTGGAAGAAGACCCCAGTAGTGTTAAAAGCTACAGCTGGACTTCGCTTGTTGTCAGAGGAAAAAGCTCAGGCTCTGCTTTTAGAGGTACTAAGGTCTTTTGGATGCACTATTATTGGTCTCCCTGTTTCATAATTTCATCCTTTTTTCGGTCAGTTCTCCACTCTATTTAGCATAAGAGAATTTCATCTGTGGAAAGAGACTGTAATCCCATGACAGCACAAAACTCACAGAATGTCTTGTATGGTCCTGAAATCCTCTACCTTGATGTGGACAGAAGACATGGAGAGAGACCTACGATACTATTTTTGTTCTTTCCTGGCCCTTGAAAAAGGAAGAATATTGCCTTTTCCACACACTTGTCTTAAAAGAAATCTTTCTCTGTCACCTTCAGAGCAGAAAAAGACTCTTAAGACCAAGGAATCTAATCATAATTTCTTGCCTCAGGTGAAAGAAGTCTTTGAGGAATCACCATTTCTTGTTCCAGAGGACAGTGTTGGCATCATGGACGGGTCTCATGAAGGTATGTTTTTGAAGAGGTAAGAAGTGAAAGCAAAGAGAAATGGGAGAAAGAGAGATATCTTATAAATGTGAGATGGAAAGAGAAATGGTCACTAAACTAAGGGAGGAAAAATAAAAGGTTTCTAGCCTTGTTTGAAATAATGCAATTCTGCCTTTCATAAGAGATTATTACTTGGTCACCTGTTAGGCTACAAATGCAAATACAAAAAATGATTCCAGAGGACTCAGAACAAAATCTCATTTCAGCAATAAGTATACAGGCTAATGTAGGCAAACCAGCTGAAGCCTGCTCTTGGAAACTGATGGAAAAAAGATGGTACTCGCCTGTGAAAGGCTACATAATAATATATATATAGCAAGCTAGGATGCTTATGGAAAGTGCCTTGTAAATTCTGCAGTATCAGCATTAAAAATAACCTATATGATTAGCTCATCCATTTTTAAGTTAAAATTGGAAGGATTGCGAATATTTGAGGAGAATGAAGGATAATTGACAAGTGTTAAAAAATAGATAATAATAATAAGTTAAAAAATGTTCTGTTGGGAAAAGTGCAGCTAGTAAAGTAGCAAAGAAGTAATGTAAAATACCAGAAAAGGTGAAATACGTTGTAGGTTTGGAGTGAGCGATGATTTTGCCATGCAGAACAGACTGCTGTAACATTTTGACTACATATCCAGACACTGGAGAATAGGCAGGTAAATAATCTTCTGTATGGATGTCTGATAAAAAGAGCCATCTGTCGTGTTACGTTCAGTTCAGAACACTTCTTTATGGCAGATAAATTGCCAGTTGGAAGGTATTGAAGGAAAGCAAGAAGAATTATCACAGTTCTTAAACAACTAATATATGGAAGAAGTTTAAAGATGGGCCAAGAGGAAAGGATAAGTAACATAAAGGCTGCAAATATTTTATAAGTACAGTGCAATGCGTAGTTTGTCACTAGGATTAATGGATGAATTGTACAGTAGGGAGATGTGCTGTATTGACAGGGTGTGGGACCAATGAGGCATAATAGAGCACAGGATAGCCTGCCAAGCTTATTTAAAATTCCTTCCTGTTCTACTGTCATGTGTTTGCATGTGTTTGGGTGAGAATCATGCCAGTGTCAAGCAAGCCACCGGAGTTAAAGGAGCTGTTTCAGTTTTACTGGTTGCTGCTCTGTCTGTAGTGTAATTATAGAAACCACAAGATAAAAACAGAGTGGTGTGAATGCAGTTTTTATATTAGGAATTGAAATGCTGGACGGGGGGAAAGGGCCCCAGGAAACTTGTGTATTGTGGCAGCTCATTACTTTGTATGTTGTTTGGATAATAGATATGATTCATGCATGCTGCAGTTGCATGCATATCACAAAGTTCTACCTATTCCAGCTTATGAGACTTTTGTGAATCAATAATGCATCATATCATTTAAGTTTGAATTATCTCTGAAGTCTGGGGCGGTTAGGTTAAGTTCGTAATGATTTCCAGGTAAATAAATAACATGTGGAGGGCTGGTAACAGTGGGCAGGAGCTTGTGGGAGTATTCAGAGATGACTTTTTTCTTTTTTTTTTTTCACTCTTTGCAGGAATTTTAGCCTGGATCACTGTGAACTTTTTGACAGGTAGTTAATTCTGTATAACTACTCTTTAAATATGAACTTCAGTCACTTCTGCAGAGGTAACCACCTTAAGTTCCTCTGCCTGGGTTGCCATGTCCTGCTTTTCCTCCCCACTGTGGCACCAGTGCTAAAGCATTGGATTGTCTTGGGCAGACTGTGTTCCAGAGTCTGTAGTAAGAAGGAGGCATGTTAATCCAGAAGGTGCCAAGATTTACTCAGGTCTGGGAGCCACTGGCAGGCTGCTTTCTCTAATGTATGCTGGGGAGTGTACTGCTAATGTGTTAGAAGGTGGGAAACAAGGTCTTGCAATCCTCTTCATCCCAGCAGGAGCTATGCAACTACAATGGTATAGCAGGGGATCGTGCTTTAGCACTACTGGCTTTGAGAGCTTTTGAGAATGCAATCTACTGGAAAGAAAATCAGTATTCTAGTAGATAATATGATTAAACAAAAATGCTGCTCTGGGTGAAAAGAAAGTATAATAGCTGGTTCTGTTCTTACTACCCTTCCTCTCCTACCGCTTTTGACCAGCTACATATATATATATATAGTGGTTACAGAATTTGTGTACTCCCCCGGACAGTCTTCTGCAGGGGATACTTGGTCTCTTACTTTCAGCTTTTGCTTGACACCTAGAGATTTATCTGCTTTTGTATCTTTGGAAGTGAGATTCGAATCAAGGAAGAAAGTCTGTGAAATCTTTTTGTAATACCTTCTGTTTGCCCATCTTTTCTCTGTGAGTTTTTTTCGTTGAGGGCCAGCTCAGCCCTCCTGTGTTGCTGCATTACTGTGACCACTTGGTGGCTGCTTGAACATAGACACAGTATCCACATTTTAGCATTTCTGCTCTTGGGGGTGTTCTGAGCATGGTGTTGTTTGCAGGGCAGCTGTCTGGCCAGAACCGGCAAACTGTTGGGACTTTGGACTTGGGAGGAGCCTCAACTCAGATCACATTCCTACCACGTTTTGAGGTGAGAAGTGGTTAAAACTATGCTGGTTGGGACTGCGAGGCCAGTGGAGAGACCTGAGCACTGCTGCGCTCTGATACCACTTTGTCAGCACTGGCACAAGCAGAACATCTGTGGCTTATACAACATCTGTATTTCTGTTCCCTTTGAGATCAGCAGTTGGCTGATAGGCACTTGCAAACAAAGGAGCCTGGATAACGTGAAAAGGAAAAGGAAAAAAAAAAGGCAAATTAGTAAACCCAAAAAGAAACGGCTTTTGTTTTCTGGACCCAGGCTGGGAAAGCCTCTTAATGTAGATATTGCTGTGTATTCCACAAATGTGGAACATTTATAGGGAGTATTCTTACAAGAAATAGGGGGTCTGATCTGTCTTTCTGTTTCCATTCCAGTCTGATAACACATCCTAACTAAATTTTTCAGGGGGTTAATGTCATGTAGAACAAATGTCTTTAATAATAGCTCTGTCATTTCTCTGTTTTCTTGCCAATTTCTTCTCATTTCTTTTGAGAATTTCCTGTTCTGTCCCTCAGTCCATCTCTGCTGTGTTTCTCGGTAGTTCTGTAGCCGTTTAGAAACACTTTGAACTCAGACACTAGAGTGCAGTTTGCATGAGAAAATTACATGATATTGGAAGGGCCCTATAGCATTTTGTACCTTCATACTATGATGTTGTTTATGTCACTCTTTCTGAAGGAGTCCTTTGTTTTCTATAAAAACTTGAGATTCTCAGAGGGTGTTTGATCACAAAACACATGGCTTTTACATCAGGATATTTTAATTCTGCAGTGGTGTGTTATGTTGAAACATGGCATGCAACCTTATCCTGTTCAGCAGAGTACTCTGGGCTTGTCCTCTGTTTTGTGTTGATAACACCTGCTAAAGTGGGCACCGGACCAACAGGAAAGGGTGTTGCATGTCAGGGTTCTGGAGAATAAATAGAACTGTGAAATAGGCTGAACTGCAGGTCAGGATTAAAATGTCTCCTTAGAGCCTTGCAGGAAAAGGCCTCGAGTGTTTGCTGCTGACCAGGACCAATGGTGTGAATTTGTAGGGCAGTGTGGAGTCACAGTTCATGTTGCCTGATTGTGTGCTATGTCTGCTGCTCACCTGTGTTGTCAAGTTCATATAAAAAATCAGATACATAGCTCAGTATGTTTTTGGAAGTTTTCCCCCTCTGACAAAATTAGTGATGGCCCTGTGATTTACAGAGGAGTTTTTGTAAGAAATTCATTAATGAAACGTAAATTACATGCAAATAGAGAACATACAACAGCAACTGCATGGAGCTGATTTTAAGCTGTTGTTATGCTTTTCATGGTTACTATTGCCAAAGCAACTGAAAACCAATCATAATAATTATGAAATTTTCTGTTTGGTGTCTGCTTTATTTTTGTGAAAGTAAGACATGAAAAGATGAGTGTTTTCTCCAAACTATTTTTTTTCCTGGATCTCTGCTTTTTAAAAGTTTTTGTGATGTAAGGTTTAGAAACAGAACTCAAAATACGGCAGTCTGTGTGTGTGAGGCCAAGGAAGTGGCTGTCATTTCAGCAATGATCAACCTTAGGCCCAAAACAAATTTTGATTTCTATTTGTTCTGGAGAAGCTCAAGCTGAATACTGCCAAATTCCTTTCAGCTTCGAGCAGGCTTCTGTCTAGGATTCTACAATTGCAGCAAACATAACCCAGCTCTGGATCTCCTTACTTGAATGGTAACTACAGACTATGCAGCTTCAGTTCTCACTGAGATTCTGCTGCTTGGCCCAGAGTAACAGAGTGTCTCGTATGAGTGTACAGGACCAAGAAGGAATGGGAGAATGGGCCCATAAGGAGAGGAAAGACAGAATCTGAGACTGAGATCTCAGGGACTGGAAACGAAGAAACAGTAATTGAGTGTGAGACTGGTTCAGATCTGCAGGAGTGTGAGAGACAGTCTAGAAAGAAGAAAGGGTAGAGTACCAGTGGTAAGGAAATGCACATGGAAGGAAGACTGTGAAAGGAGGAAAACTGGAGGTGGTGAGACAAGAGATTACGGTTAGATTAAAGCATTTAAACCAAGAGGTAAAGCACCCCTAAGACTGGAAGTGGCCACAGTGTTTACTTAAGTATCACCAAGACATTTGACATGATGAAAATGGGGCCTATACTTTGCATTTTTAATTCTTCTGAATTCCTCAAGTTAGGTGCCTAGTCTGACTAGCAAAAGTTCATAGCACTTGTAGTGTAGCTGATTTCAATGGGGACTCTGTACATGCAAACTAGTGTGTGAGTGCTCTGGAAAAATTCAGGGATGCTGAATTAGAAAGTGTTTTCATCCTGATCTGTTGTGCTTCCCTGTTATAGGTGGGAGTAAAACAAAGATGCATATAAATACACTCAGTGTTAAAAGCTACAGATATTACAGCAGTGGACACCATTGGAAAACTGTTCTTTGTTTTCAAAACAGATCAGATGAGTGTGCAGTAAACCCTATGGGTATATCTATGAAATTACATCAAAGTTGGTTATTCTTTGTTGCATAATAAAAACTAAAAGATTTTTTTCTTTTACTTAACTTTTAGGAAACTTTGAAGGAAACCCCTGGGGATTTTCTTACCTCATTTGAAATGTTTAATAGCACCTACAAGCTCTATACCCACAGGTGAGGAGCAAAAAGACTGCTGTCTCTGCTGGGGAAATCAGTCTTTCTGCAGCCCCTGAGCTAACTGCAAATGGCCGTATCATCCTGGTACCAGCAGTTGAGACTGTGATCTTTTTTACTAGTTATCTGCTTGAAACATCAGTTGAAGTCAAACGTGACATTAGTTTGCTGGAAATGTTCCAGGATCATGGTTAATGTCACTGCAAGGGAATATCAGGCAGTCTGTCAAATGAAGAGGAAGCATTATGAGTCAGTATATTTAAGGAGAAGAATTCTTATTACTGGATTCAAGCCAAATATTCTGGAACAAGCAGAAAGGTAGATATCATGCCAGTAGTCAGAACCAAAGATAATCAGAGGTTTTGAAAGAAGACCTTCCTGAGGCTTTTTCCATCTTAGTTTAAAATGGCACATCAGCAACTCGACAAAAAGTAAAACCTAGGCTAATGTAAATCGAAGACACTCACAGGCAGCTGCTACAGACCATGGAGCTAAACAGATTCTTTAACCAAATGGAGTGGATACTTGGCCTGGAATAATATAATTGTGCCTACTAAGTTAAGCTGACAGGTTTCTGGGATTTTTGCAGTGAAATCCAGGGAGTTTACCTGCATGACTTACAGTCCAAGGAGAACTTCACCATGTATAACAGGGTTGGTCTCAGCCCCTTACCAGTGGAGTGAGCATTGTCATCTCAGTCAGTTACAGAATGTGCTTACTTGACAGCAGAGCTGGTCTGATAGTCCTCCTTTCCTACTCCGTACATTTGTTTGGTGTGTCCATCAATACAGTCCATTAGATCACTTAAACTAGTAGGGATTGAAAATCATCTCCTAAAAATGGAGGAAGCTGGCGGGTTAGTTTTATTCTGATTATTCTGTAAACATTTATATTGACATAAAAAAAGGGATAAGTAGCCAAATACAGAGGTGGGAATGAAAGGTCAACAGGATTTTAGTGTAGCTGTGTTGCTGGAATGTGTAATGGCATTCTCATAAGCGTTGTTGACACCCTAGCTTACAAGGGTGGTGAGTGTAGCAGGTATCTGTGAAGTCAAACAGGTGAATTTCACACAAAGCCACAGCTCCCATTTAGTGGGAGGTTCTGCAGGTCTGCCCTGAGAGCACATAGTCATGTGTGTTACATGAGTATGGCCACCCTATTCCCCATGCACTCGGCACATACCCTTCTTTCTCCCTGATTTTTAAGGTGGTGCATTTTTGCTTTTCATGATTGTCTTGTATAAATGTCACATTAGCTCTAACCGCTTTCTGCACTTTTAGATTTACCCATTTTACAGCTCTCTGTAGTTCTTGGGTTTGTGTCACTCTTGGGATTGTTCTGTTTTACAGAGGGGAACCTTGTGGGAAGCAGAGGGAGGAGATTTGGTTTGGGTGTTCCAGGACTTAGGAAGAGGGTATAGGTAAAGCATTCCAGATGTGCAAGAATTAATATAGTGTCTGTCTTTGTTGTTCACAGCTATTTGGGGTTTGGACTAAAAGCTGCCAGACTGGCAATACTTGGAGCTTTGAATATGGAAGGTATGTTCATATGATAAAACATCCAAGATTTTTGAAGAGATGGTTAGACTTAGTCTTGTGTCAGCAGCCCATTTCCTGTGTGTCTTCACTTCTGTATCTTATGCTTTTCTATATTTTTGATGGTATAGATCTGTCTGAAAACAGCTATCACTTGTTAAGGAGTTGTCTTGTGAGACAGCTTCTTTTCCCTATTTTAAAGTTCAGCCAGCAGTGAGACTGAGTGTAAATGCACACGTGGGAACATACAAACACCATACAGACATGGCCAGCCATGAACACAAGCACCGACAGAAGCATAAATAGCAATAATAGATCCTTTTCCTAGGGATAGCTGCTTAGGACAAACCCACTTCATAGGTCTCCTTGGTATCTGCCTGGCCTGCAGTGTTCCGCCAGACCTCTTGTGTGCACAGACTAGTTTAGCTTGAAGTGCACAAGCCCATCACACTCTCGCTGTGCTATCCTGAATGCATACTCACATTCCTGAGTCTTTCCAGTCTCTGACCCAGAGCTTGGGCCTTTTGTCCAATCTCTGGCCCGGACATGGGATTTTTCCACCTTCTGAATTCTTACTTGCCAGCTAGAGGGACTTGTGTTAATTACTTGAATGTATTCAAAAAATAGTTGGGAATGGGTAGAAGAAGATAGGGCAGACAGCAGTGGTTGATCACAAGGCTCAGACAGAAAAGCACACTGACCAGCTGCCTGCTTACTTGTGATTGTCTTCTTTTATAGTCCTCTCTGGTTTGCCATCGTTGCACTTCCTTGAACCTTTCATTTCCCCCCCTTTCTCTGCCCTTGAGCCTTCCCTAAGCATCCCACTGTAAATTTTGCAGTCCCAGAGTCCCCACTAACCATTCTGTAAGAAGTTTGCTTTTTCTGAGACCTGTGCGGGCTGCAATAATCATGTTTTTTTCTTACCGCTTGCAGTATTTCTGGTTGTTCTTGAATGTTCAAAGGTACATTCAGTGGATCCTGGAGTAGCCACTGATTGCTGTCTTAGGTGTTTTGTCTTCATTGCTCAGTTGCTTTGTTTGTCTTGGTTGTCTGCTGTTCGTCAGGGTTTGTGTATCTGTGTGTTTAATTTATTACCCCTCATTTCTTGTATTTTGTTGTGAATAGCCATTGTCCAGATATCCTTGTACCATTTATCTCAGTAAAAATGACAAGCCTGGCTGTGCTGCAGCTTGCAGGACAAAATGGACACAACTTTTTCAGACTTGAGACTGGTCCTTAATTCATAATCAGTTAGTGCCACATCCATCAATTCAGATTTTTGTACTTTTGAAAGACCGTAATTAAGATCTTACAGCCTTTCCTGGTTTTGCGTATTGATCAATAGCTGTGTTAAATTCTGTACTTTCTGACTCTCCCCTCTGCTTTCATTTCAGTTGTGGATGGACAAATGTTCCGCAGTTCTTGTTTGCCAAAGCAGCTGGAGGCAGAGTGGCACTTCGGGGGAGTGAAATACCGGTATGGTGGCAACAAGGAAGGTAAACTAAGGATACTTGTTTCTTGTACAAAAGTCTTATCTTCAGAATCTGCGTTTTTCCTGGTCAAATATTCCATCAGTTACCTTGGGGTATGAAAGATACCTGTCCAGTCATAGAGGTGGGCTTTTGAGAAAGCCAAATTAAAATCTGAAGCTTTAAGAGTAGCTGATCTGTACTCTCTGTCCTGTGTGATCTCTTATACAAATGCTACCTCTATAGGAAATGTTGAAAATTACTTGTGCAAATAAGAGAGGTTTTTCTGAAGCTTTGGGCAAAGTGCAAAAACTCTGTCTGTGTTAGGGTACAAACATTTTGGCCTACCAGTTAATCTCACTTGTGGGAACTATTTCTTAAGAGTCCCTAGTAATAAGTCCCTAATGCTGCATACAGAGGGTGAGGCTGCTACCGTCAGTGACTTAAACAGAGTGGGGAACATGAGAACCAAGTTGCAGATTTGGTGTGTGTGGAGTGGGTTGATAAAATTACAGTGTGATAGAGAGGGAAAGCAAGGGTTTATCTAAGAGATGGTAGCAAATGTAGATGAGATTCTGTTGACCACAGAACATATCAATGGGAGTGTTGCCTGATGTGGAAGTAGTTTGTGCAGTGCACCTTTCAGACATAGCCATGATCTGCTCTAACCAATTCCACTTGATGATGGTGTTTTAGAGTCTTGCCTGCGTGCAGATGCCATGCTGGATTACAGAAGGGATATCTAAGCTCTTCGTACCTCTGCTGATGCTTTAATCTCTACCTCTTTTTCATTCTGTTGCCACTGATTCTTCCATCTCCTGCATATGCTCTTGGCTCACCCCATCTGTGGTTTTCCTGACAGGAGAAACAGGATTCCAGCCTTGCTATTTGGAAGTACTCAAGTTTGTCAAGGGGAAACTTCACCAACCAGATGAGATTCGTGGAAGTTCCTTCTATGCTTTCTCCTATTACTATGATCGAGCAGCTGACACCAACCTGATTGGTAAATTTGGGATAATCTACTGCATTTGAGCATGTCAACCAGAAGGTAGACAGAGGAACCCTGGAGACTGGAGCCATGGGGGGCAGCGAAAAGGAGTGATATTGAAGAGGAAATACAGAAAATGCCTTCAGGGAGTGATGTGTATCTGTCAGTGTAGTTTGGTGTTCAGAGCTCAGCAGATGAAGCATACGCTCTGAGCTCCAGTTAAACTTGCAGCTCTGTTTTCTGTTCCTAACAGATCTCACTCTTAGCACAACGTTGCTGGGCTGCACTCTGGAGTCAACTTAGATATACAACTCAAATGCTCTCAGGTCTATGACGATGTTTTCTCACCTCTTCTTTTTCAGATTATGAACAGGGAGGTGTTTTGGAAGTGAGAGATTTTGAACGAAAAGCCAAAGAAGGTACTTGTCATGAGAGTTGGGAAACTGGTGTGTACAAGAAATAACAAAAATATGATTCTATAGGCAGTACATAATATGAGTTTGATTTAAAAGGAAAAAAAGGAAGTTTATTTAACCTTTAACTTATACCTGTGTCATGTTACTTTTGTTAGTCAATACCTCTACCAGATGCAGAAAAGAATACAGTGAGGGGGGAAAAGTGTTGGTGGCTTTACAGCTCTTTTCAGGAGAGGAAGGTGGTAATTCATAGATATTAGTACAAAAGACAGAGTAGGGGTTAAGTCTGACAGTCTCTTCTGCATTTCTTTCCCTCCCTGTGACTTTCTTCCTGAATCCTTGCTCTATTTTGTACTCCCGTGAATAAAGAGCTCCTACCTTGCCATGCTACTGATGGCTAAAAGCAAGTTACCTCTGTACTGTGATCACTTTCATGAGGGTTACTAGACCGTATTTTTCGCCAGAAGATGCTGGATTACATAGTTCAGGACTTACTTTTTTTTAAAATAGGACCTAAATTGTAATGATTTTTCAGTTAAACTTAATCTCCCTGGAAACTTGGATGATTTTGAGTAGGGGTATTAAGCTTTAAAGTCTTGAGTGTGGGTTGGTTGTTATTTTTTCCCTGGATAGTGAGAGAGCATATTTCCAAAGATGTGGCTAGGATGTTACTAAAACCATCAAACCACTTATTTAGCTTTAGAGCACCAGCAGATCAATTCTGTGATCCTAAATTAATACTTCTCTATGTCATTTCAGTAGTAGGAGGATGCTGCTTATCTTTTAAAAGGAAGTTAATTCTGCTCTTGCTGCTTGTAGAATGAGGCAGTAACAGTAGGTCAGTCATTGTCACCCTTGCTGTGGAATCCTGACTTAGCTGCAGTGGGGGAGTGGATGGCTGGGCAGTAGCCTCTTCTATGTCCTTGGACATCTGTGGTTGGAAAAAATAAAAATTGCCATCCTAGAAGATGGGATCTGTTATTGGAGTCATCTGTGAAGACTAGATGAGGAAAACAAGTGATGCTGTGTTCTTAAAAAAAAGAAGTGATCTACCAATGCCCCGCTGGTTATCAGTTTAGACTGATGTGTGGATTATATTGCTGTAATAAAAGATGTACTTAGGATGGAGTTCAGACAAACTGGAGATACTGTATGGTTTATTCTCCAACAGTATTGAACAGCTGTGCAGCATGACACCATGTGTCATATGTGCCCACTAATAGAAGAGAGTGGCTTGTTTTAGTAGGCTTTGGCTTGAGGTCAGTTCAAATGTACAATGTAGATAAAAGCTCTTATTTTGCTGAGATCCCCTTTTTTTTTTCTTCCTTCTCTAGTCTGTGATAACATGGAGAGGTACAAGTCAGCCAGTCCTTTCCTCTGCATGGATCTCACTTACATCACTGCTTTGTTAAAGGAAGGTTTTGGATTTAGGGACAACACACTCTTACAGGTGAGAAAAACAGTTAAATCCCTAAGCCAGTTTCCAAATTTCTCTATCAGTCAACATGTGTAAGTTTGTTTTTCTGGCTAATTATCTACCGAATCTTTCCAGGGTTGTAACATGTAGTTGCTGTTATTTTCGCAACATAGGAACCTAGAGAACTGTCTGGAACAACTCTTTTCTTTCTCTATAGTTAACAAAGAAAGTGAACAACATAGAGACAAGCTGGACTTTGGGTGCTACCTTTTACCTGCTGCAGTCTCTGGGGATGACCTATTGACCTGAGATAGTCCTGTGGACTTCAGCATTTCTGAAAAGCTGAAAAAGCAAGTTGAAATCTCCAGGTATGTTGTTCAGCTGGAACTGGTCACAGAACAGAACATGGACCAAAGATATAAGACAGATCTTTACCCTGGATTGGCATTGTGCCTAATGAGAGTTGACACAGTATGATTTATAATTGTGATTGCCATAAATGATCCAGAATCTGCCTTCTGAAAGTCAAAAGGCCTGAACGCCAACAGAGAATACGCAAGGGGCTCAAAACCAGCGTTCACCAGCATGTTTGTTAGAAGCACAGAGTACCTGGATGTGGTGGCAGACTACGGACATGTAACTTCCCTTACCCCCTTCTATTTTAAAAATACATAACTTAAGTTTGCTTTTGAGATGTTAAATACAGAAATTAAAAATACCACCCACAGTCATTCAAAGAGAAGTGAACCACTCTGGATGCTGCCAACCTCAGTGTTCCAAGTAACTGGCTGCCAGCTTAGCTAATACATGGCAAGAAGACTCCAGTCTTTCAAGAAGGGCCTGCTGTAAGCACACTTTGGGCATGGTTTTGGGAAAGGTGTTAGCTAAAACATAGTAACTTACCAAGCATTTGTCTAAGCAGAATGTGTGCTTGACTGCTCGTGCTCCTTTTTTGCTGCCCTTTACAAGTCTGTGCAGCTATACCATACATCTGACTACCAGACTTTGTAAATTGATTCAGTTAGCATGTAGTCATAACACATAGTTGTGCTGGCACAACGAGGCAGCAGTGCCAGCTATTCAAACTCCACTTCCAGAAGAAACGCTTGTCACATTACACCCACAAGGAAATTGCAGCCAGATGAAATGGCTGATCTGACAGCTCGCTTTGCTGCGAGAAGCAGTTCTGTTCCTCTTCTCTCAGCAAGGCACTCCCACAGCCTTCTTTCCTCTGCTGTTGCTGCTCTTCAGGTTCTTTGGTGAACTAATTCATGACACCAAACTTGAGGCAACTCAGCTCACCCAAGAGTCAAGTCCAGCGCTAGCACAAGGGAAGTGGGCACTGCACAGCGTGGGGACACCTGCTGGGCCAGCAAGCTGTCAGAACACCACAGCCCAAGTTTTGTCAGCTAAGATGTGCTTTCCTATCTGAACCTTTGGGTGTCTGGCTCCCTACACTATCCTTAGGCACCTCCTCTGAACACAGAGCTGCAGTGAAACAAGTTCTTTATACAGTTGTTAAGTTATGAAAATAGAGAGAGCAAAATTAGCATCAGAAACAGGGAGAACAAGAACAGAATTAACTTTGCTTTCTTATCCCTTATTTATCCCTTATCCATTTCAAATTGTTTTACACTTCATCTCTCTTTAATTCAGTATAGTGGAGTTGAATCCATAAAATGGTATGTGCTGTGGGTTTTAAATATATACAGCAGGTCCTTCAGAACAGTGCATCCAGTGAAGGGGTCATAGCTGTTTAGGAAGCCCAAGACTTCTGCCAGGATAGCATGAAGCTATTTGAGTAATAATTTAAAGTGAACCTTGCCATCTCTTTCACACCAAACACAGAGATGCAAAAATAGATCAATATTTTAAATCATCTTGTCAGAAAGGCTAGAAAGTGGGGCTGTAGGAGCCTAGTTTTCTTGTTTAATTGGCTGTAAAGATGATCAAGATTGCTCCAATACCTCAAGGCTTTACCTTGCATTGCCCCAAGTAGAAACAGCTGTCGAGACTTTTTCCACCCCATGAAATAACTGGCAGCTTGCTCATCAAAAATTAGTATCTTCTCCTCCCCATGGGAGAATGCACAGATGAATTTACCCCAGCATAACAAAGAGGTACTACTCATATGACTAAAGGAACCTTTTCCACTGATCTCTTGTGATGAACACTTTCCTTTTGGGCATTTGCTGTTATCTGTTTGCAATAAAATACCTTTCCCATTTCTGTCAAACCAAAGACTGCCCTCGCACCACCTTCTCTGCAAACTGGATTAATTCCCAGCAAGGGGAGGACGTAGTGCACTCATGTCTTCAATGGTCTTGCCAAGCTGTTTGGAGACAGAAATTTGCCTTACTGTGAAGATTAGCCTTTTTCCTCTAGTTAGCAGTGCAGGTTTGCCTGTGGCTGATTAAGCTACCCCTTCTCATAACTCAGGTTTTATGGCATGAGGGTGCAAGGCATGCTTTTGATTGAACAATTAGCAATTTCAATTAGCAACAAGAAGCCAAGGGTTGGGGATGGAGCCACTCATCCCATCACTGACACCTGCTATAATTTCAGGCTGTTTTTTTGAAATAGGAAATGCTCATCCTACATGTGTACTCCTTACCAGAATCCATGTTGTGAAATTCCTCAGTGTCACAACAAACTTCTGTTCCCTCCTCACTAGGAGCTGCTGTTTGAACATGAAGAAAGTAGTTGTGGCCTCTTCTCAACCATAAACATTTCTTATTCTTCCTTGTGTTTGGCAAAACTTAATATGTTCTGGTCTGTACAACAAGGTGACTGCACATGCATTCATTTTGTCTACAGGGAAGAGTTTTGTATTCTTGGAGAATACAAAGTAGGATGCAGAGGTTACTGGCCAGGTTGTTATCTTGAGAACTAGCTAATTTAATGATCCAAGTCATCTTTCACTCTGAGCCAGTGCTATGACAAACTCTTACTATATCCCAGGGCTAAGAGCTGAAACAGTGAGGCTGTGGTTCAAACAGGATGAGAAGATGGGTTGTGTGTAAGGAAGAAGCAGCACTGCATCTGCCACCTGAACAGACTCTGGCACACAGACACAAGGAGTACTTGAGGGTTTGGTTTTGTCTGAAGGGAGGATGAACTAGAAGAGGAGGACCATGCAGAGGAAGTTCCTTTTCTGCATTCTTTGCTACAAATCCCAGGGGGAGCACCTGCTGCCCAGTACCAAAGCTGAATTAAATCAGAATCTTCAGGGCCTGTCTTTTGTCAGTGGCAGAATTTATTAACTGAAGAAAAACTGCTGCTCTCTATCAGGGACCTTATCCTTCAGTCTTGAGAGAAATTAAACTTTGTTCAAAGGTTTATTTTTGCAAGAAATTGCAGAATTGAGGCCCTGTTGTTTACATCTGAACTACCCAGGTGGGTGGAGGGATTTAGAGAAGCCAATCAAGTCCTCACACCCTAGTGCAGTGAGATTACTTATTAGCTAAACTAAAGACTAAACAGCCTTTTAAGAGAAGAGCTCTACTTGCAGCTCTGATTTTTATCTCCTCCTTTCTAGTGTCTTTTAATCAGCCAGTAGCAGGAACTGCCTGATAGAGGGGACTGCAGAAGCACAAATAATGGCTTTCAGTTCAAAACTTACGTTTCATTCTTTCTGTTAATTCTGGTCAACCATATGTGTAAATCTTGGTCATGGGCAGTGCTTACTTAATTTTGTGAGTGGCAAATGTCTAATGCAAGAGGCTTGTGTTTGGAACCTCAGACAGAATATGCCGAATTGTCTATTTTAGTAATTAAAGCATTTTTAACAAGATTCAAGGTTGGTGGTGCAGTTTTCTTTCCTAGACATTGTTGTTGTCTTGAATCTTTTTCATGCAGCCCTTAGGACTAGCCCATTCCAGAAGAACCATGATTATTAGATAAAGCAAGAGAAAGGCAGAGAAAAGGGTGACAACAAGAGAGAGAGCTTTCAAATGCATCTGCCACCATGCGTTGTCTCCCTCTGCTGAACACCACCCCTGCTTTCTGAGCTGAGGAGCTGCCAAGAACCCAGGACAGATGTTACAGCTCGAGAAATCACATTAGAGAAATCTGAAAGTAACTAAGCAGCAGAAGTTGTAGCTGGCAAAGTTCAGCGCTGTGTTTGCAAAGACAGCTGTTTCTGCCTCAGTCTTCAATTCAAGAGGCTCAAATGAAACGTACATTGTACATTTAGTTCTGTGGCTGAAAACATCATGGTACTATGGGAAGAAACCCTAAATCCTTTTGAGGAGGGCAGATGAGACAGAGTTTTTGCATAAACCAGTGGATGTAATACACAACTCAATCTCTCAGTTTTACTGTTAAATTATAAAATAACACAATTCAATGATTTAAGTCAGTCACAGTCCTTTTAAGGGCAATGCATTCATGGGCAAGCTGCTGTTCCAGACTGACAACAGATCACTTGCTGGCAAAAGCCATGATCTGCACCTAAAAGAGAAAAGGAGAAGTAATTAATAAACATAATAAGCATGTGTTCTAAGAAACAGCTCTAGGTGCCTTCCCTTCTACATAAATGGACAACAGTTCTTGGCCAGTGTTTCTAGCCAAGTGCAGAGCGCCTATTCCTGTTTGCTAGAAAATTAAGAGATTTCCTTTCCCTCCCAAGTAGCACATTACAGGTGTTACCAACAGATTCTGTAGTCAGAGAAAAGGTCTTCATTTGGTTTTTTTTTGCTTTAAACAGAGAAAGAGAAAAAAAAATTCCAGGTACTGAAGCAGCTACATAGTCTTCCTTAATAAAGACCATGCCAGTGGCAGCTGCTCTGCCTTAGGAACATACTGTTTTTCAACTTGGGTAGTGTCTCAACTGTGACACAACGGAAACAGGGCACCTGTATTTATCAGGAAGATGGTTTGTGGAACAAAAATTAAAATCCAGAAACGAGGACTCTAATGTACTGGTGCTTGGGAGCAGAGGGCTTAAGGAGTTTCACAAAAATCCAACAGCGAGGTCAAGATGGTGAGGAATTTGGGCAGATACACTGCAAAACAGGGTCTCTGTTTAAGACAGAACCTCCTCACCACTGCCTTCCTCAAGTAATTTCCATCATGGAGGTTTGCTCTTCTGCCACAAGGGAACAATTTCACGAGGGAAAACAGCATAGAAACAGGTCCAGTCTGAGCTGCACACTCCATCTGTGATGTCTTAGTGAAAATGTGTCTTCAGAGGGCTGTTTTTTCTCTACATTGGTGGAATGAAGGTTCAACATTTTCATTCCATAGATATAGGTCATGTATATAGATATAAATAAAGCCAAAGACTTATGATGAGCTCTAACCCCCAACTACTGATACAGAATATAGACACTTATATCCCTTGTGCTGCAAGAAAAGAGTCACTACTGAGCCATCAGTTATTCAGAAGCTCCTTGGCTCATTCAGGACACAAAACCCCCAGTTTGAACAAGTAGCATTTTTCCAGTGAAAAATGTTTCATTTAAAACAAACAAACAAAAATCTTTACAGCTTGTGCATATTTCACAAATAGTTTTGGACAATCCCTACAGCCCTCACTAAAGTGAGATCCTTACTTTGACAGGAGGCAGGGCATTCGTTGCTTGCAATCCCCATGTCCTCAGCAACACCAGGGGAGCCAGCCTCGTGGAGTAGAGCCTCTTTAGCAAATCAGTAGCAGCTATCAAGGAGACATTGTGCCTCTGACGTTCTGTTTCAAACTTCAGGAGATGTTTTAAGGAGCCTGGAAAAGATAAGTGAATGCTTCTATTAAACCTGATGCACCACAAACAATTGTGCATCTTACCTATATAGCAATCTCCCCTGGCAACAGAAAGAGAACAGAGAATTGATCCATCAAGAAAGACCTCCTTCTGCCAGCTAGTGCTCTTCATCTCACCATCTCTTTAATTACCATGTGGCAGAACTTTACTTTTTTAAAAGCAGCTTTGAAATTTGTGGGATGAAAACTGCATCCAAGAATCTTAAACTGCTCCACAACCAATGGACATCAGAACAGTTTTGCTGCAACAAAGCCTGTGCCTTCCAAACGCAGGACAGCAACATCCTGCAACAGAGGTAATGCTGGTCCTGCTATCAGTGGCAAAGGCCTATGAGACAGATCTTTTTACTGACACTCCATTGTCTTGAATCCTTACCCAGATCACTCCCATTGAAGGCTGCTGCACTGAGGTGATGAGCTAAACATGCAATATCACCAAAGCCCAGATTTACACCTTGTCCTGCGAGTGGGTGGACTCTGTGTGCTGCATCCCTGGAGCAAGATAAGACAGAAATTTACTTCCCTTCTTGAAGAAAGCCACAATGGCTGACAAACCCCAGAAGGGATCAGTGTAGCACTCCTCACCTCTGCAATGAACACCACCTTACAGTGCGATTTTTCCAGTACCTCCTTGCATGCTATGCTGAACTACCTGACTGCCTCTCCAGTTGTAAGAAGCAAGACAAAGGGGAGATAACAAAAAGCAGTTCTGAAAGGAAAAATTATAAAGAGGTGACTAGCCAAAGTCCTCTCCCAGACTGAGTGTGGAACAGGCCTTAATGTTTTTGTAAGTGACCTCAGCACAACAGGAGGTCTATCAATGGCACAAACACAAAGTGGAGAGATATCATGAATATAACGGAGAAGGGGGATATCACTGAATTGAAACAAAATCAGGTTCTTTTATGAACAGACTTATCTCTAAAGGATGAAGCCAGTCATAAAGTTAGAGAAATTAAATGAAGTGTGAAATGCAAGATCATGTACTTTACCAAGCTGTAAAGCACATAGTGCTCTGAAGCACAGAGTGGCTCACAAGTTGGAAAGATGAAAAGTATCTCAAGTGTAGTACAGCATCCAAGCATTACTAAAAGCTACCACCGTATTGCCGCTGTGGCAGAGAAAAAAGTACACGCAACCTTAGAATGTAAAAAATTAGACATTTTCCTATTGCAATAGGGCACCATACAGAAGCCTATGACATCCCATGTGGAAGAATTTGTAAGAAAGGTGAGTTTAAAACTCAAACTGGTACACAGAATGGCTGCTACAATGTTTGGGGAAGTACAGGTCCATCATGAGATACTGGATTGGTTCATCAGACTATACAAATAGAAACAGGAAATAATAATTTTGCATTTTACATACATAATGGACAGAGAGCTACTCATGCAAAAGGACACAAGGGCACACAGTACAAACTGGGCCTGGATAAAGTCAAACTGAAATTATATATTATTTCTAACCATCTGATTTGTTGACTAGAGTCACTATCCTTGCATCATTTCTAACCACACCACCCATTCACCCATGGGCCACCACTGGGTATCTTACCCAATAAGAGCCACGCGGTGCTGGACATACTCTGTTGCATGCCCCATTCCAAGAGGGAACATGGCTCGGCTCTCTGGATCTACTTTAGCAACACTTGGGGGCAGCTGACGGACTGCAGTCCCTGAGGGCTTCAGGAGTGAAATAGCAGATCGAAACATGGCCCCAGCAGTGTCAATGAAGTCAGAGTGGTTTATGTTGCTCCACTAAAAAAGGCAAACAAATCTTTAGATGTTGACCCAAACTAGACCCATAAAAGAATCCAGTTGAAAAAAATCAGAATCAGTTCCAAATACTGAATTTTAACCACTTGGACAAAACCTATACTGTAGAAAAACTATCTTCGTCGTTTTAGGACATACAGATTTTCAACTAGGATGAGTCTACCTTCCTACCTTTGGAAATTTAGGTCAACTTCTGTGACTTTGAAAACTAACCTAATTCAGTCCCAAGGGGTCATCCATTCTTTGCTAAATGCTTTTTTAATATCATCCTCACCAGAGGAAGGAACTTTAGAATCCACCTCTCCCATTACCATCACTTCAGGCTACAAGGTTCCATTCTATATCTTAAAGCCTCATACCTGCCATGAGGCTGATACTCACAAAGGCAGAGTTGATGCTATCCACAAAACTTTCCTCATCCATAGCGAGAAGTTCCAATGCATGTTCATGAGACGTAGACCAGACCAGAGAGCTGGCAGTATCAGACAGCTAATTTAAGAGAATGTCAAGGGGAAATATCAAGAGAAAAAGAAGCAAAAATAAATATTCAGTACAAAGATTTCCCCACTGCCCTGCCCTGCGCCAGTCTCTCTGCAAATTACTCTTCCAGCCCAGCCTGCTACAAGTGGGAAATACCAAGCATGAAGTGAGAGGGCAGGAGGGGAAAACATGTAATAAATGAAGAGTGAAGGGCAGATGCACAAATTCTTAAGACACAGAACTAACAGAGAAAGGTACAGACAGAAATAAAGTTACTAGAAAGAACAGATTACGAAACTTTTTAAAATACTTGAAAAAATTACAGACCACGAGTCACCTTACCGGAAGAAGTGCAATTGGCCCAGTGGGAAGGAACCTCTGCCATGCTACATTATTGTCTGTGGCCTACAGGGGAAAGAAGCCAGTGGACAGTTATGAATTGGTGACCTGGAGCACCCTGATCAGGCTGTTCTGCTGCCTATGGAAGAGTCAGCAGAATTTTACCTCAGATAAATGGAGAGTTGCCACCACAGCTGACTGGTCATACTGATGCTCAATGTTCTTAATTTCAGCTTCCTTGCGGACTACAGAGTTATGACCATCTGCACCAATCTGCAAAACAAAGAGATACAAAGCAAGTTCTTTAGCTCCTATAAAGCCAGTATCTCAATCAACAAACCTCAGCCTGCATGTACCCATTTCCTGTTCACTCACACAAAAAAAACCACCTGCCCAAAACCCAGAAAAGGTAGCCCCTTCTGCTCTTGTCTGGTTCAGCAGTCTCCTTGCACCAGGTACAGAAAAGGCTATGCACTGTGTCCCATAGCATCTCTGACAGAGTTAGCCACTCACCTCACTCAAGCACTCCATGTGGATGGAGCGGCACACATGGAATCAGAACCAAATCCAGTGGAAAGGACTTGGGTTAGAGATGCTGCCTGATCAACAGAAATAAAGAGCTTAGTTACCAGCAGCTTGGTCTGAAGTCTGCGTCCATCAGCTAACTCAATTTGGACCCAAGGGCTTGTGTCACAGCTGTGGGAGGGAAGGGGCCACGTATACCCAACTGCTCTGCTCCTGTAGAAAACCTCCACCCGGTCTGATGGGAACACAAAGTGCCATGGTCACAGCATGATACAGACGGGGAAAAAAGGAAACATTGCAACAACAGCAAAGGTCACACATATTTTAACAGCACCATAGGAGCTGACCCCGCA
The DNA here is from genome assembly GCA_035584735.1 of Pseudotriccus pelzelni. Classification (NCBI taxonomy): domain Eukaryota; kingdom Metazoa; phylum Chordata; class Aves; order Passeriformes; family Tyrannidae; genus Pseudotriccus; species Pseudotriccus pelzelni. The sequence continues at coordinate 40,315,005 of JAWMRA010000161.1, read as the reverse complement.
ATTCTCAAGACACCCTGAAAGAACAGATCCGAACAACCCCTTGCCACTGCAAGGTCTGCTTTGGACAAGGAGCTAGAGATCTTTTAATTAAGTCTATTTTTGGAGAGACTACATTCTGGAGAATCACATATGCAACTGCTTTCTTGCTGTGTAGCCTTTGGAAGACAAACTTCTCCCTTCCCCCCCAGTTCAAGAAGCTGCCCACATCTCAAGAATCACTTGTTAGATGAATGTCTCCCTCTCAAAATTTAGTGCATGCAATGGAAGGCAAGTAACTGAAAGCTCTGTACAGGAAATAAAATAATCAAGAAGTTGTCACTACCTGCTACTGCATCTAACTGTTTTGTGATAGCAGACATAATGACATCATTCTCCACTATGTAACCCATGTCATCTAAGTCATCTTTCTCAAAAATGATCATGGCTTCAGAACAAGCATCCCACACCTACAAAACAAAAATACATTACATGAAGTTACGAAGAAGTGCTGTGCCTTTCAGAGACTTAACAGCAAAAGAACATGGTAGTCGAGAGATACAGAACTAGAGGAAACATTCTGGATTACTGTCCACTCCTTTATTCCCAGCTGCTAAAGTGCATCACATGATTCCTGTCACTAAATGATTTAGCATCAGCTCAAAAAGTAATTGCAAGTCAAGTTTTTATCCCCACTTTCCTGTTACAGAAGTAACATATAAAGCTACCCTACCACCTTGCTGTGGGTTAACCCAGCAGGCAGCTCAGCCCCATGCAGCTGCTTGCTCGTTCCCCCACATGGGATGGGGAAGACAACTGGAAGGGTAATAATGCAAAAACAAAACTCATGGGTTGAGGTAAAGGCAGTTTAATAAGAAAAGCAAAAGTTGCATGTGCAAGCAAAACAAAACGAGGAATTCATTCACCCCTTCCCACAGGCAGGCAGGTGTTCAGCAATCCCCAGGAGAGCAGGGCCCCATCATGCATAACAGTTACTTGGGAAGACAGGTCCCATCACTCTGAACTTCCTTCCTCTTTCATCTTCTTCAGCTTTTACCACTGGAGCATTACACTGTATGGTATGGAATATCCCTGAGTTCAGCTGGGCTCAGCTGTCACATCTGAGTCCCCTCCCAGCTTCTTGTGCACCCCCAGCCTGCTCACTGGTGGGGCAGCGTGAGAAACAGAGACAGCATTGGCACCATGTAAGCACTGCTCAGCAAAAGCTGAAACATCTCTGTGTTATCAACAATTTTCACCACAAATCCAAAACACAGCCCCATACAAGCTACTAAAAAGAAAACTAACTCTATCCCAGTCAAAACCAATACACACCTTTACCTTTATTTTCCAGCTAGTACCCATACCTACAGCTTCCACTGGGAATACACCTGTAACACCAAGACCCCAAGGACAAGTATTTCTGAGTAAACTGCTACCCACAAAAAAGGAATGGGAAGGAACGTAAGCATGACCTGCCCTTTGCCAAAGAAAGAAAAACCTTTGTAGCATTGATGTAAGTACTCTGGAAAATTCAGAGTAGACAAACACATGGCATATCTGCAGCCCTAAGTCAGGCACCTGCATTCGCCGGAATGGTTTGAGTCTCAGACTGCAGACATGATCCCAGGCACCAAAACCTGAAAAAGGACACAAATGAATGGAGACACAGGCTCACATGTGACACTGAGACCAAAACAAAACTGAAGCTCACTCCACACTCTCATCTACCCTCCCTGACTATCAATGCTTGGGGTCAGCTCGAGCAGCTCGGCAGAGCCAGGTCTGCCTCAGTGCTGTCACGGCTCCAGCATCACATGGTTTTACTGCTAACACGAGCCAGCAGGAAGAAACAAGAGCTCTCCATGAACGTCTGACCTAGCAGCCAACTCTCATTGTCCCATCACTGGGTAATAAAACAGACACAGAAAAGCAGCACCATCATTGTTTAGAACATTTCTTTTCCCATAAGGAATCAAGGCTCAAATCTCTCTTTAAAATGACAATTACATCTCATTAATTGAGGACTGAGTTACCAGACTACAAAGCATTAAGAACATGCTTCTTTTGTGAATAGAACATTACAGGTGCTGTGGAGAGCACCTTACAACCTTTCACTAGCCTAATGTCACAACTATTTATATAATGACAAATCAGACCAAGATACCAGAACACAGATCCCTCTTATCAAGAGAAGTCTGATTCAATCACCACAGCTCAGCATATAGAATACTGAGACAAAGGCAAATTATTCTTTTGAGTTTAGGATGAAGGCAGCATGTGCTCAAAGGGGTTTTGTTTAAACAAAACCAGCTCAAATATAAATGTTATAAATGCAAGCAATAAAATCATACTTACTGCTTAGGAGGGTTGCTGATCCTGGAGAGATGGAACTGACCCTGTTACTGTAACTATCTGGCATGTGATCATATTCTTTCCTAGGACCAGCTTCTAGCAAAGCAATCTTCTTATCATGGAAGTGGATATCATGCCCTAAAATAAGCAAATACATACTTTGTTACAACACTCCTGCCAAAAATCTCATTTCTTATTTCTCTTTCAGTAACACGTATGTGCTTTTGTAATACGACCGAGTAGATGCACACATTTATAATACAGGTTTTGACCAGGCAGGTAAACTTGTATTTTAAAGCTTTATGACTATAATCTCATTACTGAGATGGACAACCCGTCTGCAGTTAAAGCAAGGATTACACATTTTTCCTTTTATTTAAAGTTTACATTTATGTACAAATTTGTGCCATTTTGTTATGAAAATTCATTACGAGTATTAACAAGTGAAACCTGCAATGTTCACTGCAGGCACCAAATACATTTTCCAGAGTTTAAACATAAATTCACCTTTTAGAACAAGAGATTAAAATAAAACTTCTTTGATATATAGAAATTACACTAATGTTTTCTTACATTAATATTCTTATATTCTGGCAATGGAATAGCACAGGCAGTTTTAACTTTAACTTTCAATTAAAGAGAACTCCATAAAAATGAAGAGATGCCTCAAGTAAATCACTGCAGCTGAGCTGGCCACGCTGGCTGCATCTGACCGCAATGGATGCAGAAGGTACTGAGGACAGAAATGGTATCCTTGCAACATCCAGAGTTTGCTACTACAGCAGCCCTAAATACAGCGTATCCTGGACATATGTTCTAGATTGTGCACAACAATAACCTCCTCTCTCGAAAGGTCCCAAACTTGTGTGTCAGCCTTAGATATCACTGCTGGAGGGGATCCTTATGCTGTCTCAGTTCCACCATGGTCTTATTTGACAATACAAGCAGAACAATCAGTTTGCAAGATAAACCCTTATACATGCGAAACACTTATTACTCAGAATCTTTGGCTCTTCTTTGCACTATTCTCTTTAGGTTTCTGTCACTGTTGCATCCTTCTGAATCCATGTTGCAAATACAGAAGCAGTCAGTAATCTCAGAATCTCTAGTGTTACAAACAAAGCACAAATCCATCTTAACTTGGTATCGCAGTGTTTAAAATACAGGGTTAGAGAATGAAACTTGGGATCAGAAAATGATGGTTAGAGAGATGGAGCACGTCTCCTAACAGGACAGGCTGAGAGAATGGGGTTTGTTCAGGCTGGACAAGACAGCTTAGGGGTGACATAACTGGGGTCTTCCAGTACCTGAATGGAGCCTGCAAAAAAGATAGGGGCTTTTTACAAGGATATCTAGTGACAGGACAAGGGGGAATGGCTTCAAACTGAAAGAGAGAAGGTTCAGATTAGATAATAGGAGGAAGCTCTTTGACATGAGGGTAGTGAGGCACTGCAACAGGCTGCCCAGAGAATCTGTGGCTGCCCCATGCCCAGAAGTGTTCAAGGCCAGGTTGGATGGGACCCTGAGCAACCTGATCTAGTGGAAGCTGTCCCTGCCCATGGCAAGGGAGTTGGAACTAGCTGATCTTTAAGGTTCCTTCCAACCCTAACCACTCTATGATCAGAAAACTACGGCTGAAATGATCCACCAGCTATTTAAGGGTGACTATGTTTGACAGAAACACCACAAGCAGTCTGCAGAATTCAAAGCAATGGCTCCATTAGCAGAAATGAACACACACGGATGGAGCAAGGTTCACCACAGATCATGTCACCAAGCAGTTTTAAGTCAACTTTAGAGCGCAGGAACAAGAAGATCCCACAGCAGGATCCTGAACATTAAGATCCTAAACGGCAACCACAGTTATCTCACACTGCGGGAGAGAAGGTCACAGCCTTACCCAGGGCGGCGGCCATGGCGCTCCCGACCATACCCCCACCCGACACCACCACATCGTAGAGCGGCTGTGAGGGGGCGGTGGCGGCGGCGCGGAGCGGGGCGCGGGGCCCGGGCCGGGGCCGCAGCCGCGCCCAGAGCGGGGGCAGCGGGGGCAGCAGCGCCCGCCCGACCGCGGCCGCCATCGCCGCGGAACTGACGGCGGGCGGAAGTCGCCTCGCGAAACCATGGCAACGCCTGCACGCGCGGGCAGCGGGGTGTGTGATTGGCGGTTTGAGGCCGACGGGGCGGGCCTAAGCGCCTCTGGCAGCGCTGATTGGTGGAGGCCGGGAGAGGTGTCGCGGAGGGCTGAGGCGGTGGCCAGGCCTGCAGGTGAGGGCAGGGACAGATTGGGGTCGCACCCCCGGAACGAGCACTTCCCGATTTATTTAATTTTTTCCAGGTGACACGACACCCTCCCCCCCCCAGGCTGTAATACGCCTACTCCTCCGATTCCCATCGCTGGGCGAGGAGCTGGGAGCAGCCTCTCAGGATGGGAGGCCGGCGGTCTCCGTTAGAACCGGGCGCGCCGTGCCAGGCAGAGTTATGGGGTGACCTCAGGATGCTCGAAGAGGATGAGGAGCTGGAGGGTTTCAGGCGGGAGGCGGAAATTCTGCGTGAGAAGCTGAGGGAGGCTCTCAGGTAGGATGGTGCCTGGTAAGGATGGCAGGATGGCATGCGAGATTCCTGCTGCTTCTGGTGAGGGACAAGGCAACGCATGAAATCCCAAAATGCACGTGTGTAGTGCCAAAACACTGTCCACGAATGTATTCAGAGATGGGAAGATGGGGTCAACACGTGCCCACGTAAGCAGCATTCACATAAAACAGCACAAATCCTCTTCCTGTTCATCCGCTAATCATGCTTAAAATCTGCCCAGCATCCACTCTTCAGACCTGTGGTCTTTCCAGCATTGAGCTCCCACACGTCTTTCCCTGTGGTTAGTCTAGTTTGACATTCACTAGCAGACCACACATGCATGCTCTTACAAAGAAAATAATTTATAAAGGAGAGACTTCAGCAATCACAGGGCAAGTATATTAACCAGGAGCCTGTTTACAGGTGATCTGCACCTTCTGTTTTGCCTCTTTTTTCCTTCTCCTGTTCTTGGTCCACTCTGATTCACCTTGATCCTTCATTTTGCCTGCATTTATTACTGGCCTGAAATCTTGTAGGTTTTACTCACTTTCACAATTACCCTCCAACATCCCGTGGGAAGTTTGCTGTTTTAATGAGACCCAGGACAGTCTCAGGTGGGTTTTTTTCTTTTTATCAGTTATATGGTCATCTTCTCAGCCAAACAGTTTCCAACTGAACCTCTTTAAGAGTTGCACCAGAACAATTTCTTGTCATGAATTCCCATCAGCATCTTGGGAATGCTGTGTGCACCCATGTGCACAAATTGCGTGTGCAAAAAGTTGGAACTTTCTGGTTTACTTGTGGCCCTTCTGGCAGCACAGTGCTGGCAGCGTAATAAATTGCATGACAAAGCTAAGCAGTCGTAAGTGCCATTTTATATGTGGAAAACATATAACAGGCAAAGCTCTGCTCATGAACTTTGGTAGCAAAGCAAAATATGGAGCCTGAGAACGACAAACTCTAGGCCTGTCTTTTAACAAGCAGCTCAGCCTATGGTGTCTTTCTCTTAATCAACAGTGTCTCCCTTCTTTTAACTCTATTTTTTAATAATTTCACTTATTTCCCCTTCATAATGTCTTTGTCTTAGTCATACATCTGGTAACAAAAGGCAGTCCAGTTCATTGACCGACCTCACCTCGGACAGTACCTGGGATCAGCAAAAGCCTCACTTATTTCCTAAATCCCGCTTGAGGCCAAAAAGTGCTTCATCTCCCTGGATTCCTTCCATCACCATCCCTCAGCCTTTCAAAATGACACTGCGGGAAGCTCGCAAAAAGTCCGAGTTGATGAAGTCATACATGTTTCTTGAACTAGACAAACAGAGAGACAAAAGGCAAAGCCAGGATGAAGCCGAATGCCAGAAACAATTCCGGGCACAGCCTGTACCTGCCCATGTGTTTCTGCCCCTTTATCAGGAAATAATGGAGCAGAATGAGATTCACAGGCAAACAGCAACACAGAAAAGAAAGGAGCTGCTACTTTCAACACAGCGGCCCTTCAGTTTCTTGGAGAAGGAGGAGAAAAAGAAAGAAGCTATCAGACAAAAATTCCTGTCAGCAGCAACCCCAAATGAGAGCTCCAAACAGAAGCAAGACAGTAAAAAACTTCCTAAATCTACTTATCACCCACTTCTTGGAAATAAACTCAAAGGTAACATGCCAGGGCTCTTTCTCTAAAGCACCTCCCTACCTGTCCCTCGCTGTCTCCATGCTGGGAGGTAAGATCACGGCCCATAGGGTATTACTTGAAGCACAAGGCCAGTGTCATTACATCCCCTAGTGCTGTCTGGTCTCCTGTGTGTCACTGGTTATTACATTTTGTCTAGATACCCTTATAGCAGGGTGTCCTAAGTTTAGTAGTAACAGTGTCAGCAGCAACAGTTCTGTTCCAGTTCCCAGCGAACATGGGCACACTGAGTTCTTCAGACAGATCTCCCTTTTGCTGCAAATCATGGCAGTTTGGGAACCCTTCCCTGCACTGGTTTCCTTACCTTTGGTCACTCTAAAGAGGCTGAGATGATTTGTGGCACAAACATGAAGACAGCCATAGTGCCATAATTGTCCAAGGTCCATGCGGTATCTTGCATCTGACCATTATTAGCATCTGACCATTACTCGCACCCAAGAGTGAGAAGAGAAATGAATATTTCATATCTCAGTCAATGAAAACCTATAAATGGACTTAAAAATGTCTTATTTTGCAAACAGCAATATTGATTTTTTTTTCTAAAAAGTCTAAAAGTTTCTAAAAAAAGTTTCTATAAGAGTTTCTAAAAGCAAAAAACCAACCCCCAGACAACTGTTTGCATTTTCACAAATATTTAGTGTTGCACAAGAAATTACTTCAGTTTGATGCTATAATCTGAAACACATTCTTTCTATGGAAAGTTTGTCACAGAAGTCACAAGACATGGTCTATCCATCAAATGTTTCTCACTTAAAATCTTTCCCAATATAGACAATTTCTGGTGGATATTACATAGATAAGCCATCATCCATTACAAGTATTTTTGGATAGCCCATGTGGGCCACACCATCAACATAATGACATAAATCCCATATGAAAAGCAGAACCTTGATTAACACCTCTGCAAGAAAAAGGGGTGCAAGTTACCTGGTACCCTGGAGATTAGGAGAAGACCTGTTCAATAACATGCTTCAGTAATTGAAAGACACATCTAAAAATTAATGCCTAAGAAAGAGAACCTACCGTATTTTTTTCTAGTATCTTTGAATTATTTTTCCCTGGGAGGCAGAGAGGGGCTGAAAAGTAGAGAAAGAGAGCACAGGATATCTAGTCTCTCCTATATGTGAGTTGCCATTGTAAAGGAAAGTTTAAATTTCTGCAGTGGCAATTTCACAGGCTTTTACCTCATTCATACTCTTTTCATTGCTTTCCCTTTGATTCATTAGAAGCTGAACTCTACAGAGAAATCCGCATTCAAATGAGAGCAAAGGATTTGCTTGAGAGCTCGGTGGCTCCTATAGACACCAGCAACCGTCGGAGGGAGCCTCAGTCCCGAACTGCCACCAGAACCAAGCAGGAAAGGCTTGGCTTCTTGCAGGACAAAAGTTTCAGCTTCAAGCCAAGGATTAATCCAACAATACCGGATTTTGAAGAACTTTACTGGGCATTTCAGAAGGAAGCAGTAAGGAGACAAGAAATCAAAGAGCCAACTCGTAATAAGCCATTCAAGCTAAGAACCTCCAATCTCCATGCCAGGCAGAGGCAGGCTAATGAAAAGATAAAGGTGAGATATCTGGATATTTCTGTGGTACTGCTTTCTCTGATCAAGATATCAACTTCTTAAATTTATAGCATTTAACTATGGATGGTTAAGATCCCATGACCTCTGCCTTTCTATTGAGAGTACTGCAGAATTCTAGGACAAACCACTAAACAACATTCTACACAAGGAGATGAACTATGACAGATAAGGTCAACCCACCCTTTCATAGCCCTAATCACATCTCCTTTCCCTTACCCCTCAGCCCCTCCACCCTGCTGGGGGAAGAGAGAATTAATGTATTGCCCACATATTCCAGCTGTTCTCTTTGGTAGGCAAAGAACAGAGGAGATTCTGTACTGTGAACAAATACACTGAATGAAGTTCCATTTTTTTCAGGATTCTCTGAAGCTTTCCAAGGTTTCAGTGCAAAGAAGTCATTCCCTGACCAAACTTTCTTCCCTCTCTTCCAACACCCTTCCAGTGCATATTACTGATGCAACTAGAAGAAGGGAAGCTGCTATTAGGTAAGTAGGCAAGTTTGTCTATAAGACCATACACCAACTAATGACCAAAATGGAAGAAAAAACATCAGTGTTTTTCCTCATCACATCAACTGCACGTTTTCCGAATGTTTCTCTGTCTTCTTTCTTTGCTGAGCCTTGCTCTGCCTCCCAGTTGATTTGGGAGGTGCGTACTTGTATGGCTGAGATTTTGCTTTTCTCACTGGAGGACTGCAAAAGTGAAATTCCCAGCTACCATGTGGTCTGGCAGTGCACAGTGAGCTCATTAGTAACTTTTTTTTTTCTCTATAGACACTCCCAAGTTAACAAACAGGAAGGGGACAAAGAAGGAATTAATTGGCAAGAGAAACAGAAAATGAAATGCCAAGCTATGCAGAAGTCGGTGAACAGCCGAGCAAAAGCACTGGATCCTCATAAAAGTCTGGAGGAAACGCACAAGGAGAAGTTGAAACAGAACAGGTCAGTATTGTATTCTGCACAGAAGTGACTGTTTCCTCCACCAACTGGGGATCTTCAAATAATTCTTCAGAAGGAATTGGGTCTAAGAACATTCCTAGCCTAACATTTTTTTGCTCTTGTACCAATTCCACATTCATTTGGATTTCTTGACAATGCCACACTATTCCTCCCATACAGAACGGTTTCTTTTAGATTAACATTTGTAGAAACTCATTTTACAAACAGTCAACTGTAAGGTGTAACTTGGCAAAGCACACTTAAAACAAGGTTTTCTAAAAATGCAAACACTGGTTCCTTGCTTACATTCTCATAGAAGAGCTTTGCTAATGGGTCCATAACTTGCCAGCAATAGGAATTTTTTTTTGCCCAGCATTCAGCATCAAGAGAATTACCAAAGCAATTGAAAAAGTGCAAGTTACTGAGGATTCCTCATTCCTGATCAGCTACAGTCAGAGGGAACCTATATTACACAGGCAATTTTTCCATTTCAGGCAAACTATGAGAGAGAGAACAAAACAATACAGAAAGGAGCTGGAAGAAATGCAGCTGCGGGTCAAGAGCAGACCATACCTCTTCGAACAGGTCACCAAGGTAACTGGTCAAAGTCCCAGAGTGTTTCTGGGCAACAGGATAAACTCTCTTTCATTTAAGACATGCATTAAGAAGTCTAGTCTCAAGTTAATTCATGGATAAGAAGGTGCAAATGGTTGCATAGTCTCTTGACTGCACTCAAAATAACACATGGAAGAGCCAACCAGGTAGAATTTAAATTCTTTCCCACCACTTGAAAAAAAACACTGACTTAATTCTAGGAGCTTGCCAGTTTCTAGTATGTATTACAATCACAATATATGGTGTGGTCAAAATCAAGGCTTTATCACACCAGAAATTATATGAATATCTATTCTGCACCTGAATGCCATAGACTACAGTCTGGAAATGCAAAATTTTTTTCTTAAAACCCTCTCCAGTTAAGCACTTTTTCTTTGTACCTCTACTGCTACTAGAACATTAATGACGGTTACATCACGTTTATCACCTGCAGACTCTGCAATCTGGGGCCACATTCAGCACATACATCTCCAGCTGCAAATCTGTATTGCACGTGAGGTGTAGATACAATCTGTACTCTCTAATATACTCCCTGTATGTTTTTCCCTGGGTTTTCTCTTCCAGTTTCACATCCTTGCGGGGATGAGAGCTAGTTAAAGTACATGTCAATGTACAAAATACATTGACAATATGCTGATTTAAGATTTCTCAACAGAAAGTTCCCTTTTGGGTCAGGCTTTCCGTTCTGATCATGGAGGCAGAGAACATACATATATGATAAATATTGGTAACAGTGTGCCAGGTTAGTAAGAATTCACCGGTATCAATTGCATTCACTTAGATTTCTATTTTTCCATACAGAACACCTTAATCTTTAGAACTGGCCAGTCTCTCTGGAAAGCCATCATCTCAGACTACATTGATTTGCAAGGTTCATTTGCAGGCAGCGAGGATATAGGATCCAAGATGCTTGGTTTTCACCTGAGCTGATATGAAGCTGTTTCACAGTTGCTCTCCATTTATCAACTCCACTGTTTTTAGCTCTTACCAATTACAAGCAAACACATTTCCAGGATTGCCCACAACTTTTCTTTGCACATATTCTCAATTAGAGAGTCAGAGTTGGGACTCAGACACAAGTATGCTAGTCTGGTAACACTGGAATGCAGTATAAGGAGAAGAACAGGAGAGGAAAGAAAAAAATAACAGAATTGGGAAAAGGTGAGCTCTGGCTTTGAGAGACATGAGACACTGTCCTACAGTTATGGTACTATACTGTATGGATTACAAAAATTTTGGACAGGAGCTTTTGCTGTCCTCTTGTCCCCGTTAGGAATGTCAGGTGTGCACTTTAGAACAAGTTGACTGTTATGGGAGGCCCCAGTTCTACATGCTTACTGCTGTAAGTTTCAATTTCATAGCATGATGCTCGTCAAGGAGCAGAGCGTCGCTACAGAAACACTCTCCAGCAGGTTGGCCTGAGCGAAGAATTTGTAAGAAAAAAAGGGAAAGATGCCACTGACTTGCTGGAAGGAGAATCTGATGTTCACAGGTAACAATACAGTACAGCTCTTTTGTCTTTGACTTAAAGTATTTTCCTTGTTCATGAAAGCATTCCAGTTTCCATTGTGTAGGAAAAATCAACTTCACTGCTCTTATTAAGCATCATGGCTTCTCTGTCTGAATTCCTATGACTGTACTCTATTTCCTAAGCACGAGGCAAACCATTTCCAGTATTAGACAGTCACTATTTCTGCAGATTGCCCGAGCCTCCGGGTGAAAAGGACAACTGTATTGTACAGGAAGGAGTACCCCAGGAGGAACAGAGCAGAAAGGAACCAGCAGCATAAGAGCTAGCAGAAGAATCCATTGAGCATCTCTTGATTTTTTAAATCCAAGATTCTCCAGGTTAATCCTCAGGAACTTAATGGTTTAAGCTGACACCTGAGAATGGCTTTGGGGTAAGTGAGATGGGAGAATTTAGTAAAGGAAAAAAAGACCAACTTGTTGTTTAGAGCATGTTTTGTCCAACCCAGCAAACCCTGCAGCCTCCCTTAGTCTTCACAAGTGTTCCTTGTGTGAGCCGTTTTCCTTTCTTTTATGGGCAACAACTTAAAAGTTTGAAGCACTGTCTTTGGATAAAAGTAGATATGAAAGATTGAAGAGGTGCATCCTCTAGTGTCAGCTCCCTGCATTCATGCCACAGAAGCACAATGGAAGAGGAGAATGCTTTTCAGTATGGTAAACCTTGGTTTAGACATATATGTGGTAGAATGCTTCCAAACAAGGTATTTCTACAAAAACAAATACCAGGATTTGACCTACCTTGGGAGAAGACTTGGAAGGAAGTCTTTCTCTGGAGTTAACTCTTCGTTCAGTCACTATCGCCATTAGTAAGAAGCAATAGTCTTCCTATATTAAAAAAATCTCCCATAGTGCATTATCTGAAGGTGTTTTAACATCTTACCAATTTAGGTCATTAATTTGGCCCAAAACTCAAACAAAATTATAAAGACGGTTGTAATTAAATAGGGTATCACTTTGAATTGCTGTTGTCCTAATTCTACTATTACTGTGATATCAAAAATGGATTTTGGTAGAAGTAGGATTACTTATGTAGATACCCTAGGTATTACCTGTCAGCATGTTGCACTCAAATGCCTGGCACATCTTGAATGGTAAATTTCACACATTTACCTGACAGTAATAAACATCTCAAAAGTAAAAATCATTACCACATGGAATGTTTCCTGAGAATTTTGCACTTTGAGATTAAAATATTTTCAAATGGCTCTAATGTTTCTGCAGTGTTCAATTTCCTTGTCAATCATCTTTTCCTCACTTTTTAAGTAGAAGCTTTCTCTTTCTGTCACCTCAATCCTTTTCTCTTTACACTTGCAGTTGTAACAACGCAACTACATCATCAAATCAGAAATACAATACCTCTAAGAGCACCCACGTTAGATAAAATATAAAACTGAAATAGTGACATTTTCAATCATAACAAAGTACTAAATCCAAGAATTTGTGGCCTGGGGGTTTCCCGCTGCTACGTTACAGAGATCAGTACCTAGCTGAATGCAGTGGACTGCGGCATTCCTCCTTCCTGACTCGGTCTCCACACTGACAACAGGCTTGGAGGGTTCTAGGAAGGCTGTTATCAGTGTACCGGCTTCTACACAGGTTTAATTGTGTTAGGACATATAGAGGTTGTTCTTTCTCTGGGTACTCCCTGGAAAAGAGTAACCATATTGTCACCATGCCTTGTCACATTGAAAAAGGAAGGAAAGAAGATTACTTCCATGATCTAAGTCTGTGGTTTAAAGCCTACTAGGCTTGTATGGATATATTTGGAACAGTGGGACTGAAATTTTAATACATACATTTTAAAGGGTATTTAGTAAAAGTGCTTACTCATTTCCATAATAATAGTTCATGATGCTAGAAAAAGAAATTTCCAAGTATGTCAAGTGTAGAGGGAAACTCTAAGAAAGGAGAAACGAAAGCTTGACTTTAAATTAATATACGGTAATATGCCATATCCCTTTAACAAATACTACAGTGACACGCATTAATATAATAACAGATAAATTCAAATCTTAATATTGTTCCCTAAACAGAAATTGCTGCACAGTGATGAAAGTAAAAGCATCAAACTAAGTAAGTAAAACTCACATCTTTCTTGCTAAAAAAAGTTTTATTCTGAAAGGAGGATTACATTCCTGTAATCCTAAAAGAGATTTGTCATCTCTTAATATGTCTCAAAAATGGTATGGAAACTATGGCTCTGAATTTTTGCATTTTATAAAAATATTTTGTTATCTTTACTTAGATGTACAGCCTGTTCAGCCAGCCTATAGAAATACTGTAGAAAAGAACATTCCACTGGAGCATCTCCCATCAGCTCATGAGATGATAGCCAAACTGCATCAGACCTTGACTGACAGATACCTGGTGGAGCTTCTGCAAGAACCTCCAGGTTACAAGATCTTTAGTAGCAGCAGCACTACCTTTCCATTCAGCAAGGGACCAATATAAATTCCAAGCATTCTCTTTGCAGAGAAGCTATTACAGTCACACAGTACCTTAGCAAAACTCTGCTTTTTCAGTAATGCCAGTTCTGAAGAAAGTCTTTGAGTTGACAAAAAATTCAAAACACCACATAGTAGACTCATTTAAAGAGCTTGATATACCAAAAAAATTTTGGAGGAAAAACTGGGGAAAGCAGTAAAAGAACACACAGCATTTGTAACCAAATGATATCAAGTAGTACATTTATTTCAGATAGTAAGTCAGCTTCTGACAGTGAGATGTATTAGAATATAGTCTCTGAAGGTAAAGGATGGAAGGAAGGTCTGTTGCTCAAGATACTGAATGTTTGTACAGTGCCTAGCACAATGAGGTCCTGGTCCTTAACTGGGGCTCCTAGGTGCTCCAGCAAAACAAACACTTTAGGCTTTAGGAGATGGACTGCATGAGCACTTTTGAAATGGCATTCCACAACATGGGTTAAATGACACCTAAGCAGCAGACTTCACCTTTTAAGCTCTGCAAGAGTAACTTGGTCCAGCAGATCTTCTCCAACTCCAGTTTTACGGTTTATCCTCCATCTACCCACCCGCTCCGTCCACAGTTAAAACAATGTTCACTCATCCACTCCAATATGGTGAGCCCCTAGGAGGAATGATCCATCCCAATTCAGTCACCACATATAAGAGGGCGGAAAAAGGAGCAGCTGGTCTCACCCTCCTCCACTCCAATAATAGACTCAGTGTCTGGCAGGTGCAGAGACTCAACACCAAGGCTGGGCTGAGAGTTCATGGACATGATACTCTTACTGTGCACTGTCGATTCTTCCAGCAAACTGCTGCCCATCAGTGACTCTATTGTGAAGAAAAGGGTAAAACAAAATTCTCATGATGTAATGGTACTGCAACATAAGATACAATCCCTGCCCCCCCTTCGAGTCAGACAGACTTCTTCCCTAGACACCTACTTTACCCATTCCTACTCTTTGAGCTTTCAGAGCTCTAATTGATGGAAAATACTGTGTTTATTTTTTTGAACTTTACTATGATAGGATCTTGTGCAGGATTGGCTTTCTCTTTAAATAATTCACTTTGCACAAAAACCCAGGCTGCTTACAAGAATACATAACCAAGGGGAAAAAAATCCATGTAAAAAAACCCAACTAGATTCATGTTAACTTTGAAAACAATAAACATATCTGCTCCTTGACCATAATACAGAAATACACCTTTGTCTTCTCTCCTAGAAAAGTAGAGGGTGAATAATCAATCTCCAAGAAGAACAGACTTGTATTTCTTACTGGCCCGTGGTCTCATATTTTCAGGACAAACATCTTCCCTTCTCTTTGAGTATCCATTACTATTTTTCCTGCACTTTTCCCCTCGGTGAGTGTGCTCCCTTCCTTACCTGGCTGTTCTCGCTCCCTGCTGCCAGCTGCTCCAATTCGGGAGTGGTGTTTCCTCATATGCACATTTCTGCTACCACTCTGGGAAAATGTCTTCCCACAAATTTGGCACTGATGGGGCTTCACTCCTTGGAGCAGAAGGGGAAAAAAATATCCCAAGAATTAACCAAGTTGAGAGTAATGACCTCATCAACCAAGAAACTAATAATACTCTTTTTCAAGGCTGTTAACATCACTGGTGCTAATTATCAGTAAAAAACACATGAGAAATATTCCTGTCTTCTAGAGAGCAGTAAGCTTCTAGAACAGAAGAGTTTTAGATATCAGTATTGCCAGCTGTTGGAAACCTCAAGTCTGAAGTAACATAAAGCCTTCAAGTCTGATTTATGAGAGGGAACAAGTTATTTGGAATCACTTACTCAGTGACATGGAAATATTTGATGTCCTACACCTAGAATAAAATGATCAAATGCAAGAAAGCAGAGGCAAGGAAGCTATCCCTGCCATCACACAATGAATTGGAGCATCTGGTTTACATTACTGAGCAGAGACTTGATGATGACTGGTCACTGTGACAGGATTTCCATTTTACGGAGCAATCTATCATTTTCACCATACTACCAGTATGCTGTCCAAAGCTGTCAGCTCAATGGCACGGAAGCCAAGGAGACAGGAGAGAAAAAGCATGGAAAACTCAATCCCAAAAGTTATTAGCCCAGTAGAATCTCCCCTTCCATAAACAGACCATATTCATCATGTGCTGACAGTATTTAAGATAGCTGAATCAAAACAGAAGGCAGAAGCTTTGAAACACTTACAAAATACATTTCCATCTAATGCTTTGTCCAATTACAAGTATGTAGTAGGAAAAAATAAAGGAAAATCCTACCTATGGCAGAAACCCACTCACAAGAGATTTCAGATTCAAATGGTTGTGATTTATATATAGAATCTCTCTTTTAAATAAGAAAATGGCAGCTATGAAACAGTTATTCAGCTCGTGACATTTTAGAAACAATTTTAAAAACATAATTTGAATTTAGAAGCAGAAACAACCTAAAAGATTAAAAGGTATGGGCTACAGGCACCACTAAAGGGAAGTCATGAAACACATAACCAAAAGTTCCATAAAAAACAGGATTTTTCTTAAGAAAAATCAAATCAAAGCCCTACAATAAACATCTTTTCTCAGATCACAGAATGTCAGATGAAGACTCTTACCTGAGTGGACAACCAAATGTTTCCGAAGGCTAGAGTATTCAGCAAAGGAGCGACCACATCCCTGTGCCTCACACAGAAAGGGTTTTTCCCCTACAAGGGAAAAGTAAGTCCTTAGACTTTGGGATTACAAGTTAACCTGATTGCCAAAGTCCCTGAGAACAGCCTGGGCATCTCCACTCCATTCTCCCTTTTGGCTTTATGTGTGTCAGAGTTCCGTGGAAATTACATATATGCTTCCTATGGCTTTTAAAGCATTCTCTTCACCAGCTTTAACTGGTGTTATTTTTAAATATTATTAGACCATAATTCAGTGAAAGTGAAGAAAGGGACCACTGTTTCTAAGTAGATCTTTGAAGTATATAAATACCAATAGATTAACACAAAACTATGATATATCTTCTATATCAAGTTCTCAACAACCAGCTCTCTGCTTCACACACTCCCAGGATCCTGTTCCTTTTCTGCCTCTCAGTGCCAAAAATCCCATAAACTGCTATTTCCTTCATATCAGATTCTATACTTTATTTCAGATCAGGCTGAACTTGCCAAAATCCTGTGTCAGTTGTTTATATTTACATGTGGAAGAACTGTAATTCAAGGCACAATTTGTTCTCATAGGCTGAAATTTATTATTTTATATCACAGCTATTTTGGATTTGTATAAATGATGGTAAATTGGAAGGTCACTACACTAGTGCAGTGCAATATAATTAATCTGTTTTAAACAGTCTCTTAATAAAGCCCTATTGCTTAATAATGCTAGAGATAACCTTTGCCTGCAACATCCAACTAAAGAACTCAATATATTATGTTTAACACTATGATTTCAAGTCTTTAACTGGACCCCTGTATAAGAGTAATAGCAAGACTACAGAAGATTAAGCAAGCTATTTTAACTATTTTATTGTCTAAAATATACACAGTTCTTTCAGAGTAAACTTGTTTTTAAACATATGTCGGCATGTTCCTACTGTGATTTTGCCTTTAGAAGTCCTCTCCCTACAGCTCATTTATTAGTATCTTATCTACAATAGCATTCCACAGCTCTGAGCAAAACATAGCGTGTTCCAATTGGTGTTACAAAGCTGAAAAACGTAACAGAGTCTCAAACACCAATTGTACTTTCTGGCTTGTTATAAATATTTAATATTTGGAAAGAAGGAAGAAAAACTACCATTGACTAAAGTAACAGCAAACAGTTCCATCTGTAAGAAACCCTATTTATACAGTTTTATAACACATTTTGTATGATCAAACTCTTAATTGCACATTATCCATTTGCAGTTTAGAAAGTTATTGTTTATTCCTCCTGAAGATACTACTCTGTTGGCTGCAGAACATTCAGGGAGGATTGTGCGTGTGTCAGCTGGGCTTATTAGCTTCCTCCTGCACCTTGGCTGGGAGCTTTAAGTGCCAAAGGAAAACTGCAAAAACTATGGCTGCTGTTACTACACATTCAAAATTTTATTATTGGTACATATAATTTTTAACTACATCCCAACATCTGCCCCCAAACCATGTGTTCTAGCTAGACTGCACACTCTTTAAAATAGCAACCTTTTTCCATGTGTGTCTACAAACCACATACCATACGGCTGTGTTTAAGTAAGGCAGAAGGCACAAACAGCTGCTGGCGGCCCACATAATCTGTGATTTCATTTTACTAGAGAGGCCTTGTGCTCTCACAGTTGCCAAGGTTATTTTGAAATGTTAACCAACAGTAATCCAATGCTACCTTCCTAGGCCATCAGGGAATCTCTAACAATATTCCAAGAAGCTTGAACTGGGCCATAATTGTTTGAGTGTTGTGATAACCTTGAGGCTTAAAAAACCTAAGCAAACAAAATCACCAGAATATTTGCTATGAACTTTGCTAACTATTAAATTGCTGGTCATTTCAGCAGTAATTTGTGTGCCTCTCTCAAGCAACTTCCTAGGACAAAAACCACTTAAAGCACTTCATGCTGTTCTCAAGACTTTGGCTGCTACACCAACTTCTAAAAATACTGGCAAAGCAGGATCAAATTCTGCAGAGGAGACAGCATAAACAAACCATGTATAAAATACAGCATATGAAATAAAGGGTCTCATTTTATTTACTATAAAAAGCTGAGCATGAGTTGAAAGTACACAGGCTCCAGCATACGGAAACATCCCAAGTTAGCATTAGCACACACAGAGCAGTCTGCACACCAAAATGCTGTCTTCTAATTAATGCCTTTTTCTATTTTCCTTTGCTACTATATTTTTGCCACTCATTCCACTGTATTCCTCATTTCCCTACGTGTCCCAGATGTCATTCTACAAGCAGCATAAGTAATACAAGCTACTCAGAGTCAGGCAAATGTCAGTACAGCTACAACCGTGTCCACAAGGATTCCATAGTGGAGAAATATCTAAGATATATAAAGCTATATTTTCATTGCAATAAAAATTATTTTTACTCAGGTACAATATTCTAGCACCTTTTCTTTTGTGCTTGCTAGCACATAAAAGCACCAATAAAGACACAACATTTCACAGAAAGTATCTGCCAAATTCAATTATTCCACTGTGAGTCTAAAGGATGAGGAAAAAACTTCAGTATTATCAAAATAAATTGTGTTTGTTTAGAGTGTAAACACTGTAGTTGCTTTCTTGGGTGTATCTTCTGTTTCCTTTGGTATACTGTTTCATCCATCTCTAGTAAAGTAGAATACTTCATTTCCTTATAGCCTCTTTATAAAACATAGTTACAGAACCCATGTTCACTAACTATTCCCTTTGTAACAGTCCAGTTTCCTGCATAAGAACACACACCTCTCCCTCCATCACAAAACTGGAGGAGGGGAAGGGAATCTTCAGAACATGGGTCTGAGCAGAGTACAGCGCCACCATACACTGTTTGAAAGGTGAAACCTGTGCGAAGCTACACAGGATAGTAAAAGAGGTAACTAGTTGATTTATCTATAGATCAATGTGAACTGACAGAAAAGGGACAGGTAAACAACATAATACTCTCAAAAGTTTGAGGACAGAGGAGGAAGTGGTTTATTCCTCAGGAAAGACCCCACCTCTGCAGATCACAAATAGGTGAGGTCTAAAACACACCAGTGTGAATTCGTAGGTGGTTCTTCAGATTTCCAGCTGTTGTGAACTGTTTGCCACAGCCCAGCTCTGTGCACACAAAGGGTTTTTCACCATTGTGAGTTCTCATGTGCACCTTCAGCCTCTGCAAGACATAGAAACTTTTCCCACAACCTTCTGCTGGGCAGGTGAAGGAGCGGTCGTTCCTGGAAAGCAACAAAATAGCTGTTTCATTACCATTACAATACTACAATGTATTTTTTCATGAACACTTTTTTAATTAAACATGAGCATCTGTTAAAAATACAAATATTCTAAACTGAACTCTAACAAGGACCTGCAAAGTAATCAAAATCTGGTCAAAGTGCTTCAACATAAAGCAACCAATAGGCCTAGTATTTATAAGAGTAACACCAGGTTTTCACAGCTTTCTGATGTCAAAACCTAACGTTATCTCAAATACAGAGCACAGTTCTTCAAAGTCATAACAACATACAGCTTTATTCTGCTCACCGGTGTGTTTTCAGATGATACTTGAAGTGAGCTGGCCACACAAATGTCCGATCGCAGCCCTCAACTGTGCACTTCAGCTTCCTCTCCACGCGAGATAAGTGCGGGATGGGGCCAGAGTCTTTCGGCTGCCCATCTCCTGAGCAAAGATGAACGTTTTCACCTGGGAAAAAAAAGCCCACCAAAATCTAAAAACCCTACAGATTACTACAATGTGTCAAATTTAATAGAAAAACCAGCATCATATATGATCATAGAATCATAGAATCAGCCGGGTTGGAAAGGACCTCTGAGATCATCAAGTCCAACCCTTGATCCAACACCACTGTGGTTACTAGACCATGGCACTAAGTGCCACGTCCAGTCTCATCTTAAAAACCTCCAGGGATGGAGAATCCACCATTTCCCTGGGCAGCCCATTCCAATGCCTGATTACCCTCTCTGTAAAGAATTTCTTCCTAAAGAAATTTACAGGATAGTAAAGCAGGTGAGAGTCTCGCTACTAACTGTTTAGCATGTCCTACATGCTGCGGCACCACCCATAACAGGGATCAAACACAGATTTGCAAACCTTACCAGGCCCATAAACTACTCCCAACAGGCCATCTGGATCAGACCAGCTGCTACCAAAGCATGAGTATCACAAAAAGAAAAGAAAGCTAATGCACCAGAAATTGTAAAAATGGTCTCTACATGAATATCAACCAACCAATTTTAAGTATCAGCCAGGATAACTCTTTTTAAAAACACCTTAGCTAAAATAAGAGATATTGCATTTGTTTGCGATTGTTTATTAAAGTAATTAAGACCCAAAGCATATGACTAAATCCAATTATGTGTTCTCCAGAAAACTGATCTCCAAACTCAGTGGAGCTAAAAAGAAAATATCATTTACAGTATGCGTTAAAAACAGGCCCTTGAAAGTGAAAACAAAAGTTGAAAAACAAGCAGCTGCAGTGAGAAAGAAGATATTCTTTACATGTACCAGAGAACAAGTAGACTAAAATGGAACAGCTGGCTCCACTAAAGTTCATTCCCTGACAAAAAAACTAAGAGCCTATTTATATTGCAGAAAAAACCCATAGTTGTCCTGTATAATTCTGTCACCGATGATTTGACAATGTCACAACTGATTGAAACCAGGAAAGTACTAGAGGAAGAAACAGCCTGAAACTAGTGACCTTGTATGGAACATTCAACTTTTGAGACACAATCTGGGGATTTCCTACCATTATTGCTTGCTTTGGCATTCTTTGCAAGCTGTGCCCGAGTGGCAGCAATTAAACTGTCATGGGCCAATTCTTGCACCCGAAGAAACCATGGGGTACTGCTGTCTGTGCTATCATGAGAGAGAAAGTCATTTCCAGAATCTTCTGCTTCATCTTGAACAAACACCAAGTGTTCTGCAGGAGATCCCAGCCCTAGAAAAGAAGACAACTTTGTGAAGCAGAAGGATAATGTAACAGAGGGAAATTTCTTTGCTTCTCAGAGGCTGGTGTTCATGGCATAGATGGCATAGCTGCACTGAAAAAGTCTCCACTGACCTCTACATTGTAAAAAGCTGTTGATGACTAAATGCCTCTAAAATATCCAATAATACCTAGCAAATTTCATGATCTTTCCTCTTCATAAGCAGCAGGGACAGAGTTGTATCTCCCGCATTCTGCTGAGACATATCCAGTCAGATGACAAACAGAAGGAGAATTACCTGCTCTTGTTAGGTTGAGAAGAATAAATGAAGTGCTGTCACTGGGCTGGAGGTCTTGCAATAAACTAGACGTCTCTGGAGTTGACAGAAGTTCAGATGGTTTCTGTACATTCTGTGCCCTTGTCTCCTCTCCATCAGGACCCACATTTACCTGGAGACTTCTCAAGACAGCAGATGAAGAAACATCTTTGGAAGGATTAGTGTGACTTGGAGAAGTGAGATCTCTTTCATCATCTAGTGAGAAAAGTGAAACCAGAGTAAATAAAAGTATAAATATATTATGACTATGTGAGACAGAATACCCTTTTTCCCGGAAGATTTTGTTACAAGGAGACAGAGTTTTTGCTAGGAAGGCTTTCTGCCTAAAAGGTCACTCTCTGAAAGGCAGTTTCAGCGCTTTCTCAACCCCGCATACCAAGGGAAGCGCTCAGCCTCTCTCTCTGATAAGTTAGAGGAGAGAGAGAACACTTACAGAAATGCTACAGGGCCGTTGCAGCTGGGGAGAGAGTTGGGGGTGGGGGGGAGGAGGGGGACTAGTGATAAAGCCCAGAAGCAAAGAGGAGGTTTGCCTTTCCCCTGAGGCTCGGTGCTGTCTTGCAGCACTGTGAAGTTCGTAGGTTTTGATGTCCTTGCCTCCAAAATAAACCTTTTTGAATCCTTTCCACTGCCCTGGCATTTTTGGGGAAGATATTTGTGTATATTTTACCTTACAGACTAAAAGATATCTACAAAGTTATTTTTCTAGGAAAAAATAGA
Organism: Pseudotriccus pelzelni; assembly: GCA_035584735.1. Taxonomy (NCBI): domain Eukaryota; kingdom Metazoa; phylum Chordata; class Aves; order Passeriformes; family Tyrannidae; genus Pseudotriccus; species Pseudotriccus pelzelni. The sequence goes on along the minus strand of JAWMRA010000161.1, from coordinate 40,292,644 downwards.
ACTTGAGAGAGAATGGAGGAGCAAGTAAGTTTTTAACTAGTTAGACTAAATGAGAAGTTTCAGTCATCCTTCCGAACTTGTTCCTCTATCCCTGGAATGTCTTATCAGCAAGAGGCAGTGGGCCAGAGTGGTGCAGTAAACACAGCTGTATGAAGGGCAGGGTCACAAACATCAACCACAGAGATTTTACCTGGCAACATCAGTCTGTTGCATTCTGAGGGCTCAGTAACAGGAAGGAGAGAAAGACAGGTGATGTCTTTTGGTTCCGATTCCACCAACCCCTGCCCCAGTGGAATAGAAGTATTCTGAACAAACTGAACCAGCAGCTGAAAAAAGATACTGAAGATTAGGTCAAGAGCAGCACAAATAATTTTAAAAGGTACTAAACCCAGTCAGTACAGTAGTCCCAACTATCTTGTAGGAGACACTGAATATAATCCCATGAATAGACATGGAAGTAAACAAAAGCCTTTCAATTTACATTAATGACAAAGAAGGAATTGTTTGTATTTGTCATCTCTGAAATACCTAAAAAATTCTCATTTCTTTAACATACAATAAACATCTCTGGATCATTGCAGACTAACCTGAAGGCTACTTAGTCTATGTTTCTTTTTAATTATATTTTACCACTTGATACTTTATTATGCTCCAACTCTTCAAGTAAATGTTTTCCATGCTCAGCCTTTGGTACAGGTATTTTTGAAACCACTGTCTTTAAATACTTAAATGAAAGTTAGCTCTTTTTAAAGTAAAAAAGCAATCAAAAGACTAGTTACAAAGATGTCTAGCTTATGGCTATTTGAAATAGGCACATAATGATCAGAGAAACAAGGCTGGGATGACAAGGGGGTGAACACAGAGAGCCTTATTCTTCCAAATCAGCTACTCTTAAAACCATTTAAAGTGGACAAACAACGTGCCCACTAAGGGGATTAACAGAAGAAACCCTCTCCAGAATACTACACAAAATAAGGGGAACTATCGCATAAAGATTTATAGGACTTAAACTTAGGTGCATTCCCTGGGGAAGACTTTGGGACTGGACAAAAGATTTAGGGGATTGTACAGGACTTACTAGGTGTTGTTTAAGGGAAAGGCCAAGAGCAAGAAAAGGAAGGGATCGAGATGAATTACGCCCACTGCAGGAAGTTGGCCAATTCAGTTGTCTGGTGCAGCCTAATCATCACACTCCATCCTGTCTTCTTTAAACTCCACTCAAACACTTCCGGTGTGATCCCACTCTCCAGAGTGGGTCTCTACTGACACGTAAGTCTCTAGTCTCCAGTGTGTGTCATATGCTAATGAACTCCAAGCCAGACTACTTGGCAAGCAGAAGAAGCAGCACAGGGATATATGCCCAAGAAATCCGTGAAGGTTTTCTCTAGACAGCAACGCTTGAACACAGAATCAGGCATTTTGTGCTGCCTGTGTCTGTGTGGGTAAAGCTATGAGCGCTCTGCCAGTGTTCATCTGTTTGGTGCCATATTGTTTGGAGTGACATCTGTACTCTACATGTGTGTCTATGTGCATGCAACTGTTTTCAAATAGGTACTAAACCTCACTAGTGGCTGGATCTAAGATCAGAATTAAAGAGCTGCCTTCATGTTTCTTGACAGGCCCAAGAGGTGAGAGGGGCCCAGATCATTCCATCCAGCAGATTTAGCTATCCTTAACATCAGTCATCTCTGGCAATGCAAAAAGTACTTCCCACCTAACTCTTAAAAATCTCAAGTTATAAAAAAGGAACCTGACATTTGAGAAGGAACAGAAGTCAGAGAAATGCCTTTTCTCACCCCTGAAAGTCTTCCTTTATTTACCAAGTTCACAGCAGCAAAGCACATCCCTTGTTTATTCATTCTGTCCTCTTTATAACATCTCAAGCTTTTATCAGAGTACCAGACGTAATGCTGGACTACTCTCTACCTCAAAAGCATAGACATAGAAATGAGACTCTCTTTTTTCTGTTACAAGTGCCACAGCATTCCATATTAAAATATTCTGATTTAACAAAGGAAATGCGGCTGGGAGTTAGGAGATAACACAATCCAACTTTTGCAATGGACTGAACAAATTCTGTAAACTGTACAAGCTTTCTTAAGCACAGTCTCAAATCCCTCCCCTACATGGAATTAAACTTCTGGTGACCAGAAAGGGGTCAGTTGTAACACACAACTGTAACACACAATTGAATTATACAGTTGTAACATACCTAGACACATACTTAGCATTTCAGAGGAAATGCTGCTCAAAAACTGTATGTAGGTTCTACTTATTTGCTTATAAGTTCTGTAAAACAGACAAACTGCTATACTCACTCTCAAATATTTTTAAAAAACACAGTACAAAGAAATATGAGCAATAACAATATACCATAAACTTAGCCCTCAAGTCACTATTCCTTATCACTACGAAACCTCTCGACATAAAGAACCTGCATTCTGCTGATTCTGCTGCTGCCTAGCAAACAACTGTATGTAGCAAAGTTCCTCTGTCTTTGGCATTTAGAAGGAAATTTCACACAGTGCCCAGATGGGGTTGTCTGTACAGTGAGATGGTTCACCAACATCAAAAGAAAGATACTAAAAAACCATGATGTGCCCATGGTATGTTTGTGATTAAAACCCAACAGTCACAAATAATTTGATTCTTATTTTGTGTGTCGTGATTGTCTTAGCACTTAATTTTTTCACTAGCACCTAATTCCAAATTATTCCTGTAGCAAATACCAACTTTTTGAGCTTCTCCTACATCACGACAAAGCCTGTTAAATCAAAGAAACTGTAAAGAAAACTTAATTGTTTGTGCTCTGATTTCTCTATGCTTATTTCCTCTCATGAAAACACTAGAAATACTGATGCTTCCTCAAACAGGTTTACCTCAAGGAGTTACTGCTGTCAGAACCCTGACACCTTAACAGCTCTGATTGGTCTCATCTGGGACCCTCACACCCTCTCTCCAAGGGCTCCTTTTAAGCTCACCCTGGGCGATTCATTCCATTCCTGAGCTATGTTGTAGGTTTACCTGTCTCAAGCCTTGTCTCCTGGGTAAACCTCAGACTTTTACTACATCTGTGTCTGCAGCTCCATCTCCTGCTGCTCCTGACTGGACTTTGCATAGACTCTGGACCTGGTTCATCACTTTCCCTCATCCAAGGCCGTGGATTCCAGCACCTGTCTCTGCCTGCCATGCTCAGGTGCTGCAGTATTGCACCCTGGTCAGTGTGGGCACTGCCTGGGCTGGGATCACCTTTGGCTCCCTGCCCATCCTCCCTTAGGAGCAGCCTGTCATCACTGAAATGATGAAGGTACAAATTAAGTCCTGAAGTCATTCAGATGGCAATATGCCATTTGAACTACGACACAAGGCAGGCTGCATTTTGAAATGTTAGAATTGTTTCATCTTATATCTAAGATTATCCACAGGACCCAGTATGAAAAGAGAACTATTTTTATGTTGTCATAAAAATACATAGGCAATAAAAGACAGTCCCTCCCCCGTGCACTTTAATTTAGGACTAAAAAAATAGCAGAAAGGGGGTAAAAAGAGAGGAGAGTTAGGAATAATGAGCAACCAGAATAAAGAAGCAGGGGACTAAAACCCATGAGCAGTAAGATAGTTCTAAATTACTAGATTGCCTTTCATTTCAAAGCTGTTGATGAGCCCTACTGCTGCTTACTCTTCCACTTTCATACAAAAAGACCTAGATGAAACTTGCCTTCTACAGAAGGAAAGCTCTGCTTTAAAACTTCCACTTCAACACAGCAACATGAAGCCACTAGGGAAAAGCAAAATGCAGCAGCCACAAACAGATTCTCAGAAGAAATGAGATCCTTTTAATTTGCTTTGTAAAGTAATAACGAGCTAGTATTAAATGAGGAAAAAAGAAGCAGAAGGAAACAAAAGGACATGAATCATTTTTGTTATTAAAATTTGGAATAAAAAACCTTCACATAAACTAAAGGAAACCAATCACCAACTCTACATCACATAATTCAGAGAAAATAAGTTTTCATGCTACAGTTTTATCTTGACAGATTTTTCATAAACCTTCCTGTTCAAAATCATTAAATACCTTTGTGGACAACTATAGCAACTGGAATATGGGAAAGAACTCATTACAAACATTGTGTCGTACTTTTTAAAGTTTCTTTTAATATGGTTTTACAGCTGAAAGCAAATAGAAAATTATAAAGGTATCTGGTAATTGGCTATTCAGCACAGAAATCCAGCAACAGGAGAGGTGATAAATAAAAAGCACAGATACACAAGCTCTAATGAACTGCAGATAAGAGAGAATAACAAAATCCAGAACTCCTGGGACATTGATGGATGGGGCCATTACAGGAATAACTTGAGTGTGACCTTGAAAAAAATTCAACCAGAAACTTTGTAAGGAAGAGGAACAATATTATCATGGGTTACCAGAACACATCTCATAGGCCAAGAGCAAACTTATGGGATATGGGGGAAATTCTGGGACTGGGTAAAACTTAAGTCCAGAGTTGAGGCTCTAGAAATGTTAAAAACTTATGGATGTTTAGGGGAAGGACCAAAGGGAGGGATCAAGGTAGATAGGAGAGAAACAACCATTAGAAACAGAAGGGAATGGGAGACAATATGGGTTGAATACACGCTAGCAGGCTACAGGCTGTTGCTGTCTCATCATTGTGGTCTAGCCCATCTTCTCAAATGCTTTTTGCTCCTAAATAGTTTCTGAGTACATTCATCTGGTTAACTTCACTTTGGACTAGCCTGTGAATAGAAGAAACCACAGCCTGGAAACCCAAGATCCTGGCCAGAGGCTAAATTAAAAAGCCCAAGGCCTGGAGATGGATATCAGAAGGTCTCAAGTTTTGGCAAAGACTGGACAGATGCATGACCAGGAACATGCATGTCAGCCAAGTGAGGACACGTATGTGATATGCTAGCAGATCAAAAGCCTGGTTACCTGATAAGTAGGGACAGGATTAGGCCATTTTTAGTCTTTTTTTTTCTTCATGAATGCCATTTGTGTTTGAGAGTGCCACTAAAAGCACTATCCTGCCATACAGCCATAGATGTCTGTACTGTCTACGTGGGCACAGTTTTGCAGTTCAGGCTCAGCCCCTTTTGTGTGTACCTGGGAACAGCCCAGTGGTCTCATGTCTGAAGGACCAGGTGGGGAAGAATCTCATGGATGCTACAGTTTGGCAGATCTCACCGCCACATAACATCTGGCATCACAAACAGGACCCAGACAGGCTGTAAGTATTGCCAAGATGGTGACTGTAAAATCCCTACGTATGGAAGAGACTGATCCTTCTGCAAATATGGTCAAAATGGCAGAATATGTAACCAAGCAGACAGGTCATCTTGGGGCAGCAGGGGAACTCAGTGTACAGAATATTAACAGAAAGGAGGTGGCTTTGCTCTACAGCTAAGAGATCCCTTTGAATTTGAAATAAATTTTAATATAGTAAGAGGATATCCTTGACTTAGAGATTCAAACTTTATGGGCCAGACATGAATCATACAGGGAGAATCTATAAGCCTTGGAGGGACAAAACAGGCAAGGTTCAGCTGCATCTTGCTATAAAGAATTTTATTTTGACTCTGCTATATCACCATCTTGAATATATCCTCCTTTAACTACTTCTTCTGAAATACCACATAACTCTGAACATTCTGTAAGTAATGCAGACACTGTAGGTGTTGAAAATGTAAAATATTTCTTGGCTCTTGGCACTAAGCAAATAATCGTCATCCCTGCTTGTCGACAAGAGATGGCTGTACAGGAGGATTCCAGGGTCTATCACTGCAAGCAGTGCAGAATGCTTGTGTTACCAAGAAACTTATTATCAGTCCCTGACCCGAGAGGGGAAAAAACCCCCACAACAAACTACAAAACAACAAAGAAAAATTTGTTGAAAGAACTGAGAACCCCCACTAGAGATCCTTAAAAAAAAACAAACAAACACCCCACTACAGAAACAAATGACAACATGGCTATCTGGGATGGATCAGGTTAAGTTTGTGCCCCATAACAGATAATTCAAAAGCCATGAAGTGTCAGGCAGCTGCTCTGGTTCAAGTAGGAGTGGCTGGGAGGGACAGGGGAAAGTTCTTCAGTACTGTTGTTCAGATCTATCCTTACACTGGATATCTAGAGAGCTAGACTAGATTCCCAGAGCAGCAGAGACCATTAATCGATACAATTTCTGTTCTAAATTTAACCAGTGAACCACCACAAAACAAAGAGGTCAAAAGAAAATTTAGCAGAGAGAGAGGAGGAAGGAGGGGTCGGAGCTGAAGGGTGTGGAGGTTCAGGAGGCTTGTTAGCTAGAAACTGGGATGTCTTCCTCCCATACAGCCTCTGGGGAACTAATTAATTCACAACAGTCTCTCCTTGTGAGGCACTGAAAAGGAAAGAAAGGATCTCTAAAATACCTCTCTTCACCCCCTTTTCAATAGCTGGTTCAATTTATAGAACAGAGTTGTCGTTAACTGGATTGTGCATAAGGGCTACCCCAACAGCAGAATGCACCTTGTAATGGACCAGTGTGGTGGAGGTGGCTGGGAATACTTGCAATTGTAACAAATCACCCTGAAGGTTTAAAGCTTGCAAAATGCAGATCTTATCAGCTACCTGAGGAATACTTGTAATACAACTTTGGGGGCAGGGAAACCAGAGGTAAAAGCAGATCCACCTCCTCATACAAACTATCTCCAAACAACTTTAAAACTTTTGACGAAAGGAGGATTCACCTCTACTCAAGCATTAAATGTCTAACGGCACCATGGTGGCTTCTTTAGGGATAAACCCAGTAACAAAGAAGTCTGTGCAATCCAGACAGAGTGCTTTGATTGATATTATCTAGATGTCACACAAATACAGCTAGCTCTTAATTAATACCTTTCTCACACAGTAGGGTATATGAAAGAACATCTGTGGCTATGAGAATTGTGGTGCCATGGCTCACCAGAGGATATAAAATCAGGACTGACTTTCAGAGATACTTGAACTGCTATTTGGGAAAGGTGTAAAAAGGATATCTACAAGTTTTACATCAAAGGAGTACAAAATAGTACTAACTTAACTCTCAGCTTTCCAAATGAGAAAGAGGGTCTGGATACATGGAAATGGATCAAAATTTGTAGTATAAAATAGCCTTGATCAAGATTGAGAAGTATGGTTCAGAAGACAACATTTACAGAAAGGATGTCCTCTGCAACAACCACTGCAGCTTTCACGCATCAGGACTGTTCTGCTGGAGAACGGCCAACTCCTGATCTGAGCTTGCTGGGAAGGAAATGCAATTCTGCTCTGGGGAAATAGGACTATTATGTAAACAAGCCTAATTAACAAATACCATACTCAAGTCGAGAAAAGACAAGGCCTAGTTATAGCTGCTTTTTGAGGAACTCGCTCGAATATGTAAGCAACAAAATTCCCCCCACCTTATCACTCAGAAGTGGGGAAAAAAATGATAGAAAGTATGAGATATCAACAACAAGGCAAGAGAGGGAAGAACTCCTTGTAGCCCATGCTGAGACTACTTATGGCTACACATTTGCAGCTACTTTTCCTGACTGGTGTGTTGGAATGGCTTTGGCTGCTCTATTAAGAAACAAATGCCTTACCACATCACCTGGGCTGTAACAAATTACCAGCATGTAATCATCGTTCTTTTCAGAGTAGCAGTTTAAAAGGTGCACGCTGTATTGCTTATTGAAAAGTGATAGAAACAAGACTCAATAAAGCAATTCAGACTTGCGAACTTCCCCAAAAGGTTGTATCACGTCCTCTGCTGTCTGCGGAGGTAAAGCTGAGAACCAGAACAAGGACACAAAGTGATACAATCCTCTGCACCTTTGAAGTCGGGGAAGGTACAGGAAGCTGACTAATGGCCATTCGAACTGAAAGATAAAGGCAAGAAACAGCAGAGGCAGCTGGTGATTGCGTTGAATGTAACAAACTGCAGACACTTGTATCTAGAACATTATAGGTACGAGTAACAAACCCAGAACGCCTCAGAAACTGATCAATGAGCTACTGCTAAAGGGAAATCTTGAAAAGGTTCAACCAGAAATTTTAAGTGGTAAGAAAACATAATTGTCTTTGGTAATCAGAACGGGTCTCATAGGAAAGACCAAATTTACTATCCAATATAACAGGGACTGCAGGATGTGTTAAGCTTATTATGCAATGTTTAGGGGGTGGATCAAAGGATGAATGAAGGTGAGTAACTGAAGAACCACTGGCAGAGGGGAGAGAAAAGATTAATTACTGATCAGAACACTGCTGTGCCTGATCACTGCAGTCCCTCCTATCTACTTACTGAACATATTCCTAAATATTCTACCCACGGGTGAGTCCACTGCTAATGAACTTCCGGTTGAGTTAACGTCAGTAGGCTACCATAATCCAGAAAAAACCCAAAAGGATTCCAGCCAGAAACTGGCTAAAAAGGCCTGGCCCTGGGCACAAAGACTTTAGGCCTGGCAGACACATGTGAATGTGAGTATGCACGAGTAGAGTGATGACAGGGTATAGCTACAGTCCACTAAAAAGCTATTGTTCATGCTTTAGCTTTTATCTCTTAGAGGTATTTTACCTGTGTATGTGAGGATGTGTTTGTGGCCAACTGTGCACGCACACAGGTACATCACTGCAATTCATGCTCAGTTGTGCCACTGGCTGGACTTGGGAACGGTCCAGCAGCCTCACACCAAGCAACCAGGATCCCCTGGGTGCTGCTGCCTACCACTTCTGCCAACTGCTTCATGGAAACACAGGTACTTTAAACAACAGAACTGGATGATACTAATAGAATAATTCAGACCCCCCAAAACCAAGTAAAGTCAATTTGGTTTAAAGGGAAAGAAATAGTCAATATGGTAATTTATTTTATTCTTGTAACAGAAAGACTGCTATAATAGTGGGAAAAAATGTAACCCGAGACCAAGCAAGAGTATTGGCTGATACTTGAAATACCTGCAATGTTCTTTAATCTTTTACCATTCAGATCAAAACATGGAAGCATTCGATGTCACTGAAAACACTTAGAAAACTGATATGTAAGCAACAAACTGAGGAAACTCATTAAACTTTTTCTAAGTGTTGCCCACAAATGTTCCTGGAAACCAAACCCAGTTCATAATTGCTCACCTCAGGTTTGGATTCTAACTCATCCGATAACATTGATTCAAGTGTCTGATTCCTGCAGCTGTCCTCAGCAAGGCACAATTTATTTATTTTTTTCTTTTATTTCAGGGAGAACAATACTCCCTGCTTATTTTCATATTTTCCTAAGTGTAAACCAATGTGGTGGTCCTTCTGTTAGAAGCTGTGTTGCGCAAATATTCAGTTTAACCTAAAACAACAGAAAAGGAAATATAAAGAAAGAGGAACTGAAAAGCGAGAGCAAAGCAAAAAGAAGTGAACACATGTTGCAACTGTAAAATATGTTCTGAGGTACTGGGAAAGCTCATTTACCAAGGCTCCTGGATTTGAGTCAACAAAATAACACCCTAAATTACCGTGAAAGTAAGTTTTAAAGGCTATTTACCACACTTTCTTTGCAATTGTTCATTTTCAATGGAAAATTGCATTGTTTGTTCTGGAAACTTGTGGGATCAACTGCAAATCACATAAATTATGCAAGAGACAAGGAGGTTGAATTCCCAGCCTTCAAAACCGAGGAATTATCCAAATTGTTGAAGAACGGGAACCATATACAAACAACCTGTCACCAGGAAACCTCATCTTTTCCCATCTTTTGAGACCTTACATTTCTGATTCCGTGAAATATCCTGGTGAGTCCACATAAACAGAAGCTATTTCATAAATACCTATATGATGCTTCTTCTTTGGGCTAAAAGGGGAAAATGAGAACAAGCTGTATGTATTTCTGCGTACCGGCAAAGCACTCGGACAGTCGCGGTGGGAGAAGAAAGTGAATTACGTATAGTTCCTTTCCCCTTCCATCACAATTACCAATCTATAGACTATGCCAAAAAAGAGAACCTAAAGGTCCTCCTCTAGCACTCATACACCAAGCAGTGCGGCACGGGAGCTTAGCCTGCCGCAAGCAAACAAGGCAGTACACGCAGCGAGCGTAGGGTAACTCCGCCCGCCCCGCGCACCGAGCCGGGGCCCGGCAATCCTCCCGCGCCCACCCGCTGCCCCTCGCAGCCCGCACCCGGCACGGCGGACCCCAAGCGAGCCCTGGGGACGAGAGCTAGCGCTGCCAGGTCCGGCCGACCACGCTCTGGCCGGGAGGGCGCGGGGGAAGCGCGGCGGACCCCGGAGAGCAGCGCGGACAGGGCGGAGCGCGGCGGCCCGGCGGGGCAGGTGCCACCCACCCGCCCCGCGGGGGTCCGGCCGCCGCCGTGAGGGGGGGGGGCCCGGAGGCGGGGAGGGGAGAGCCCCCCTCACTCCGCGGCACGCTGGGCTCCCGCAGCCCGGGGAGGGCGGCGAGTCCCGGCGGAGCGGCCGGGCCGCCTCCCCGCCCGCCTTACCGGCATCTCCGCCGCCCGGACGTGACGGGCCGCGCCCGGAAGTGCAGCGCCCCGCGCGGGAGGGGCGCGGGGGGCGGCGCTTCCGGGCGGAGGCGGCCCGGCAGTGCCCGGGTGCCCGCAGGCTGAGGGGAACGCTCCCGGCCGGGGCCTTCTCCCGGCCTGTTGGGATCGTCACCAGTGATGCCTCACAGCTTCTGATTGTTTTGGCTTTCGTAGATTTTACAAGTAGTGGTAGATTTAAATGTAGATTTTAATGTAGCTGTATTATGTCCCTTACCCTTAGCATAATAGTTACACATACCTGACCCTATTACCCCATTTCATATCAGTCCCTTTAAATTCTGTTAGCATGTTTAGTCTTCTTTTCAAGGTAGAATTGCAGAAAAACACCCTAGGCCTGGACCAGGAGATACCACACAGACACAGTGACCTTCAAGCCCAGAACTTTGGAGGAGCTCCAAGGACTGTACGTGCTGTGGAGAAGATGAAGATGAGGAAGAAAGGGTCCCAAAGACCCCAGGCCCAATTCCCAAAGGGGCGTGTCAGGGGGCAGAACTGGGCAGAAATGGAAGTGGACAAATCTGGAATCCAGTGGTCCTCATTACAAAATCATAGAACTGCTATCTGGGCATGCATGCGTCGTGTATTCCCTGCGCCTGTAGGCTGGTTACAGGACCTACTCTCTTTTTCTTATACACTTAATTGGCCTGGAGTCTTTTTTTCTCTGCACTCTCTTAAGGCAACACTAGGGCTGCACACTTTAGCTGCAGCCTGATTCCTCCTCAAATACCCTTTTTTGTATGGAGAGTTATTGTACAGGTGAGGATCATGCAGGAAGCTTATGGTCAACCTTCAGCTCCTCTTTTCTTCCACATAAATCAAGATGGAAGACACATTAGTCCAGTTATAGCACATGTAGAAACACAGGTTTCCTACTAGTACTTGGTTTCTGTTTCTGCTTTGCTCTGACTTTGCTTCTGCTGTGTCCGTTCTTGTAGTTGGTGACGGAAAACTTCAGAGTTCACAGCAGATCACTAATAACACATACCAAGTTAGTAATTCCAGAAACATACATGTCTTTGAAATGTACTTAAAAACAGTCAGAAGGGACTGACTAATTTAAAATACTTGCACTTTGGTTTTAGCTCATTAGCCTTATTTTGGTATCTGTAAGTATGCAGGACAAAGCACCTGAAGAGGTTGGCAGCCTCTGGTCTTGACATTATCTGCTGAACCAGTGCCCGTCAGGTCCAGTAAACTTTAACTTTGCTATGGCTAGCCCATAGCTTTGAAGCCACATGTGATTCCTGGCTCCCATGCCAGAACAGCTGCTCATGGCACAGTGCTGGTGCTGCTAAGCACAGAGAATGATGGTGATAGAGAAGTTACCCAACAGGGGCTGTTTAGGCTGGAAAAACGTGGTTTCCTGAGGCTCCCTAGGAGCATAGCCCATTTTGATCCATGATGGACTGTGCAAAAACCTGCAGTCACTTCCTGGTAAATGACTGTAATCTCCTGCCTGTGAACTGCTTTGGAATGGTTTCCTCTCCCCAGCCCCGCCAGGATGGGCAATATGGCTGCACTGCCTTTCAGAAAATTTGAAAATTTTGATTTGTAGCTTAGAATTCATACATATAGTGCGGGTAGCTTGGTGTGCAGCTGCTGTGCTGGTGTGAGGCTGGAGCCTGAGGCCATGAACTGCCAACTGACCGTCAGGTGACCAGACACTCAGAGACACAGCAGGAGCTGAGGACGCCCAGACTTTCCCTTTGTTGAGTTCTAGCTCAAGCTGTTATATTATTATTTAGTTATTGCACCAAGATTAAATTATTTTAAAGATCTGGACATCTGAGACTCAGCTATGGGATACCTGGTCTGAGTGTGAGTGTGGCGGGAGGGGAGTCAGGCCCGCACCTGTGGGCTCACTGGAAGCGCCTGCTGTGAAGGCCTTTCGGTCCCAGCTCAGGTGGTGCATGTGTTACTGCCAGAGTGGCTCCTGGATGTTGTCCAGGAAAGTTTCCTTAACATTTATGATCACAGGCACGATCCCAGCACGCCACATTTGCTGATCCAATACAATTCAACAAAGGTAACCAGAAATGCAAAACTACTAAATTAATAAATTAATTTTTCTTGATGCCGTTTCAGTAATTCCAGGGCACTGAATTGTAAAGCTTGATTCTGTTTTATATTAAGATCCTCAGTAATCTCGGAAGTCCTTTGACTCATCATCAGCTCAACAATGTGGAATTGTTGAGTAGATATGAAAATACGGAGACATGTAGGCGCATCAGTTCCTTTCATTTGCATCGTTCTAGGCCAGATGAGTTTGGCTGCTTCAGAACTTGCTTCTTGACTGCCTGGGGAATTTTGGTGGAATCTGCAGAGGGAGTAGCACAGCACTTACCTGAGTTGTTTGTGCTGGTTCAAATCACTCGTGCACTGGTCCCTGATGGGAGAAGAACCGGCAGGCTGGGAATTTCCTACAGTCTCACTTTCTCATTAACATCTGCCTCTCCATGATCCTTCTCTCTAATCAAGGACAAATGGAAGACTCAGTCACATTTTCCCCATTACCATGGGGAATGATAATTTTTTTTTCCCCCTTGCTGTGAGGCAGTGAAAATACAGAGTCATGGAGTAAGGAGAGAAGTGGTGTTTTAGATTTGGTTATTGATGAATCTGATTATAATGGGGTCCTATTATGAATACAAAGAGGAGTCTAGGCTTTATTTCTCTTAGCACATCTTCTGTTCTTTCGTGTGTACATTTCTATACACTCAGATATAATGTTGTTATATAAACTCATGTCCATTATTCCAATATTACTATGAAACTTACACGTACAATTGGAATTACCATTACTTTGATGTTCAGCCTTTGCAGTATCAGCATCAGACTTTTAAATTCTCCCTAAAGTCTGTATGCACAGGAAAAATCACTTTTCCACGCTTACAGCAGATGTTGGCATGGGTGTTACCAAGTGGCTGAGACGTAAGAAGCTGAGCCCACCGAGATTTGGAGCATTCCCCGTTTCCCCCCGGGCTCGCACGCCGCTCTGTCACACGTAGGACTCCGCCGCGCTCCGCCTTTCCTGCGTAGTCAGCGCGTTTCCCGCGGCGGCAGCAGGAATACTGCTGAGGTAATTTCGCTGCCTGAAAAGCGTACGTGAGGTCCCATGCGGGCCTCCGCGCCGCGGCCACCACACAGCCTTCCCAAGTTCTCCTAAACACCAGGCTCGAGGGGTAGGGGGGCCCGTCGCGGGCCGTCCCGCGCCTGCCCCCCGGCAGCGCCCGAGAGGCCGCAGGGATCCGGACTGAGGCCGCGCCCCGGGCAGGAGGCTCCGCCGCACTGCGTTGGGAGCGGCGGGAGGGGCGGGGGGGCCGCGCCGGCCGCACGGGGGGTGACCGGCCAACGTCCCCCGCGGGGCGGGCGCGCCGGCCCCGCCTCCCGGCCCACCGCCGGCACCTTCCATTTCCCCCGCAGGGGGAGTCCTCCTCCGTCCGCCGCGGCGGCTCCCGCCGACCCGCAGGAACAGAGCGCGGTGCCCCCGGTGCCTTCCCTCATAAAGCCGCTCTGGGCTGGCTGTTTTGGACCAGCTGTTCCCGCCGCGCCGCGCGGTGGTAGCTCCTGGTCCGCTCTCCCGTCCCCCCCCCGGCGGCGGCGCGGGTGGTGCATCCCGGCAGCAGGCGCGTCCCGGCCGGCGCCCGCCCCCCCCGCGCCGTGTCATTGATGTTGTTGTTTGTGTCGCAGGAGCCGAAGGCCAGGCTGGGGCCGCCGCCCGGGGCCGCCGCCGCGGGGCTGGGGCCGGCGCCAGGCATGTCGGTGTGCGGGGAGGCGGTGGGCGCCGGCTCCCTGCCCAGCGAGCTGGTGGTCCACATATTCTCCTTCCTGGCGGCCCCCGACCGGCTGCGGGCCTCGGCCGCCTGCTCGCACTGGCGGGAGTGCCTCTTCTACCCGGCGCTCTGGCCGCGCCTCCGCCTCAGTCTCCGCGTCTCGCCCGCCGAGCGCCCGCGCCTCGAGTTCCTCATGCGCAAGTGCGGCTGGTTCGTCCGTGAGCTCCGCGTACAGTTCGCCGCCGACAACTACCCCACGGGCGGCGGCGGAGGGGGGGCGGCGGCGGGCGAGGACGCCGCGGCGGCGGGGGACGGGGAGGCGCCGCCACCGCTGAGCCCGCGCTGGCTCGACCTGCTGAGGACTTACCTGGAGCTGGTGCTGTGCGTCCTGAGCAGCGTCCGTAACAACAGGTACCTCCGCGCAGCGGGGCGGGGGGCAGGCCGAGCCCCCCGGACCACGCAGGGCCCGTCCCGCCCGGTTTTGCGGGCGGAAACAGCGCCCGAGCCGGCGGCGGCCGGTTCGTGCCGGGGCTGCGCCCGGAGCCCCGCGCTGCGCTTGAGTTGGGCAGGAACGGGGCCGCGCCGCTGGGAAATAACAAATATTTATCATATAGTGTAGTCTGATGGGGAATATAAACATATAAACGCTCAGAAGGCCAGCTGGCGATCAGCTGGTCAGTACGCAGAACTGTCATAGCTACAATAATAAGTTCTTCGTCCTTTGGATGGAAAGGGGGGGATGCGACTCCAGCGGAGCTAGTGAGAGCCGGGAGTTTGAATCTGGTGCCTAACAAAGGCACCTTTCTCACTTAAAATAGAGCTACAGACAGGGTTTAGACCTTACGCGTGCTTGAAAAAAATTGTCAGGAGAACGTAGTAAGGGGGGAGTGTTGAAATCACACCATTGGTATACTGAGTGACTCCCCCAATAAAAGGCTTTCACCTTTCCAACTATGAGGTTTTTTTGCCGTAGAAAAGCAAGCTTTCATGGCAGCACTCGTGTTACCTGCTAAACTGAGGTTTGACTCGATTTTAACTGGGAGGAGGTTTTTATGTTTGTTTGTTTATTTTAAAAATGCTCCACATGTAGGACTTTCTTGGCCAAGGTGAATTTAAATGATAGAAATATCTTCCTGTGGTTTATGCTTCAGATGCGCTTAGATCCTGCTTTTTTGCAATTTACTTTGGCAGGTTAGATAATTTCCTCAGCTTTGAGGTCTTTAAAATGAAAATACTTGCATTCTCTTTACCATGTGTGGGTGTGATCGAGATAAATCTCTCTTTTAAAGATAATAATCAGATACCCTAATATATGGCCTGTAGTCAACATCTAGGATAGGAAAGCAAGGGTATTACAATTAAGTTATAATGAGTTTGGAAAGCCATGCAGATTTAGGATAGGAAATGGTTAATATTATTTTCCCTCTGTGCATATAGCTTTACCTATGGGGGGGGGGAACACTGCAAGTGTTTCTGAGCATCTTTAGGATGGATTAAACCTTGTGGATGGCCTTCAGAAGACTGTCTGAAATTGAGTCATGGCCTTGTCACCACCCTTCTTTGATTCCAGAGGGATTAGAGAGTAGCTTGAGGCTTCCCTTGCTTCTTTATTTTGAATTATAGCAAGAGAACTTTAAATGCAGTTCCTCGTTGGTTTGAGATGAATGCAAATGTGGTGTGTGAAGTCTCACTTTCAGTTCCTCTGCTCTCTTGCACCCAGCAGGTACTTCCTGTGGTGCAGCCCCGATGGTTGAGTTACAGACCTTACTTCTCGTTAGTCCCAGCTCACCTTTATCTTAAATTATTTCGTGCCTTGTGAATCCTTCGTGTGCAAATCCTAATGATCTATCTTGACTGGTGTTCTCTTGCCTTTCAGGAGCTTTCACTTAACTGTTGAATCTTTGGGAAATGCCGCTAGTATCTTAAGTAGATAAAATACTGAAATGATGGTGATGATTATCCAATCTGAAACAAATATCACTACACGGGCTTGGAATTTTAAAATAGTTAGCATCTGCAGGAGATGTTGCCTTGAGGGGGTTGTTGGAAAACTAAATAGGTTTTTTTCCCTCACTAAAATACGAGGCTGTCAAAATTAAAAGCGTTGTTAGAAGGCTTTCGGTACATTTTTTCTTTTGAAAAAAGATTCATTCTCCATGGCCTTATCTGAAATCTGTACAAGGACATTTGCTTTATGAAGTTAATTTCACAGATTCTGCGTGCACAGTGTAACTCAGGACTGCAGTAAAATACTATGCATAAGAAGTTGCTTCTCCGGTACCCGGTAGATTAGTATAATTTTGGTGGTAAGCCAGAGGTGAAAAGTTACCAAATTGGATAGAATTTCGCATTGCTGTACTTTCTTGCTGTCTCTGAATCATTTACATGCTGCTCTGTTGTTTTGAAATGAATAATGCATGATTGGGGAACACAGGGTACCTGGTTATAACAGCAGGCTTTTTTTTAATGAGCTTTTTAAAAATGTGTGCGTATGGGGGGGTTTTACATTAAATACTTGAGCTTTTTTTCAGATTTAGTTTCAGAGTAGACTCTTTTTTTTTTTTTTCATTAGAACTATTTAGGGTTTTTTTTTCTTGCAGAGTAAGTACCAATAACTATTTAGTTGGCATGTAGAGCATTGGGTTTTAGTTCTTTAAGTAGATTTTTGAGATTGAAATGAGTTGTGCCAAATTACTTCTTAGTTCTTACTGTGACCACCTAATGTCTAAACCGGAGGCATTGTCACCTGCCTTATGCTTAGCTTTGTCTAAGGAAGGACTGCAGTCCAGTCACTTAATTTCTCTGCTTCTCTTTACTTATCTGTAACTCAAGGATAATGAATAATTCCTTCTTGTTTTTGCTATATGTCATTGTACGTGGGATAGCTGTTGTAATTTCCAAAATAATGGTAACAGCAGGGCTTTTAATTTCTCCAGTGGCTGAATCACAAGGAATGTATTCCTTTTGTAATTAAATTTAGAATAGGACAGTTCTTTCATAATTCCTGTTGGCCCTTATGATAGCTTTTTGAGAAGTTTGAAAAAGTTTCCATCTTATACTTCAGAACTGGAGAGGGAAACAATCTACACAGTTAAGAAACACCATCACAAATGTAATGTTGTTGTGGAGTTTTAAATTTATTATTAAGCAATACAGTAACAACCCTCCTCCTTGCAAGAAAAAACGTGTACTTTAGGTGGCTCTAGAATTCTTTGAGGATCCACAATATTGCAGGACCTAAGAAAAGTAATGGCTAAAAGTATTGCAGTTTCTAAATGCTCTCTTGGCTAGAGGAGAATGATGTGTTGGTTTGCCACTAAAAGCATTTTCTGTGCAGCACAAAATTGCTGATTTCTAAGCAAATCTGTGTCTTAAGAAAAATACAAAAAAATAGAAAAATATTTGAGATTGACCTTTGCTAATTCTGAGGGAATTAAGGAAATAACAACTTGTCCACATCTTGGTTTGAAAATGACTGATCATATTATCTGACAAGTATTCCTGCTGACACTCAGTGTTGTCATCCAGAAGGGTATGTTCTAGGTCTGTCTGATATTTGAGGTAGAGCTCAAGTTTCCATAAGCTTTATTTTGTGTGTGGCAGCATATTACTCCCAGAATATTGCTTTAATAGCATTAGAGCTTTGATGAGCTCTAAAAATCTGTCATTTATTTAATTAAAAGGTACTAAAGTAGCATTTATAGTGATTTGTAACTCTTCCATGAGTTACGTTTATGACTGTAAATGAAGCAAAATAACAAAGTGTATTATTGTTTAAACAGTTGATGTTCTCCGTATTATTAAAAAAAATGCTGCAAGTGGGCATGATGATGTTGTTTCTTAGATCCTCATGATCTGCAGCTTCTCGAACTGATCTTTTAAAACTAGGTTCTGGAAGGCAGGTGGGAGGGAGACGAACTTCGTGTGAGTCACTTAAGTGCGTACAGCAGCTAATAAACAACTGGTGATCGTTCAGTAGGAAAATCCTGTGTTCTTTTATGTAACTCTGAAATTCCAAAGCATAGTCTCTCCTACTCCTCCTTCCTTGTTTACAAAGGAAGATAGGCAAGTAGTGAAACTGCCCCCCCTCCTCTCCCCCGTCTCCTCTGCAGTGTGTTAAATTGTGTGTCTTGTTGGATCTTTTGTTGTGGAAATATAAATGCAGATTACTATAAAACTGTGGTATCTTGGTGAAGTATGGTACCTATCTTGGAGTTGCCAAATATTGGTGAATCGCTCAAAACGGTAGCCTGCATCTGTATTTAAGGTTTTCTAATGACTCTCTTCTATTGCTCTGACCAGGCAGCTCAAACTGGCAGAAACTGGTACAATAATACAATATGTGCCTTACTACTTTGTTCCTCTTGAATGTAAGCAAGCACATTTTGTACTTTTTCTGATTGGGTATTCAAAAAGACCAACCAAAACTGAAGATGTAAGAAGCTTATTACTTCTAGTGTGTGTTTTGAGCTAGTAGAAAATAAATGGTTTAGAAATCCCTCCAAAACACATTTTCCCCCAGCTGTATGTATGGATACTACACAGAATTAAGATACCATTATTACTTTTATCAAAAGATGACAATTAAGTTCTAAATAATTTATTTAAATAACGATCACTTTACTGACTCTCTGAAATAAAGACGAGATGTGAGCTAAATGCCATAGAGTTTGTATGACACTGCAGATAGTAGCAAAAATCAAACATTGTGTTGAACTGTGATTAGATTGCTTGATGGTAATAACTGTGCTGTGAGTGGGAAAATAATTGGATGTTGTAATTGCTTAAGTTTTCAGGTGGAGAACTTTTCTGTGTGTCTCTGTAGTGCATGAAATGGCGGTCAAATAGATGTGGTAAAAATGTGTGGGATGCTAGTAATTAGTGTTCCATGTGTCTTGTAGTTTGGTGGTCCTCCAGTTCATACCTGCCTATGGTAGCATTTGCTGGGGGTATGAGTAGCACTAAGCAAGACCTGTGTGTGTTGTGAACATGCATGTGATTCAGAACTGTTTTGAAGACTGCATTTTGGCTCTTAGCTTTCAGAATTAAGTCACCGAGATCAGAAGATAAAGTCTTAAATATAGTATGGCTGTGAACACTGCTTTTCAGACCAGGTGGAGGTTTCTGCTACTTTTCCTGTCACACCAGATTGTCTCTTACAGCTTTTGAGGAAAGAAGAGCACAAAATACTTGCAGTAGTGCCAGTGTTTTAGGTTTCTCTGCCAAGCTTGCTCGTCAGTATGATCAGACATTGTCTTAGTCAGACTTGTAGAATATTGATCATGTGGTAAAGACTCA
Source organism: Pseudotriccus pelzelni (assembly GCA_035584735.1). Classification (NCBI taxonomy): domain Eukaryota; kingdom Metazoa; phylum Chordata; class Aves; order Passeriformes; family Tyrannidae; genus Pseudotriccus; species Pseudotriccus pelzelni. The sequence continues at coordinate 40,273,007 of JAWMRA010000161.1, read as the reverse complement.
GTTTATTTTAGGGTATCATCAGTACAGTAGTCCTGTATTTAAAATAACAAATAAATATGTTGTTAGAATTTCAGAAACAGTTGTAAATTCTAGGTATTTTGCTCCAGTATTTGTCAGACTTTATGTGAAGTTCATGGATCTTGCTATTAAGCTGTTGTTCACCTATAGAAGAAGAGTACCAGCTGCAACAGTGGATAGATTGCAGGAAATCAGTGTATTGTTATCGAACACAGAAACTTCAAAACAGGTAAATTATGATTTATGCTAGATACCAATTACAGACTGCAGTTCATACTTAAAAATGTAAAACTTGGCTACCTAATACTTTTTTCCCTGCTCCTTTTGCTAGAATATGAAATTGTACTGTGGAAGAACTGATCTGTACCAGAACTTCCCTATACTTTGAGCGTTGTAATTGTATTGCATTTTTCTCAAAGCTGATCTGAAATACTAGCATATGATTTGTAAGCCAGGCGAAATAAGAATGTATGGTAACTCCCTTATTGTGGGCTACAGGTTAATTGGCATCTACTGTTTAAGATTAATTTAACTTATGTATCCATTTTTGATGAAACTGGAGTTTCTGCCATGGTAATTATCAACTGTAGGCTAGTCCTTGCATGTTAGGAGTAAATTAATTTACACCATGTATAAATAAAAGAATGTTGACCCAAAACTTAGTCAGCTAAAAAAATAATAATCTTAAAAGCAGACGTCACACAGCTGCTCTAAAACTGCAGTCATTTTCATATCTCTTGCTTGATCTGTTTTAGGAATAGAAAAGGTGCAAGTCAGAAAAATAAGCTGTACTAGGGAAAGGACAAGTGACTGTCTAGCGTACTGTGTGATGTCCAGTATACATTTAGAGGTTCTTCTTTCATTCTTTTTAGGTATCTCTTCTAAAAGTTAAAGCTGTATGTCATGGTGGAGCACTAACCCTCACAGATAGCTTCCCCTACTTTGATGTAACAAAAAGTAGATACTGATTAGGGTGTGGGGAGCTCTTGCTATTCCTGCTTGAGGTTTGTGATGCCTCAGTTGAGGCAGGTTTCGGCTCCCATTTGTAAACCAGCTGATGTATGTATGTGCTCAGAAAGGATCCTTTGAGATTGTGTTCTACTTGGGCATTAAATGCAGTGTTAAATGTTAAAAGAAAAAAGTATTTAATGTTTTCATCTGTGATACTCAACACACATGTTCCAAAGGTTAAAAATTGCATGAAACCACTGCTAAAAGTTTTCTTTGTGGAGCTGTTGGCCTGCTGAAAATACTCCTGTGGTGACTGAAAACCGGCATTTGCTATTACGGCTAGTTCAGTCTTCCCCTTTACACTTGTCTCATTTTCTGTACTTCCACGTGTGTCTGTATTCTAGGACAGTAGGAAGTTTCCCAATACAGACTGTGTTCCATATAATAACGGATTCTTATTGCCTGTATTTGTCTTACCGAGAATGATTCCTCACGTTGTTTTAATTTTGTGTACCAATTCCTTTTTGTTTTGTTGTTTTGTAGGAACCTCCAGAAGTTAAGTCTTTTTGGGGATATAAGCATTCTGCAGCAGCATGGAAGTATATCAAATACGTACCTTGGAAAGGTTGACCCTGATGGCAAGAAGATCAAGCAGTAAGTTTTATTTGTAAATTATCAAACAGTAAAATAATAAAAATAGGTAATCGAGCACAGATTTTCATTCCTGAAATACATAACTTAAAAAGCTTTAAATTTTTTAACAGGATGAGAATCTAAATTCTTGTTTCTGCTATTTACATGAAGTAGTCTGGTTTTGTGGCTGTTCTGTTTTTTTTCTCCCTTCTCTGCAGGGTGAGAATCCGTTCTTTCCTCTTTTCATTGTGTTCTAGAAATAATATTATGTTAATAGCACAAAGGCAAAGGAGGGGGGAGGGGTTGTTACCAGCACCTCTACTATTGCTGTACGTGGAACAAAATTAGAAAAGGAAGTAATTTGTTTTATTGCACAAGAGTTGAAAATATGTTTGTTTTTATCTTCTCTTTCAAGTTTACTTGCTACAGCTGATTTCTAGTTGTATCTCAAGACTAGGTTGTGTATTTGCACAATTCCTGGGAGATCACAGCTCACAATGTGCTTGTTTAGTTCAGAGGTGTATTTTAGCTTGCCGTAATTACGTTATGCTGCAGTCCTTGAATGCTTATAATCAGAATAGTTATTTTTTTCTTCTTTGGAAAAGGTTAAATACACTGTAAAAAACTGCTGACTTCTGGAATTAGCACAAAGGGAGTGTTACTAACTTAACTATTTTAGTGGTTCTGCTAAAACTTCCTATATAATAAAAACTGAATAACGTCATTTGAATTTGTGTCAGTTTAAACATCTTTCTCCCAGTAACTTGGGAGGGGAGTAAGTACAGTCTAGATCTTTACTAATTTTTGTTTTGAGTGATTTTTAGAACTAGTATAGGTATATTATCAGATCAGCGTATGTACGTGAACACAACCATCAAGTGTTTGGTCCTGACCTAAATTTGCAAACCAGTGCAAATACAGCTGTGAGTCACATACTGTGTCTTTATTATCTGTTGTGTTTAGAATGCAGAACTCAGAGCAATTTGCAGTTCTGTCTAATGTAGGTACTGTAGTGCTGTGTGCAGGTAAAAGGCTGATTCAATAAAAGCTCCTTTATTTCGTATGCTTTGTGATAACATAAATATATAACCAAATCTTTGCCAAGGGGCTTGAAGAGAGCCATCTAAACAGATGTTTACTCAGCTGAATGCGTGGTTAAATGTTTCTTCAAATTAGTCAGCACGTTTTGGGAGCTATAAACCCTTCAAAACTCGTTATCTAACTCGATGTTAGTCTTTTAGGTGAATATTGAACTTCGCATGTTTTGGAAAGCGCACATAAATGCTACTTGTTTTTTGTTTGGTTTGTTTTAATGTTTGTTTTGTGGGTGGTAGGAGTTTTTCTGGTGCCTTTTTGTTTGTTTGGTTTTGTTTGGTTTGTTTAGTTTTTTGCTAAAATAAAACAACATACTTGGGACCTGCTAGTCCTCATCTAAATTAAAGATGGCAGTGTTTTATTCAGTTGTCTGAAGCTTATCAGCATTAGCAGCAGATTTACTTCTGAAAGTAAATCTTTATGGATTCTTAGCTTTATCTTTTGCACTTGGGTTTTGCAGCAGTTAAGTTGTAAAACATGGATGCTGGTAACTAACAGTGAAAGATAAGAGCAACCTTTGAAGACAGTGCCATTGGGAGCTGAGGATTTTTGGAATCTGTATGGTAATAAACTTTACTAGGTGTTTCAGGAACTCCCTGAAATTAAAGCAGTAAGGGAAGAAAATGTGATGTTTCCTTAAATCTTTTGCATTGACCTGGGTGTAACAGACTGTGGGTGAAATCTCAGCTATCACGGAACCATTAGGATGCTTCCCCAGTTTAAGACTAAGTGTTGTCCTCAGGCAGAGGAGTCTTTGGATGGTGTTTTCAAAAATACTTTTGCGGTGATCAGTATGAGTTTGTAATGCTTGTTCTTTTTCTGTATAGCATGTGTGTCCCTGGTTACTTTCTAAAATTCTTTTTGTAAATCTGTTCCTTAGTGTTGGGAAACTCAGTGTAAACAATAAATTTGTCTTGAGTTGAACAAAGGGTAGTTGTTTAAAAATTTGGCTTTCTGAAATCTTCTCATGATCGATCTGTGTGGTTCAGGTAGTTTGGTTTCCAGAAGAATCAGCTTAGTCTCTGTTAAAAAAAAAAACATTTTGCTTGCTGATGGCTTCCATATGGACCTTGCTAGTTTGTTTGCTTCCTGTCCCGGGCCGTGGGTGTGCTTCAGTCCTGGTTAAGACTGGTTTTGGGGCTTTAACAGTAACTCGGCCTGTCTAGTCAGGCTTTGGTCTGTCCTCTGGATGAAAGTGCTATTTGGGGCATTAATTGTGAAGGTAAACTATTTTGAGTTTTTTATTTTTTAAAGAATTTGCTTCAGGTTAGTAATTTGTAGGTTTCATGTCGATAGTGAAAATCCACAATTGCTGCTTACAGGGAGCAAAGGGGGACTGATTAAGCTTGTTGAGACATCAATAGGTTATACTGCTTTTTTTGCATATGCTGAGTTCTACTTGTATTTTCTGTTATATCTTCAAACTTTAGTTTTATAAGTGAGCTTTGAAATAATTGTGTGTAAGTTAGGATAAATGTTGTACTACCTCATAGGCAATTGAAGTTAATACGAAAATAAAGTAGATGTTAATTTCCAAGAATTCACATAATGTGTCTAAATTTCTAGAACACGGTTCAGGCTATTCCAGCAAACTCCAGTTAGATGCAGTCTGTTTATGAAAAATAGAATGATGCTTAAGAATTTGCAGGGGAGGGAAAAAAACCTTTTAGGGAGTTTAAAAAATTTATTTGAAATACGTTAAAATGAATGACCTTATATAGTGCTTTCTGTCTGGCCTTGTATGAAGCAGATATTAAAAACAATCCAGAAATTATTGCTGTTAAATACTGTCTACTGACGTGTTTGATCTCCTTTTATTAACTTTCTCCGGTTCTTAGTTAATTTGTTTTAGGACCTACAGGTTGTTAGACTGGCAGCACAAATCTCAATACTTGTATAAATACTTCTGTGCTTGCATTAAAAGTTGATGTGCAGATCACATTAAATCAGTATCTCTCTTTTAAAAAGTTTAGTGCAATTCCCACTGGGGAGAGAACCCAGCCTACAGCTGTGGAGTTCTATATCATGTTTCTTTTTATTAAATTGTGCAGGTACTAGAACAGTGCTCTTCTAAGCTCAGATGTTTTAAGTTGCATGAGAACCACAATTTAACAGATTACTAGTGCAGCGAGGCACATAGATGGTAGTATTCTGCTGAGCAACTCAAAGTTGATTTATCTTTAGTAATTCTGTAAAATATTACAAGCACACTATTAAGATTGACTACGTGGGCTATTACAAAATAAATCCTACCTCTGCTGCAGTCATTACAGAACCTTTCGTAGATATGTGTGGTGAGGGGGTAGGGAAGGGTGTGTGGATGAAATTTGAGAGGTTGCTGTGGTGGAATCTTCTTTTTGGGGGGACTGTGAGAAAATCTGCCTTCAGTATAAGCATTGACAAGAATATTTATGAAACAAACATTGCCAGGATCAAACAAGGCTCATCTGAACTGTAAAAGAATTTAGGAATAAATGGATTTTTAAGATGAGACTGGATGTGGCACTTAGTGCCATGGTCTAGTAACCACAGTGGTGTTGGATCAGGGGTTGGACTTGATGATCTCAGAGGTTCTTTCCAACCTGGCTGATTCTATCATTTTATGAATAAAGATATGCAGAGGGAGAGAATGAATGAGGGCTAATCTTTGACTTTCTTACAACAGAAGGAGTATGGGGTGTCAAAGGTAGTAGGTGATAGGTTTAGAGCAAGCAAGAAGAGGGGGGAATCATACTGCAAAGTTCTTTATTATTGGATGTTACAGTTGCTAAATGCTTACTCAGCTAAGGGAGGAAGATGGATAAATGTATAGAACTGAAGTCCCTGAGAGCTGCAAAATATATAAAGCTGCCTCTGGCTCAGGAGATCTGAATTACAAAGTTTTGGAAACTAGAGGGATATTTGAGAAATATCCCTGTGTGCTTTTCTTGTTCTAACCTTAAAGTGTTAGTGTTTCTCTCCTGTCAGTTGGGATACTGGGCTAAACTTTTGATTTTTGTCTGGACATTATCTTCATTAAAGTTATGTATATGAGAATAACAACTTTATAATGTTGTTTTGCTTAGATGTGTAAAGTATACAGATATTGATAGCAACAAAGGAAAAAGTGTTCTGTGCTAAACCATTATCTGATTTGAGGGACAAAGATTTCTGCTAATTTTGTACTGGAGGTGTTTATCTTATTTCTTAATGTTTCATGGAGCTGTCATAGCCTGGCTCAACCACTTCCCTTTAACGCTGATCTTTTCCTTCTGGCTGACCAGGGTTTGAGATCAAATGTTTATCTGCACGTGTGTCCTAATATGCTAAAAGAACACTTGTCATTTGGGCAGGAGGACTCTTTTGAGCCTTGGGATGAAGACCGGAAAAATAATTATATGGAGGAAGTTTGTGGAGTTCGACTGTACTATTTTTATTTAATATTAAAAATTTAAAATACTTCTGTTGCCTTTTTGAATTAAGATCCCACATAAAGAACATCTCTTCCCTGAAAGAGAAGGGGGGGGTAAGGAGAGGTGGGGTGCATCTGATAAGTGCATAATGATCATTGGCCCTGATAATTTGAGACTGAAATGCTACGGGGTCCAAGTTGTTTTGGTAAAACTTAAACCTGTTGGCACTTGAAAATCCAGTTAGCTGCACATTTGGAATTATTTAAGGAGTATTCTTACATGTTTGTTTTTTATCATTTAATGAGCAAAGTCAAGCAAGTAGTTTCAGGTCATTCTAACTTATGCTCAAAGTCAAGTTTCTGCTACCTTTCACTGAAAATTGCTTTTTTTTTCCATATTGAATTTGCAGTTCTAGAGAGGTTAGCAAATACGAAGAGCTGTTTTTGAAAACAAGAGCTGTGTTCTAAAAGCATTACAGGTTTTCTTATTTGCATAACCTTCAATGTATGTGGGAGGGTGTTAAATGCATGCTGTAAAATACATGAAGTGAAGGTTCATGGTGTGCCACTGTTTTTGAAAGACAAAGTACATAATTTCTTTCAAGATAGTTAACAATTTTAACCTTTTAAGTGCAGTGAAGGTTCAAGTGCTGTGGGAGGTCTGCAGTCAGGTTATAACCCTAATAATAGGACCTTTCTGCAGAATAAGGCTGTAAATAAAAGAATAAAAATTCGTGAATAAAAAAAAGTTTGAATGATATGCAGTTGGTAAGACTAAACCATGTTTAATAGGATCACTGTCTGTTTTGTTTATTTGCAGAATCCAACAGCTGTTTGAAGAGATACTAGGCAATAGCAGGCAATTGAAATGGCTGTCTTGTGGGTTAATGCTGCAAATAGTAACTCCCACATCACTGTCCTCCTTATCAAACCCCATAGCCAACACCATGGAACATCTGAGCTTATTGGATAACCACATCCCTGGTAATACCACTCTTATCACTGCGGTTGAATTGGAGCGCTTTGTGAATCTGCGTTCGCTTGCTTTGGATTTCTGTGATTTTACAGCTGAAATGGCAAGAGTCCTGGCTGACAGCAACCATGTGCCTTTGCATCGACTGTCTCTTCTGGTCCACAGTGTTTCCATAATGCACAAGTCATTGGACAATATGCCAAAAGATGAGAATTGGCAGGCGCTGACTCGCAACAGCACTAATCTTCGGGTCTATATAATGGCTTTTGATGTCAAGAGTGATGATATGTTAAGGATTCTTAAGCCCAGTATCCCCCTAGAGAGGATTCACTTTGACAGCTATGTCACTTGTGTTTCAGGGGCTGTTGTTGACCTCATATCCAGGCAGTATGACAAGTTCCTCACTCATTTTATACTAATGAATGATGTGGTAGATATGTCTGCCTTCCCAGATCTTAGTGACAACCGGAACGAAGATCCACTTGTCTTACTAGCCTGGAGGTGCACAAGACTGTCTCTCCTAGCTGTTCATGGTAGGTATTGCCTTGCACAGGTATAGTATGTGACTTTTTAAGTGCTTACAACACTTCAGCCTTTCTGATCGTAGTGTGTTTTAGTGCAGTGGTGTTCCAAAGTCTACTGCACAGTTGCTATACGTGCTGTTGTTGAAGGTGTTTATTTGAGTTTTAAACATACCTGTAGCTTTCTAACTTGTGTTGAGAAGTCACATGGGATTTTATTAGACTTCTCACAGAAACGAGGATAACTAAGAACTTAGCATTCCGGGAGGCTTATCCTGGAAGTGGTCTGCACTGTGCAAGTTCCACTAAACGACCGGTTATGTGAATGTGAACACTGAAAACATTTGCTGTTTTACTATGAGCTCATATGCTGGCAGGATTACATGATTTTGCTTCTTGTTGATAAATAACATGGTTTAAGGGCTCCAAAGCTGAGGGGAAGAAGTTTCTTACCAGTTTGGTAAGACTTTACCAGCAGATGAAAGCTAAAAAAATACAGTGTGGAAGAGGTTGCTTCACTGAGTACATTGGTTTCACCAGGAATACCAGAGCTAGGTTTATCCCACCTATTTATTTGCCATATGATTGCAAATAAATTTTAAAAGGTGTGTACTTGTATTTAGCTCTGTCATCATTACAGCACATGCTAGAAGTTGCAAGCAGTTTGGCAAATTTTAAGGCACCTGAAACTGAAATAATGCAGAATAATGCTCTTTCTTTGTGCTGAAATCAGCTTACCAAGACAAAGTTTGCTGATGCATGAAGGAGTTAAGTGATGACTGTTACTGTGTTGCATAAGAATGAATTTTGTCTGTTTCTTCAGACTGCTTTGGGGAGTTAATCTCCAGTCATTCAGCACAAACAGGAGAGACTTTCAGCAGAGGGATATGTAGATTCATATTTCCATTGTTTAAAGTCAGAAGGTCCTGCTGTATTTGCTCTTTTTTTTGGTCTTCTACTGAAAAACCATTGCAGGGATGGGGGAGCAAGGAATGATGATCAGTTCAGCTATCTCTCCTTTATAGTTTCCAGGAGTGACAGATTTTGGACACTGGTACACAACCATATCACTCTAGGTGTAGATTTTAGCAGTTTCTTTTAACATTTAGATACAAGTTTGAGGACCTTTTTTAAAAAAATTGTTACCTTAAATTATCCTCTTGCTGTGGGGACATCCTCTAATATGTTATCTGACTTTAAAAGCTTGTAAACATAAGCTACTGTAAATACCATTTAATATCAGCATATGTCTATTCAGTAGAAGGTACTAGTCTGTGCAGAGCACTGGGAAAGCAAACCTCTTTGATGGTTCTGTCTAGCAAATGGTTGTTGCTACATCTTTCTTTGGAGAGGTGCTGTGTCTGCCAGGGGGAGAGAAGGGCCAAATATCACCTTGCTGTTATGTTTGGATTCAGATTCTTACCCTTCTTTTCCCTCCTCCTTGCAGCAGAAACTAGCTAAGCTGCTAATAAATGCCTCCTCATCCTTTATAAGCTGTGAATATGACTTCTCTAGTATTAGAGCATGAGCATCTTTCTTTGAGAGTAGCAACTGTAGGAGGAACACTACTAGGAAGAAATATCTGAAATGCTGTGATGCCTCAGTACAGCATCTTAGCCTCATGCTTGGGTTTTCTGAGGTTTACTGTATAACATCTTCTGGCTCCACTTGTCATATTACACTGTCAAGCTTCCTTCAGGAAAAGATGGTTTTGTTCAAGGTGCCATAATTCACTTTTAAGTGCTCATGTTTCTTTTGTTGTCTCCTGAAGTGGTTGTTCTTCAGTTTCCAAACTTCTCAGACTTTTTGTGTGTGTGTGTGTGTGTGTGTTTCCTGTTTTGGTATTAGTTTGCTTTCGAAAAAGCTTTGATTTACATCTAGTTTTGGTTGCCACTGACCAAAAGAGGAAGGGAAAACATGCTTAAGGACACTTTTTTTCTTGTGTGCCTCGAGATTTTCTTTTGTGGGAAGTCATACTCTTTTTCCACTGAGGTAGCATGTTCAGAAGCAGAGGAAAGCAGGTGGAAGGCTGTTAAATAAATTCTTGCAGAATGAAGAAAGGATGTAAAGAGTGTGTGGTCATTTGGAATAGGATGAAGACAGTAGGATACTCATAGTAATATGATCTGGCACTGTGTGACTAAGAAGCTTGGTACGTTTGTGGGAATAGAAGCCTTTTTTTTTTTTTTTTTCCTTCCTTCCTCCTCAATGGAAGGACACTTAACGTGGGCTTTTATGACTTTGTGTTGTAAGCATACTAGTCAAGTTTTATTCTGTCCATGAGCAATGCTGAAGTTGAAATTTTTGCTAGCAGGGAAGAATAAATTATGGTGTGCTCATGGTGAATGTGTTGTTCAGTGATACCGGTAGTGAAGTGATCATTCCCTGTTACCTCTGAATAATTAGCTGGACAGAGATTTTTTTGGCAGCTGGAAGGTCACTAGGAAATTTCAGGCAAAACTGAGAGTTAATTTAAAATGAGATTAAGTTGAGAATAAGATGGTTGTTTGGTGCATAGAGGATCTCACCATGAAAAGTTAGAGCGAAAGCCATATACCTATGACCAGGTGGTAAAGGGGACTTAGTCTGCAGGTTTTTATCCCTTTATTCTTGCACTTTTTTTCAAGGATTTTTGTTGGTGTGTTCCTTTATGGTCAACGTAAGTGGAAGGTGTTTTGATCTCCTTCATGTCCTGATAGGAGAGCGTCCTCACACAGGGGGGAGTTTTCCATTGAGTTTAATGTCCCTATTAAGGAGGGGACATTAAATTAAGCTGCCTGTTGACAACTTCATCTGGACAGTTGTGTTGGAGGTGAAGTATCAAGCATATGAAAACTGTGGGAATTCATGTATTCCTAATGATTAATATACCAGGAATAAACCATATAGATATGTGCAGGTTTCTTTGTTGAAAACCTACCCTAAGCGACATAGTTACAGAGACACAATAGAGAAAAGTAGAAGAAAACAGAATGAAAAATTCTCTTTATTACTTGATCAGTTTTCTTCATTCTTTACTTATCTGTCATTTTGATACATCTTGATGTAGAGCACGTTAGCTGCATTGTTGGAAGACCAATCTACAGTTAGCTTTTACTTCTCAGCAGCTTAGCTTTCCCAGTTCAAATACTGTGCAGACTGCAGCTTTACTTGGAATCTAAGTGGGCATCTCACCAAGAGGCTTAGCACCTGCAAGAATGATGATAGAGGCAGAAATGAGCCTTTCCTTTTGCAGTGGAAAGACCGAGTTGGCAGAGCTCCCCAGAAGGGATGTTCCCAGACTGACTGTCTGTTGTTTGCATCTGAAAAAGGAGGAGCTCAGCATTTGCCTTAGCCAGGGCACAGAAAGCTAATAGGTAACTGGGGAGTAGGAGTTTTTAAAGAGGGATGCCAATATGTAAGGTGAAGAGAGTAAAGCTTTGTAATTGTGTTTAATCTCAGACAGAAAAAACAAGATATATGTAGATTATTTTTTATCTATATATACACTCCAGTGACCTAGAGAGGCTTCTGGTTTGTGTGTGCGTTTGTTTTTTGTTTGGTTGGTTTTTTTTTTAACTCTACCTCTAATGGAACAGAAGCAAACTTCAGGTTTTTTTCTACCATAAACAGAGTTTTAAAGCAGTTCGTTTATGCATTCACTTAAAATAATTGATTACTCCCTTTTTTCATTCTATTTATACTATGGAATAGATCACAGGAGGTTTGAAATTGTATATATAACTTGAAGTAGTCCACTGTTCTGCAAGTGGTGGAAAAAACCAGATCTAGAAAAGCTTGATCAAACTATCTGAAATATTATTCCGAGTATAAAATGGGGCTTTACGACTTGCAAACAAAAAACCCCCACCATGCCCTAGGGGGATTCTGCCAGATGGAAGATGACAAAATAGATTGGGAAGGATGTTGAGATGGTCAAGTATTAAGTTCTACAGTAAGAAAATGCCTTGTAGCAAAACTACAGGGTGACTTTGTTTTTCTTTCGCCCTAGGTTACACTGTTTGGGCTCATAATCTTATAGCAATCGCTCGTCTTCGTGGCTCTGACCTGAAAGTACTGGAAGTCACAGAAGAAAGCATCGATTTCGACCAAGGAGAACTGGCTGATCAGGATGTGGATCCAGTACACAATTTCATTGAGCAAGTATCTCTCGGATTGGGTCGGCCTTGGCACGCTGTCATGGACATTGAGCTGCTCAGTGTCTTCACTGAGCCAACCCGTCACTTTTACAGAGAGATGCAGAGCTTCAGTGAAGGCATTTAGCTCCTTATTTACAATTCCTGTGGTTACATATGCAAGTAGGGTCCTATTATGTTTTTTTGGTAGTGTGAATTAACCCCTTTTGTGCTGTGTTAATCAGTATTAGCTATATAGAATTATATATGTGTATTCTACTTCTTGATCAAAGAACGTAGTCGGGTATTGGTTTAGAAGCTGAAAGTGGCAGTGTTTAGGGTTTTCACGGTTAATGGACTTGTCTACCAAACCTTAAGAGATACAGCCAAAGGCTGTCTGAGGTTGCCGGCTAACTTCTCTTTACTTGAGTAACTGCATTTTGAATTATTTTGCTATTGGAGTCCTGTGCTCGGGAGCCAACTTTTTTTAATACCCATATTCATAGTCCAGTGGATTTCTATGCTGTCATTGCGTGCTTAATCCAGTAGCATGCTATTTAATAGGCTTTAAAGGACAAGAAGTCTCTCCAGGGCTGTTCACTCTAAGACTCTTACCTTGCTTTATTTCACGTGCGGATTCTGAAGCATGACTTAACTCCATTCTCGGCTTTCCTTAGCTGTTAAGCGGCGGTGTGAAACACTAGCGTTCGGGTACCTGCACTTACAGGTTCACTCCATAAGCTGTAGTCTTTTGGATTCTTTGCAAACTCCTCCTTGTTTCTTCTCATGTTCTGTCATCTTCCTTAAAAGTTAGCTTTGGGCCAAAGTTTAAAAGGAAAAAGCAAGAATGTGCACTCCGATGAGGTAAACACATAACAGTGAAGACTTCAATACAAAGGTCTACACCTGCAAACAAACATTAGTCGTGAAATCCCTAACAACCAAGTCACTGGATTTTCTCTGTCAGCGCCTGTGTCAGCTGCCAAAGAATAGATTAAAAACGAAGAAGTGCCCACATGCTGGCAGGGGCAGGCCAACTTTTGGCCAGCCAGATACTGCTAGATTGTAATATATAAGGTCGAATTTCGACCTGTGGTACACAGCTGTGCTGTGGCTCAGTCAGCAACCTCAGAACTCTTAACAAACATGCACCTGTTTCACTGTGAATAGTGAATGTAAAGGAAGGAAAGGAAATAAATACAAAGCTTGTTCTATCACAGGTATGAGCTGCTATGATGCATGAAGAACATTCCATGAAGTATGTTTCAAAATCTTGTTATATCTGAGAGGCTTTAGAAGCCGATTTAACTGTTTCAGGGCAACCGCGGTACAGACGTGGTCTCTGTGAGACTTCCACCTGACCCCAGTTTAAGTGGTACGAATGTTGTGCATTTAATGTTTAAAGGACAGTCTGCAATAATAAAGTAAGTGGCCAACGTGGGTGCCCAGCAGTGCTGAGACCTGGCTGCTATATTGTAAGCTTTGGAAAACACAATTTATGCAACAGATGTCCAGATATGATTCTATTTATGGAAAAAGTTTATATGTGTTTTACAAATGGTTTTACCATCTTATATTAAAATGACCTTTTGACAGGTGTGCGCTGTTTTGTCTCCAGTGAGCACATACCATGCGGATTTTATATGTACATCAGTAGAGTGAATCCACTGGCACAGTGTGTGTATATGCCAGATGTGGTGAGATTTTATCTTATAAATGTGATCAGATAAAAAAAAACTCCTGACAGAAAATGTAAGGAAACCAGCTGAATGTTTGAATTGATGACTGATGTTGTATGGTTTATGTTAAATGTTATATTCTTTTAATCAATGAATAAAGCATTAAAAATTGATCGCTGTATAAAATATTTTGTTGTCAGCATGAAGATTTTTAGAATTAAAACGCAACATCATTCATAAGCTGTGTGTAACTGATAGCTCCCATTGTGTTTAGGTCAGCAGAAGAATTTAAAATAAGTCATGCAGTAATTTTTTTTTTTAATTGGGCTGAATTTTGTCAACAGTTTTTTGGGGTGGTGGAGGAAGGGGAAGGATGCTTTGCTAAAGATCGAACCAGTTGGCACAAACAGTATATCATTATATGACCTATTAGACTGATACAGTAAACTGTGGATTGTAGAATATAGAAGACTATTCTGGGGAAATTACTGCATCCATTGCATTTGCTTAAATCAAAATCTAATGTGCTCAAGACAAATGTGTAGTATTTCTTTGGTGTCCCACTATTAAATAGATTATGAATACCTGCAATGCTTCAGTTTGACATTTTATCCGTACTCAGAGTACGCAGCTGTGCATTCTGAATGAAAACTGCAGATGTCTGGTCAGCTGTGGTAGAGCTGCTGTGCCCTGCAGTGCCTGACTGTGCTGTGAGACTTGTCAGAGTGGCTGTTCCATGTGTGCGTGCCAAGCACGGACTTCATTTGAGCTCCTGAACTTCATTTTATCGTAGTCCAAACTGCCGCCAAGTGTGAGCGTTGCACTGCTTGTTGTTCAAGCAGTCTCCCAGATCTTCCAGATTTGGTAAGCACAATCATTTACCAGCATACTGAAGAGATGCTGTGGGTAATAAAGATAAGGCAAATACAGCTTCTCATATTCTAGTAAAGTGTAACAAAGGGACTTGGTCTCGGTGTCTTTCAGGGCTCAGCCTCAGGAGTGAGGTTTATGTAACAGTTAAATCTGGTAGTGATTGCTCAGCGGCATCTGAACCTGAAGTTTGGTCGTAAAGGGTTCAAGATTTCTGGCTTTTTCAGTGCAGCTTCCTGAAGCAAATGCTGCATCCTCTAGTTTAAACGGAGATGCAGCATGGTGATTTTTCTCTCTGCAAGCTACTGCATTTTGTGGGTAACTGCCTTAGTAATCAGAGTTGGATGTAATCCATTTGCCTTTCCATTATATAAACAAGGTTTTTTCTCTGTTCAGTCTAACCTATTTTATGCTTTAATTAACTTAATCTTGAAAGATAAGACGAACAGGAGAAGCAGCTCACCTTACTATGGTAGAGATGTGCAGCCCTTTCACTTACTGCAGTTACAGCCAGAATGTTTAATTTCAGCTGTTATCAATGGGTGTCTGTTAGTGCTCCAGGTCTGATTTTTTTTCATACAGTCTGAAGTCTGCTCACTGATTTTGGCTTGTGTTCCAGGGAAGAAGTCAGTGTTCTTAAATTGACAAGTATAGGGAGTCCAGGAAGGCAGGAGTGTTTTGGTGAAAGCCACACCTTAAGCAGTGGTTGGAGAAAGGCACCTTTGATTGTTCCTTTGTCTTAGATAGGTTTGTTGTCTGCCTGTGTTTTCAGCAGTAATCTGTATTAGTGATACCAGGATGAAGGGATTCAAGATGAAGCAATCTGAAATCAAGCGTTAGGAAACTCAGATGCGTCTAATGTGGAAAGTGCATTTGGAGTGGGACCTTACAGCCTGTGAAATTACTTTGAGCTTGCATAATTCCAAATGGGATTTTACCTCTGTTGTTGCTTTTTCCTGAAGAGATGGCACTGTCAGGTTAGTCTTCTGCATTCTAGATTTAGCTGCAGGAACTTGGAACACAGGCCTTCATCTAAAACTGGGTTTCTTTTTCTTTTGAGGGTGGGGGGAAAGGGACTACCCCACAATCACTTCTGTGTGACCCTTCTCTCTTAAACCTACCTAAATACATCTTACGGGATACCCCCTACCTGCTTCCTAGTGCATAAACCTGAGCTTGCTTCCAAATTTGCAAATAAAATTTTGGGCTATTACTGGAGGGGGGGAAAAGTCTGAAGTTATTCCATTCTCTCTGCAGGATGATCTAATCCATGCTTGTCCTGCATTATCTTACTCCAGCTATGTTTTGTTTTGCCTGCAGCTTCCAGTACCATTGTGGGCAGGGTAGATTGTTTTGGTGGAGGAAGAATTGTTTTTTTCAGCGTTAACTTGGTTACAAGTCAGAACAAATATTTAACCCATACAGAAAAAATACTGTATTTTCTCAGAAAACAGGTACATTCCCAAAGAGTTCTGGCAGCCCTTCAGGTGAGTTGGGGAAACAATAAAAAAGGGCTATGGTAGTGTCATCAGCCCAGCACTGTGCTGGTCCAGTGGTTCTCTGTGCAGGGGTAAGGCTGTAGTTGCCAGTTCTGGTTGTTCCTAGGGCTGATGATAAGGGTAAAAACCCAGTAACTCCGTTTAGAATTCTATTGAAGTCTTTCAGGCACACTTAGAGCAACAACTAATTGGCTAAAAGTGATGCAATAGTCAAAAAGAGTTAATTTGACATGGACGATGCTTTAAAATATCTGTTGTCAGAACTTGTCATTGTACAAGGGCTAATCTAAATGCCTTTGAGGGCTTAACTAGAAGGAAAAAGGAGAATAAAGAAACTGCAGGAATGAGCCATGGAAGAGTTCTGCAGCTGAAAGAAGCCAAGGTGGGAATAATGGTAGGAGCAGGAGCACTGAGCTGCAAAAGAAAAAGCTCTCTTGGCAGACTCGACCGAAGCAATTGCAAGAAAAGTAGGCTGGAGGTTTTTTTGTAACTTCTAATTATGGGGTGTGGTGGCTGCATTTGTATCAAAGGCTGAAACCGTGTGTTGTGCGTGTGCATGCAAAGAATGGGGACTGGTTGAACTGCTGCTGAGGGGGGGATCTTGCTAAAAACAGTTTGCTTCTTTATTTATCTTAAAGGGTCCTTTAGCAAATGACTGCATTGAGTCCTTACATTGTTCTCAAGTTGAAGTCAAGCTGTCAGAACTCTTTAGATTGTACAGTTGTCAGTAAAAAGAGAGCTCAGCTCTGTCTGGACCCTGGACAGCCTGTGCCCTGGGCTGCAGCTCCTGCACTGCCTCTTGTGACAGCCATTCCAGCAAAAGAAGCAGCAAATGGGAACCTCACAGGAACCTCACAGGGGTGAGTGAGATAACACACCAAATGCTTTTATAGGCACACACTTACTAATGCTGCAGTTTGCCACTTCCTTCTTGTACTTTTTAATTCTGCTTTTGTCCTGCCCAGCTTCCCAAACACTGGTGTTAAAATCTGAAGCCTAATAAACCGAATTCATGTTGAGACAGTAAAAACCCCACAAAAACAGCTCTAATTTAATTTGCTGCAGACATAAATCTTCAAAGGCCAGGGTCAGGGGGTGCTGGAGCATCTCATAGCTATGACTTCTTCCTCCCAGGTCATAAAAACCTCTTGTACACATCTTCAATAAAACACTACCCCATTCCAGCTTTTGAGGAGTGATGGGAGAGTTGCTCAGCATTTCCACTTCCCCTTCCCTCCCAATGTCATGGTAGGACAACTGCCACTTTGTAAAGCTCAGACAGCTGAAAGATCACCTACGAGGTCATTAACAGAGACTGTTGTGGAACACGATGGTGATTCCTCTTCCCCTACTTCTATTATATCACATTACCAATGACATTGCTTTCATTTTCTGTAGATTTTTATTAGCTGTTTCCGTTTGTTTTCACATCCTAGTCATAAAGCAGCAAGCATCACTTTTGGCATGCAGAGAGATTCCCTGTACAGGTCAACAAGGACAAAGCAGCTGGACTTTTACAATACTGTTCACATGATTTAATTTTATACACCTCTGAAGAGATTACTCAAGTTAGAAATACTTAATTTAAAATGACTATTGTACAGTGGAAATCACTTATTCACAATATTCATAGTTATTTCATTCTTTATTTACAATGTACTATCCTGAGAATTTTCTCTATTAAGCTTCAATTTGAGCAAAGTAGTTTATATATACCTAAGTAACAACAGTTACTTAATGTAAGAAAAATGCCATTGGGAGAGCACAGAAAGGGTTCAGCACATTCTCCAAATGGCCTTCAAGTCTCCTGCTGTGGTTCTGGTTGGTCTACAGCTGATGGATTTGACTGAGGTGGTTCAACTCTATTTTCAGGAGGAGGTGGTGGAGGCAAAAATCCAGGTCGTTGAGGTGGATAGTGAGGATAAGGTCTCATTGGAAATGGATTTCTTACTGTGAAAGAATCAGAGTAGTCCAGTTATTATTAATCACAACAGTAACCACACAGCTGCTCCTCTTGCCCCACATCTGATTGCTCAGCTAGGCCTACCTGGATAGAAGTCATGTGTTATGCTCTGAAAAGATAGTGGTGCCAGGAAGGAGGAAGCAAACAATCACTTTTCTCAGTAGTTACCCTCAAGAGACTCACAGCAGCAGCCAGTCACTGCCTGCTAATGGGCTACTGCTGCCAAAATCCCCTTCAGTCTGTAGCAGCCCTTGCCTGCCACACCTTACAGGTATTTTGGAAGATAAATGGCTTAGTTCTTCTCAGATTGCTGAGAGAACAGCAGGAGGCAGAAGCAAACCCTGCCACCTGATACTTATATCTTGCTCCACTAATGCAAACTCTAAGGAAAACCAGTTGTTTTTCCCTTTGCATGGACACTAGCACACTTCAGAGCTAGAGGACAAAACTTTAAGATTTATAGATGATTCAACTTCTAAAGAAGAAAAGGATTAAGGTAACCAGCTACTTCTTTTCCTACACCAAAAAAAGAATCCTTTAGATGCTGAACAGGATGTACAGGTGTATTTTTCAGCCAAAGCTAGTATTTGTGAAAAATCAAGATAACCTGTTGTGAAAAAGGAAGTGTACAACCTCATCAGAAAAGATGTTCTCTGTTTTAAGAATTAAGAAGTAGTGTGTGCAAATAAAGATGTACATGTTCACCCAGTGTGGGCACTCACTACCTGCACAAAGCACTCGTGTGCTGGCAAAAGCCACGTACTTGGCAGTGGAGGGCGTGGAAGGCCGAAGTCTCGTACTGGAAAACATTCCCGTGGTCCATACATGCCAGCAGGAGGAGGGGGAGGAAAAGGAGGTCCTCGTCTCATGAAAGGTAGTGGTGGTGCTCTAGGATCCACAGGCATCAATGGAGGTCTGACTGGAGGGAAAGGTGGAGGCACAAACCCTGAACTGACATCTTCGCTTTCAGGTACCAGCGACTGATCAGGGAGCGAGTTCTGCAACACAGTGAAACCAGTGAAGTCAGCCGAGGGAAAGGGAACATCTCCAACACCCTCAGGCCCACTGTCGTGTAGGCTGTGACACTAGCTAAGAGCTAGTTCCAACTCTGCCTTAGCTGCGGCATAATCCTGAGCAAGGCCATCTATGTGCAGTGACCATCAGCTTGACAAGTTTCATCTTTTGGGTTATAATTAATTTTCAGCAGGGATTATATCAGTAATGCATCAAAATTAATTCACAAGTCGATAAGTGTTGTGATAAAAGCATACATATAATGTTATAATTTGGACTGCACAGTGCAATACACCATGACCAATGGACTAGAGACAAATGTTTCTAAATATTTTGCAGAAAATTAAAGCTTCTTTTAATCAAGCTTCTCTTTCACTACTTACACTAAGGTTAGAGTGATCCTTCATCCCCTCTCCACTTGGTTCTGTTCGTGGACTATGTTCTGAAGACGTTTGTCCATCTGTATAAGAAAGTTACGTTATTCAGTGCTGTCTTTCCCTCCACCACTTATTTCAGTATTTTTTTTCTGAAATCAGGATCTACAGGCAACAATAACAACAAACTGTACCAAGAACTGCTCTGCAGGTGGACTGAAAAACAATTGAGGAAACCAAGGTTTGCCTGGGTATTTTCTCCAACTTAAGTACAAGTTGCAGCTTTTACCAAAGTTTCTTGTGTCCAAATAAGGGTTTTTTTAGAAGTTACAAGTCCCTTTTCCTGGCAATACATCTTAACATTACTGCAGCAGTTTCACTTCCCCCTCTTTCCTACCAATAAATTATTTCTGTGGTAAGTTCCACTCTGGGAATGGCTGCACTATGATATGCTCTTGGCATAGAGCTTGACACCAATCCTATTAAAGTCTGACAAAAACCAATTCCCTCCTTGGCTGCCAAATATCAGGAAGACTTTCAGAACTACATCAATTTTGGATGAGCACTCTGAAATGATAATCATAATCATCTTCTCATTTACTGTACTTGCTTTATAACTTAAGGGAGAAATACAAACTTCAGTGTTTCTACTTTTATACTTCCCTGAGTACAAGTATTTTCAGTAACAACTGGAGAAAATTATTAAAGGGAATTGTCAGAGAGTAGAATCTGACGGGATACAAATATACTAAATATATACATTACATGCACTTTCTTTAACAAACAAACAAACCAACCCTAAAAAACCCCAACCAAACAACCCCCCACACCTAAGATTTGAAAAATACTGCTTTTGTTACAGTTCAGCTTGAACAGACATGATTATACTAAAAAACACAAGACCAAAACAATACTTCTAACTAATGACGTATTTTTCATGTACATGTTGTATTTCTACTCCTTGAAAGCAAACAAAGCTCTTTTCTCAATGAATAGATAGCTCTTCTAAAAATAATCTAAATTACTTGACATTTCAAGCAGGCCCTGCCTTTGTTGCTGATATTGTTACTTAACCATACGAAACATTTCAACTCCTTATATCACAGAATATTTGTGCCTTGATACTTAGGTTCCGTAACACTTTCCATTTTAAGTCCTTGTGAAGTTGCTCAGAAACTTTGTCGACCTTTAACTCTCCTTTCTGACAAGAAGCTTCCTACTTCGGGTACCTACTCAAGTGGGAAGTTTTTATAGAGTTTGCCACCCCAGCTTAGGAAAGTGCATATTATTTTGTTCACTTTAAGCAACATTTAATAATCTTCCAGAGTAAGAGTAACTCACTCTCTCTTTAGTGTTGGAGCCTGGATTTCAGTACTGTAACACATACTGCTGTTCCAAAGTCAGACGGTATGTGCTGGATGGGCTGCTTTTTCTTCGTTTGGTTGTTTAATTGAAGGGGGTTTTCTTTTTTTTTTTTTTTTTTTTTTTTTTTAAAAATACGCAATTGTAGTGAAACTTTATGTCTTTAAAAAGCAACATTTACACATGCTTAATGACCTTTTAAATGCTGGCAGCAAAGTATCCAAACTCCTGTTTCCATTAAGGAGGTTTTGCCCAAGAACTGAATACATCAGTTAAAAAAATTAATTGTTGCTTGGCAGCGACTGAAGAAAGGGATAAAAATGGATGCAATAGGTAAGTGCAAAGACAGTGCACCTCTCTTGTCCTTCAGTCAGCACCTAGGTACTAGAAGAAAGACCTGAGGGGAACAGGAAGTATTAGAAAGCAGAAGTAAAACACATGAGAGGCTTGGAAAAGAGGGAAGTTGAGTAACTGTACAGGGACACAACTGTCTTCCAGTAAAGAACAATTCACTGTAACACCTGAACCTTCAACCTGAAACTAAATTCAGCATTCCCAGTTCTCACATTATGATACCAAGTAACAAAGGTTCCCTCTCCTATTGCAGAAACAGTGCAACAAGGATGGTACCTGACTACTTACTCATATCAGTAACTGGGTGGTGAAGTTTCTGTTGCGAGTTTAACAGCTTCACCTTGCTGAGGAATCAGACACATGTGACTTACCAGGTATTATGCAAGGACAAAACCTGCTTAATAAGTTTTAAGCTCTTAAACTGTTTCAGTCACCAAAACTTTGCCTCTGAGCTTCTGGCAGTTGCTAAGCGTCCCCAGCTAGAATGTGCATAACTGGGCAATTCAAAACTAGTGGTACTTGGGTCAGTGAAAAGTGTGATTAAGTTGGAGGCAACAGCACTGTAAACTACAAAAAGCTGCCAGTACAGTCAACAGTTTGAAGGAAGAGGCCTCAGGACCTTCTACTTCCATGTGCCAAGCCTGTGGATACTTGGGAAGTTTGCTGGTTTTCTTTCACTCTTAGTGATTCTAACTCTACCTAACATCACCAAATGTGGCATGGAAATGCAAGTGCAGGTTGGTGATATTTTAATGCTCTGGTGAGCCTCACAGGAGGGGCCAAAACAGACTCAAAGCCAATCCCAAGTGGTTAACACACAGAACAGTGAAGGTGGACCAAAAAAAATACCTCATGACTACCATACCCGGAATCCCATCCACCTACCAGCAGGGAGGGCTACTGGCAATAGGGAAAGACTGCACCTTGATTAGCAAGTGCTACAATGTTTTTACACAAGGGAACTGCAGGTCTGTGGTAGCTACAAAGCTTCCTCTTGCCATGGCTTACCACGCATAGTCAGTTTACACCGAGATTCTCCGTTTGATAGTATCATGGAAGCAGTTCCCACCTGTTTTATCAAAAGACTGCATATTGTAAGTTCGTAGTTCTGCTGGTCCCGAAAGTCTTCCAGTATTTGGAGGATTAGGGAAAAATCTTTCTTGTCTTCGAGGAGGAAGAACTGGGTCAGCATAAGGCTCACCTATCATTGAAGAAACCACAGAACAGGTCAGTGAAGATTTATTCCTCCCATTCCATACAATTTTAGACCAGCAAGATTCTGTTGTCTATTAGTCAAGGTGAGCAAACAAATCTTAAATAACCCAAACAGGAATCCCACCAAGTATGTACAATAGCTTGTGTTTCTCAGGAGCTGCAAAAGAGAAAGTTTGTTGATTTTTGGTTTAACATACAGCAGAACTTTTAAAATTGCCTACATTATAAACAGCAGGGCCTTGAAACAAAGGTTCAGCAAAAAAGATCAAAGACAAAATGAGATCCTCTGTGTTTTAAGCCATTCTTCGGTAAGAATGCTGTTTTCCACTATGATTTGTTGTGCTGTATTTCTATCAACTCGCTGGCATCAGATTTATCAATCAATCATGCAGCTACAGGACAAACTGTATCAGTGAGACCCAAATGCAAAGACAGGCTAAGAACACAGCACAGGTCGAGGAAACAAGATTACCTCTCTGCAGTATCCTGTCAACAGATCAGATCTGGCAAATGAGGAACTGCACCCTGAGCAGACTTTTATCATCAGGCTTTCACACAGATGTGTAGCAACTACAGTATTGCTTGCTGCATCCAGTAATTGAGGTACTTTAATCTGTGTATGCTACCTAAATTTTTATTTTTTTCTAAAATTGTAACATGTTTTCCTTCTTTATTACAGGTATACAAGAAGGCTGTCCATCCCTCCAAAGATTTGACTTGAGAAATAGCAGTAGAATTTTCTTTGACTCATCTCTGCCTGAGTGGTAAAGGAGAATACAGATGTTTAGCTGAAGAAGTGAGAGTGAAGACTGATTTTGTTGCTGTTAATCATCAGAGACAGTATCAACAGGAAAATATGTGCCAAGACAGGATGTACCATGATATTCCTGTACTATTAATATAAATGTGTTTTTTTGAAATATAGTATTTTTTAATACTAGCTAGAGTTTATTTATTAAAATAAATTAAAACTTTTTACTTCTCAGATCTCTTATTAACTATCCATCCTAGAGAGGGATGCACTAAACAAACTCCCACTGAAATAATGAAACCAAGCAGCTGATTGTCACCTGCTAACACTGATATATATTAGAACAGGAGAAGTGCAAGTGAACCTCACTGTTCAAGAAGCAGAAGAAAAATCCTGTTAAAAAACCCTTCCAGTGCAGTTGCATGTGCAGGTCCAAGAAAACATTTCATGTTTTTAAGCAAAATATACTTAAATATATATATTGCAAGTCAGTAACTCCATTTTTCCATGGATACAGTAGCTAAGCAGACTTTTATACCTGGTGGAGGCAGAATTATCCTGCGTTCTCTCTCCCAAGGAGGAGACAGGGATCCAGTATCTGATGGTGGTCTGTGGGGATCAGTTAATCTGTCAGAACTCAGCTCTCCTCTTTCACTACCAGCTTCATACGTGGCAGGTGGTCCTCTGGATCCTAATCAAAGTAATCAGATAGTCATTTATCCTGGTATTTTAAATCCTCTGTTATGGCTTTCTTCATTAAGTCTGAAAATAGTAAAATAAACCATGAAATGCCAACACTGTCAAGATCTGAGAGGTGCATGGCTCCACAGGACACTCCAACTGTTTGCTGATGACCAGTTATGCCTACTAGAAGTGCTTAGAAGTTTGCAATGAAAAAGTCTGAGTTCAGGAAGAGCACAATCCAGAGGACCTGCGATGCTTTCTAAAAAACTGATAATTGTACAAGTTTTGGTTCATTCAAATCAGAAACTAGTACCCTCATGATAAATCTTCTGCTCAGTGATAAAAACCTTCTGCTTCTCAAACTAAAATTTATCACATCAAGAGTTAATACCAGTACTGTAAAATATCCACATTACATTCAACACTCTCCTGGTTCTAATTCTTTATTCAAGGAGAAACAAACAAACAAACAAAAAAGATAAGAGCAGGTCAACACAGTTATAACTAAGTGCAATAAAAACTGTAAAAACGAGTGATTTTAAATTGCAAGCTTCCTTTAAAATAGACTGGGTCTGAAAAAAGGTATTATTGGTATTATTCTCTAATTCTCCATGCTAAAATTCAACCTAAAATTTGAAGCCATTGTGTGTCTTGTGCACTGTGAGATGAGTACTAAAATTGCTGGCATTAAACACATCATTTGTGTTACATAAGTTACATCAGTGCTCCATTGTGAACCGGGCAGCATGTTAGGCTTTTGCATGGTCTCTTCCCTTGCTACATCCTGAAACCCAGTATTTACTCTTCATCACGAACAACAGCTGAGCCACAATTTAAAGATACATTGGACAGCTCAGTTTCATTACTGGCTCTACAGAAATACATTGTCAAGTATAATTTTGCTTGTGTGTGGTATAGGTACAGTTGAACATTAAAGTTTTTCTGACTTAGAAAATGAATCAACTTTTATATGCACCTGGATATGCTTTTTACAAAGAATTAAAGTAAATAAACAGTCCGTTCTAGTCTTTTAAAAATTAGTATTTATCACTGAAATCCTTACAGAAGAGACATTTGGACATATTTCCCATTAATAAAGTACAGCCTTCAATAGGTGTAACGGTAGTAGCAAATTAAATAGCAGCTTCTTTATTACTTGTAACAAATGCTGAACTCCACTCTGGCATTTATCTACAGTTTCCATCAACATCAAAAATATGGGCGAACAGTGTTTTTCTTCCCTTACAACCCATGACACCTCAGCTTGCTTTCACCTAGTCCTCAATCTCTGAATTGTACTCCTTACACAAGACCTCTCAGGTCCCTTTCATCACTAGGGAAGAAATGCTCTCCAGGTATGATGACTGCCTCAAATTTAGAGCAAAGGGAAGGGAAACAATTTACTGAATCAGTAACTTTCTAGTATCACTACCCCCAATAAAACTGCCTCATGTTTTTGACAACGATCTCTTGGTGACTGTAGACCAGTGAGATGGAAGTGGCAGTATTCTTTTTTCAGAAATCTAACTGACTCTTGTTTACTTTAAAATCACGGTTATTTCAGCAGAACCCCATTCGTCCAAGAAATTCAAGACGACTGATTAAGTTTGGCTTTTCACTTTTCTTAATTTATGCTTCTAAAGTGAATCCACTGAGCAGCCCTCCAGTAACAACTAGATTTTCTATTGTACTGTTACACATTAAATAGCTTTAGAAGCAAGTTGAAAAACAGGAAGAATTTGTCCAATTAGCTGTTTATGTTGAATTGGCTATTTTAATACTTCTTGTCACCAGCAAGAGGAAAAGGTGTGACAGGATTATAGGAGAGGAGAGAGAAATCCAGAATAGATAAATTTTCAAGTTTAAGAATTGTACCTCTTCCTCCTCCTCCACCTGGAAGCATAGGTGAAAGCCTTAAAGGACCCTCCAATAAAGTTGGAGGGGAAAGAAAAGCTCTTGTTTCAGATGAAGGCCGGCCCATTGGTGAGGGTCCATATGGGGAATGCTCTGGAACAGTTAAAACAAAATACTCAAGTTCACAATACTTAGTTTAGCAAACTGTATAAATAACTTCTCAGGTGAAGTTAAAAACTAAAATGTGTAAGTGAAATGAAAATTGTGCTCTGATTACCATGTGTAACATATAAGTCTACTCTCATCAATACTACAAATGCTCTTAGTTTCGACAAAATACTTGACATGACCTAAAGTCACTTCTGACCCAATTATATTTAAAATTACTGGTATTTGTACATACACATGGCCAAGATAGTTTTCAAACAATTACACATGTGTGGTCTTGGGAAACAAAACCATAAACCAAAACAATTAGGCTCCATTTTATAATTCAATACTGTACCTCTGACAAACGGTCTAATTGGAACATCAAGAGCATAAGGATCTTTTTCTAAAAGTTCAAGTTTAAATTCTGCTTCAGTTAATCTGTAAATAAACAACAAATAAGTAGTAAATGAACAAGTGCAAAAGTCTTACCAGACTACACTGTTTAGTGCAAGGCTTTCTAGTTAACTAATTAATGAACCAAAGTATTTTATTCCCTAACTAAAAAGGAAAAAGACAAAGGATGTCAGAAAACTCTGAACTTAAAAATGCTTGAAAGTATTTCTCTATTCTGCTGTACTTAAAATGTAATTCAGAAGCTGAAATGACATGTTAGATGTTGCTTTCCTAGTATGAAATCACTCTAACTGCATTCCAAGTACTAGTTAACTTCATACCTAAAGGTTCCTCTCAACTACCACCACTTGATCTATTAGCTCAGTATTAACTTCTGAGACAAGCTGTAAAAGCATTAGATAACCCTGACATCTGGTTGATACTTACTTCTTTGAAACAAAAAATAAACCTCCAAAACATGTGTGTTCTACTACTACATTCCGCTTCTTTCCTGAAATGTTTCAATACTTACACACAGTTCCTAAGTTCTTACTTTCTTGCATGTCATGATCACAGGAAAGCTCAAATGACTCCCTTTCTTTCAGAATTTGAATGAACACTGTGATTTCTCTGCCTTGTTTGGGTCACAGTTCATTAACACACATCTAAAACCATCAAATTACATAAATCCAAAACGTGCTTACAAGCCAAACTGCATTTATTTAGAAGTAGATCAGGACTGCACTTACTTTTGTCTGTTATGTGCATTTTCTTTTTTTATATCATTAAGATGTCTTTCAGCTGCTCGGGCTGTCAGCTTTGGGGAAGGACAAAAATCAGATGCTTAGATGCTGCTATTTATTGATTAAATGCTTCATAAACATGACAGTTCCTAGATAGAAGACATTCTATGTGAAGTGCATGGACTGCATTTTCACAAGACATGACTCATGTATGGACCCTCATGTACATCAGCAAATGACATTAGCAGCTCTACAACCCAAATTTTTGAGGAATGATAAGGCTTTCCTGCAGGTTCTTAAAACTTCAAAAATTAAATTCTTTGGCTGTAGCTGCTTTGAAGCATACAGATTTAAAGTCTCAAGTTCTATGTAAGAAAGTTTTATTTTAAAAACAGATAGTTTAAAACTCTAGAATTATGACCACAAAGCACTATAGCTTTTAGCATGATATTATCTTAGAAACTATTCTGTGAAACTGAAGAATGTATTATTAGTCAGGAGATATTTTAAAGTTTCCTGTTTGGGAAAAAAAAAAAAAAGGTAAAAATGGATTTTGTAGAAACACTCTTAGGAAGCTGTCAGTGGAACATACTGTGCTCGTAGGACATAACGTATTCTATTAGTAGATAAAAGAACTGAAGTACATCCAGGGAAAATACCAAAATGGCATTGAAGCAAGGCCAAAAGCTTTTATTATTAGCAAAATGTCACACATTTGTTATATGGTGTCATGTTCTTCCAGCAGATTTATTGCTATAACAAATAATACCAGATTATCATTGTACTGTGTTCATAGGTATCCGACTTAATTATTCCAATTATTTTATATAACAGAAGTATTTTTAACACACTTCTGCGTATTTCTGCAAGAGATCCATATGTTTTTGAAAGTGGTAAGTTTGAGATAATTTGACTATGTTTTCAGTAAGAAACAAAAAAGTCATAAAGAAAGCTATTCAAGCAATGAAAAATGAAGGTGCACAAAGTTCAGAAAATTCAGTATTTGGAACTTACCCAATTATCATGAGCTTTTTTCTCATGTGAAGTAATCTGTGAAAGAGAGATTCATTATTCATCTAAAAAGGAAAACTTAAGATTATATGCTCTTATTAATAAATTTCACATGTGCGGATAATTTACAATGAGATGCCTAAACTTCAAATTTAACTTTTTAATAAAGTTATCTGGTGATCTCTGCTGTGCAGTTGTGTCAGTTAAAACCAGATGACATTAAGAAGAGGCAGGGGGAGGCAAAAATAAGCACCCAACAAAGCCAAGTCAAATACAATATCACAACCTAATGACAAGTGGCATTTCAGTTGCAATAACATCCCTCCTACTTGGCACAGATGGTAACACAAAGCACATACCTGATTCTCATAAGAGCGAATGGTTCTTTCCAGCTCTTCTTCAAGATCCTTTGCTCGCTCTCTGTAACAAAATGAGGATTTAAGACACTGTAATAAAATGTGGCGGGAAGTACCTTTAAATACACTAAGCACAATGGTATTCACAAGGTATAATTTAAGATTTTTCTATCCAAAAGACAGGATTGTCACTTACGACCATCAGATACACAAAAATTATAGTAGCAGCAGAAATTCTAGGCCCTAGATTAACGCAAACAGGAATGTAAACAAAAGAACAGAACCAAAAACCCCATCAGCTTGCAACTTTTCGGTGGTTTGCAATGTTTCCAGTATAAAGTATAACCTTCCACGTATCTCCTAAGAGCCAGCCTCTCCCAGCTCAGCACAGGTAACAGTGTCGCTGGAGCACCAGGCTGTCACAGGCTACCACAGCCAGCCCTGAGCGGCAGTCACTTGCACTGAAGTTATTTCAAGACCACTGTCAGTATGATGCCACCTTTGCTGCCAGCTACCCTGTGCCCAAGCCTCTCTAGGTTCTACACTCTCTCAGGAGGTGGGCCAAAGACACATGCATTGCTTATACTCCATTTCAAATATTAATATTCCCTTTAAAATTAAGATGTCTACAAAGTTCATGTTCTGAGTAAATCAAGAAGGGTGAATTCTGTCTTCCTGTATGAATACTGAAGAATGTCTACAAGCACTTTACATTCTAGAGAAAGAATTAATCTAATTAACTCTTCAGGAAGCATTGTTGGTCACTATTGTCCAATTGGAGCTAATATGCCCAAAACATTGAAGATGGCAAATATACATTACATATTGAAACATTATGTCATAGTTTGAGAAACTGCAGAAAGAAACCAGAGGTTACACGGTTGGTGTAACACAAAAGAGAGCAAAGCAGTTATAAAAACAAGTACAGAAAATATTCCCCCATCACTATTTTAGCAAAGAATTTCTAAGAGAACTATTTGATAAGCTTTGAGATACCAAAATAGAATACTGTAACTATACAGAATGTTAGCTCTATATGAAAACTAAACATTACGTTTATTTCACAGCATTCTCTTAAATTAAAATTTTATCTCTGTTCAATAAAGTAGAGACCCACTTCTATCACAGCATTAAAGCTAACATACCCATACAATTGGCATTCTAATGGAAGAGAAGCTGCTAGTAATCTTCAACACCCAAATGTTTAAACAAAGCAAAACCACCCTTAGTCTGTATTATTACACACAAACTAGCATGTAATGGACACACATCCCCTCACAAAGAAAGCAGAATAATAACTAGAATAAGAACATTTACTTGTGCTGGTGTTTTTATTAATTCTCTATTGCACTTGCTTCACTTTGGAACAAGTGATTACAGCAACTAAAATCTGCAATTACCTGTAGCTGTTTAGTTCTTCAGCAGCATGATTAATTTTTTCATCTACTTTAGAAAGCTTTTCTTCCTTCTGTAAACGCTCCCTCTCTTCTACTGTCAGCTTCCTTTAAAAAAAATTCAAAACCTATGGTTAGTTTTGTTTCAAGTCAACAATTTTGAAAGCAGCCTCAAATCAAAACAAACTTACTAAACCCCAAACTACAGTAATGGTCACTACACAATGGTTCTGCTCCTTTTTAAAAATAATTTTCTGGAGGAAAAAAAAAGGTTGTTACTAGATGTTCAAAAAAAAAAAAAAGGTCTTTCCAGGTCCCTCTTTTTCTGTGCCTTATTGAGCACTACAGGAGAGGACACCCATACTCCAGGCCACAGATTATGCACAAGGTCATTCGGCAGAACACACAGATGCTACGGGTGCACATAGCCCTGAACGGATAAACTGGTCATTTTCCCATAAACACCATTCTTAGCAACCGAGCTGTCTAAATCGTGGATCTTGTGAACATGATTTAAACTTGTTTTCTACTCAGTCTTCATTTCCTACTTTTCTATTTCCCATGTTTGAGCAGAGGGAGTTTTTTAAAAGATGCCTTTCTGATGTTAATAGCCTCTTTTGTGCTGCTATCTCACCACACCAGCTTCTCCCTACTCCTTTTGGGCTTTTCTAAAATTCTTTGGTAAGCAGCGTACATTTTCTGAGCTTTACTGAAGTATTTTTAAGTATCATCCACACAGTCTGCAAACATATTTTCTTTCTGACTGTTTATCACATGTTCTTTTTAATAGGTTCCTTGCCACTCCCTCCCTGCAGTTTTTTAAAAATCAAATGTTAATGTAGTGAATTTCTAGGATTTGTTGCGTCTACAGAGGTGCTAAATATCTACAGAAATATATATACTACAGAGCAGATTACTGAAACTAATACTTTCAAAAGGTCCTGCATACTGCTCAGTATAGGATCTAGTCTTGTGCTGATCCTCTTGCTGCCTTCATGTCTACATCTTCTCTTTGAAGAAATAAGTTCTGGCTACTACTAAACCCGTAATTTTACCATCATGCCCTAAAGTGATGCACCCTGCTCCCACCCTGCCCAATACACACACACCTCTAAAGGTTACTACGTGCCCCAGACTAATCAACTTTTATTTCTAGTCCTATACATTCTTCTGATGTCATCCTGACTGTGAGGCAGATAGCACAGCCCTCACATTCGGTTGTTCTTGGTGAGGAAAGCCTGACTCACAGGGATTCTATGCTGCTTACTGACAAGAGCTTGCCTATGTTTTAACTCTTACTTTTACATATATCATCACTCCTCTGACACTACTAGCTCTCTTTACTATATAAAATATACCTCACAGTTAAAGTACCTACAGGTTTTCTTTCAGCAACTTTGACAGCCATGTTACATCACATAATAATTTAATTAAAAAAAAAAATCAACCTTTCCTACTTTACTAACCTGTTTTCACAGATTGCAAATCTGTTACCTCTTTGTTTCTGTACTTGCTTGTGGAAAAGTCTTAAAATAATGTACCACTATTTCATGGAAACAAGTTCTATAAAATTACTGTGAGCACAAATGAACATGAAGGTGTGACAAATTGTGCCTTCACAGTTCAGAAAATTCCGGGAAACTGTGTTCAAACTTTCAATACTTTTCAGTCCCCAAATCAAAGAGTTACATTCAAATAAAACAGTAAGCTTTGAATATAAAAAGAGGAACCAGCACCTGTGTAGTTTCATTTCATTTTCTTGATAAAGCTCAGTCATTACTTTAAGTTTCTGCTGAAGCTTTTGAACTTCACTTTCAAAACGTTCATTTTCAGACTGCAAGGAAGCTTGTTGACTTTGAAGGTTTTCTATGCGTTCTGTCAAATTTAGAGATATATAATTACATTGGGATAACACCTTTGCAATATTTTAGCGTAAAAAAAGTCTGTAAAAACCTTTGATCCTATGTTGATTTAATATTAATATATTTCAATATATTATACACAATGAGAAACCAGCAACTACACTCTACCTGCCACAAAGTGCAGCTCTGTGTGTGATCTAGTCTTTGCTCCAAACTGTATAACTTTGAAAGCAATGCAGTTTTGTAATTCACAATATAAATTTTCCTTTAGGATTCTTATTACTGTAATTATTTGACTAAAGAAGTAAAATTGGTACCACCACACACCCTTGCAGATTTACTCACACAAAGTCTTCCTGAATAGCCTGAAGAGTTAACTCAGATTTGTCAAACTCCCTTTATCTTTCCAAATTAAACTGTCATGTTTCTTTTCCTATTTACTATTCCTGTGCCTCTTTTCAAGAAACATAACAAAGCTTCAAGTAAGTTGGAGTATCTTTATGGGACAGAGCTACAATCAATTGAGAAAACACACTAGCACAAGGAGTATCTTTAAATAGTTTGTTTAAAGGACTATCAGAAACTGAAAAATATAGTCTTACAGAGCATTTCATCACTCAAATAACAAAATGCAGTACATTCAAATGCAATGGCCACTCTTCTGGCTCTGATTATGAAAGCAATAGCTAATTACAGGTTTTAATTTGAACTAGAGTGGCACCGTTTTCATTTCATAAGGTTTAATTCAGTATGTCCTACACAACAAAGGAAAAAAACAGACCAAGATGCTTTTAAGTTTAATTCTCTAAATGCAGTATTCTGTAATTTTAAGAAGTACTGAACTTGCATCCATTACAAACTAACTAAAATTAAGCTACCGTTTTAATAGATGGTTTTAAAATTTAGATTATAACTCCATTGTTTCATGTCCCAAAATCATGTAAAGGAGATATTATATATATATATTAACATCTCTTTCCCCATGTATTTTAAAATCCTATAACTTAATAGCTACAAAATATTCCACCACAGTACAACAAAATTTGCAACTGAATTGCTTTACCTCTAAAATCACATATTTAAAACAGCTAAGCAACTTAAACAGGAATTTAAAAAATCAACTAGTTATTAATATAAAGTTAATTCAGTTTTTACTGGAAGTAATACAGCCTGCAACACCATTTTACAAAGGCAGCATCTTATTAATCTTAAAGGTAAAACAACATTTAATTACCTGTAAGTTCTTCTTTAGCTTTATTTTCATCAGACAGTTTTGAATACATTTGATCTCTTTCTGCTTCCATGGTTTTTAAACAAGCATTTAACTACAATCAAAATTTTAAAAAAAAGGAGCATTTTAAGATTACCAGAAACTGTTTGCATGCAAAAATAACTAATTAAACATTAAAAGATGCTGAAATACAATACTGATACCATAATAATTGCATATATTTCCTCTAGTTCCCCCCCTTACATTCAAAAGTTTCTTCAAATCACATACCTTTGCAGCATAGATCAACTTTTTTACAGTTCGTTTTTGCTCGTCATCTGATTGAAGGAATAGAATAACATGTCACATAAAAAGCACAAAAAGTTTCGTGACAGAACTTACTGCTATTATTTTATGTTATTCTTATAGAAATGCAATCCCAACATACCATGACAGGCACAGCATACTTTGAGGATAAAGGAGAAAAAAAAACAAAGCAGGGGCTGGGGAGGAGATATGTCTGTACTGTGGCGCCTTTTCTGCCCCTCGATCACAACTCAGATTGCTCATGTTAAAACTGTTAAGTTTTACAGGGATGTGCCCTATGGTACAATAAGCACCAACATAAAAAGAAGCTGCAGCAACTAACAGGAGGAAGAAGAGCTCTTCTGTGCTGCTGGTTTAAGGGGACCCATATCTACACTCATCCAATTCCGCTGATACCATGGCCTGCAACAAGTAACACTGTGTAAGGACAAGGAAGCAGAAATCAGGCTCTAATGACCCACAGTGCTGGGAGGAGCATGAAGAAATGAAAGCAAGGTCTCTGCCTAAAAATGCCAGAGAATCACTGCTTAATACTCACACAGGTTAAAGTCATTCTGCAAGAGATTGAACACTGAGTCTTTATTCTGGTCTGTGCTAGTATGTATGCCACACACTGCTAAACAGTAGGATAGGCTGTTATTCCAGAGGGGTCTAAGCATCAATTAACTATCCAGCATGAATAACTTTGGGTGAGATTTAAATATCTGACTTCCACAAAGCCAATCTTTCGGCTTTTCTGCAAGTTTGTTGGTTCTGTATTTCTGAAACATCTATTAAATATTTAAGTTGGGAAGCTTTACAAACCATACCTAAGTGCTCTCCATTCTCTGTCTCACCCTTTGTATCTGTGTCCCAGTGATTGTCTTCAGAGTCATCATCTTCTCTTATTGCTGAACTCCAGTCTTTCATGTTCAGTATATATTGTGTCAGTGACTAAGAAAAAGCCCACAAAGAACCCACAAACAGTAAAACAAATATAAGCAATGAAAATGCAGTTACCATTACAATTGCTTTTCAGGATTTCTGTCCTTTATTTAGTTCCTTTAGTAAATTATGTAAGCCCCATATACAGGATTCTAGATGTATCTGCAGGTCAACAGGCAGAAGAATTTTCAAACAGCCAAGCATGCATACTTTTAGCAAGGCTTGTGTATGTAAGGTACACCCAACAACCGTGCTCCAAATTTTAAAAAAACCCAACAAAACAAACTTTATCAGAATTAAAAGAGTTTTTCCTTATTTGTCATGCTGGCTTCCCAGGATACCAGACTGCTCCACTGTGCTGCTAAGCAACCTTTTTTGGCTTAGCAGAAAACAAGACAATAAAGAATGAAGACATTAAATAAAACCCCAAAATTGCTTAATGCATATTAAGACAAGGAGAGGTTGTCAGGCTTTCTTGCAAGTCGATGATTAGCATCAGTCTGAATAATTTGATTCAATGCTAATTGTCATAATTTACCTTGATTTGACTCTCTTTATTTTTCAAAACATCTTCTACACCTGCTTTAGATGATTCAAACATCTTCGTTTGTTCATTGAGTTCACTAAATCGTTCACCCCATCCCTCAGCTTCTTGTAAAAGCTGAAAAGGGAAATACCAGATTACTGTGATTGTCTACTACAAGCAAGAATCAAGGATGAATAGTACTGAGCTTGTTATGTATATTATCTATACATAAGCAGAATTTAAACCTCTCACCCATCAGGAAGAATTAAGAGAGACAGACTACAACACAAATCTCAAGAGTTGAAAATTAAGACTTCTGTGTTATTGTTC
Organism: Pseudotriccus pelzelni; assembly: GCA_035584735.1. Classification (NCBI taxonomy): domain Eukaryota; kingdom Metazoa; phylum Chordata; class Aves; order Passeriformes; family Tyrannidae; genus Pseudotriccus; species Pseudotriccus pelzelni. The sequence continues at coordinate 40,238,465 of JAWMRA010000161.1, read as the reverse complement.
AGTTTCTTTAGCTGCTATAGCTATCCATTGTAAATAGTTGTTAGGATATTTTTAAACATAGAGTTTATAAGAACATAATTAAGAATCCACTCAGTTTTAAAACCTTTAAGTGAAAATAGCAATGAATATAAAATACTGATAATCTGTGTAACAGATACACTGGGGAACAGACGGAGAACACTCCTACCCCAATATTCACACACACTTCTTAAATGCTGCCTTTGTCTTTTCAGCTTGGAAGAGGTCAGCGAAGTAAGGGAAAAGAGAGCTTTTAAGACAGCTATTTAAATCCATGTGACTTGCAAAACTGTATTATTTCTCCTATTCATCTCCGTATCTCCTAAAATAATTTTTAAATTTTGTTCTAAACAAGCTTCCCTGTTAGTGAAAGTCACAGCAACTGTATGTAATTAACTGCGCTTAACTAGAAAGAGAGGTCGATTCCAAGGTTACATTTTGCAGACATTCCCCAGTAAAACCCAACTTCACATAAATACTTCACATCAGTAAAAGGATTAAAACACTTAAGCACCAGCCCATTAAAAATAACCACTGCAACACCTTAACTAATTAAACCATGTCTTTGTATAGTGAGAATAAAATTGAACTAATGGAAATTTATGTTAAAACAAAACATGCATTACAACATGGGATAAAATACAAAAAAATTGTCTTAAGAGTTTGTTAAAAGAATAGTGCTTAAAGCCTCACAACAGGCAATCAATTTAAAGGCAGTGAATGTACAGAAAGGATTAACTAGACTGAGCAATGAGAACATAACAGCCAGTTATACTAAAAATAAAGCCAGAAAATGGTAGTTAAACAGGGGAACTGAGGTGCAAATAGACAAGCAAGCCTGAACACTACTCAGAGAGAAACTAGAAGGCATAAAACAAAAGGTATGTGACTAGAATTGGTTTAACACACATTGCCCCTTGGCACACAACTGCACTTTCCAAACAGTAAAAGCCATGTATGCATTTGCAGCATCATGCAAAGGACATATTAGGGATTAGAAAACATACACAGATAACTACTTTATCATTAATTGTCATCCTCAAATGCAAGCTAAACTTTAAGAAATTCCTTCTTCATGAAGCCAAAAGAAAACAAATTTACATTACTTTATATACCTGTAAAAATTACAATAAAAAGAAACAGCAAGGATTTGCAATAAGTTAGAGCAATATATATTTCTAATGTTACCAAAGGGAAAAAAAACCTAAACAACAAAGCACAGGAGTTCATTAACAGTTCCCTTGTTCAACCTAAAAGGCCCAATCCTCTCTCTGACACATCATAAACCTGAAACAGCATACCTGTAATAATGTTTAAGCTATGATGTGCCAGAAGATTATGACCCATTAGTGCAAATGGACAGAGGAAGAAAGTACTCAAGTTTCCGTGAACAAGTAACACCTTTGTTACCTTTTGAGCATAAGTGAAATTCCATCTTAAAAAAAAAGTAAGAAAGAAAAATAAAAGAGGGATATGGATATTCTAATATAGCAGACTAACTTTCATGCTTACAACCACCTCAGAAATAAGAGCATGAACAAGCAAAGCAGATACTTTGTCTTCTTTACTTATCAGGTTCCAACAACCCTTATCATATTCTTTATCTACTAAGAAGCACAACGAATTACAATATGCACAAATGTTCTTCAATTACTAAAAACTGCAACAAAGCTCAGTTAACAACAAGGTATAGTAATTAACCCTAAAAGTGTAGTAACTAATGCTTAAAGAACTACCGATAACCCAGGTTGTTTTATCTGGAAGGAATGCAAAAAACTTTTTTTTTCATCTAGGAATGTGGCAACTAAACCCTAGGAGTTGTTTTTACTGATTTTTGCCCCTGGTTTTGCTTGATATAATATGATTGCCTGTGAAATGTAGGATTTATTGTCAGCACTTAGTATTGTTTTTCTTTAAGTATTACTTTTCAATAAAATCAAAGAAAGAGAAGATTCCTGTCACACACACAAATGGATGATTTTTGTTTAAACCCAAGAAATCATTTGGGGGGAGGAGGGGAGAAAATCCCTCCCTACTAAAACTTCGTGTATTGCTTCTTAAAGTTTATTACATAAGAATATTGTCATATTTGAAATAAAGCACTGAGACCAGACCCTTCCTCCTTACAGAAACAACAAGCATGTAGAGATTAGATGAAAAAGACACCTGGAAGAAAATAATTCTCAAGCAACTTCATCTCATAGTGATAACACCCCAATATACTGGTTTTCCACTCTTGGCATCTAAGAAATTTGTCATCTTTTTTTTTTTTTTAACAACCATGTACTCTTTCTAGAATCAGAGAAAAATATGAAGCTTTATTAGTACCAGAGCTGTGCAGAACTGAAATATTCCTCCTGCAGAAAATATTCTATTTCCAGTAACCTTTCTTTTTCTTGAATAGATAAAGTTTGATCTACACATTGTTTTCATTGAGAGGACAAAAACATTCCTCACCTTTTTACAAGACCGGTAAAAAGCAACAGGCCTGTACTCCTACTCCCACCACTACTCCCTCCCCTGCAAGACATCTATCAGGTTACTCCACAGACAACAAGGAGATCATCAGTCAGTCAGGAAAATAAAAACATATCCACTAAAAGCACAACGAACCACCTTAAACTCCAGAAACATTCCTCAGAACATTAAATACTCAGAGAAAGTATCTATTTGTTAGAAGAGGCAATTAACAGCTTCACTGTAAAACAACCTATTGCAGAGGACAATTACTGCATATGCTGAACATTTTTAAACAACCAGTGTTCTTTGGGATATGGCTACAGCACTGAGGAAAATAAACAGCTAAAATTTGGAAAGTAACAGTCTTTTCTGTTCCTTATCTGTGTTACTTACCTGACTTTCCATTAATACAGCTACAGTAGTACTACAATAAGTTTTTTACCTGCCTTTTGCATATTCTGCAATTTCTCAATTTCTTTTGTTTTCTGGATCACACATGAGAATTTTCTCTCTGCCTCTGTAGAGAGTCCTAGCTGCGGACTTGCTGAAATATTTCTGATTTCCTCCAGGTCATAGCAATATTATTATTAGGCTTACATTACCACATGCTCTTTTTCCACTGAACTCCATGCATGTTTCCCCACAAACTCCAATTATTAAATTGCTTTTAAAAAAAGACTATTTTACACAAAGTTATTCCAACATAAAATCATTTTAAAAACCATGTCCTCTTCCTCATTCCATTTACTAGAACACATGAGGGGTATTAACAAACTTGTTGAGGATTAGCTCCTTGGAGAAATCATATTTATGTAGTACCATAAGACAATACATATTTCTAAGGATAACTAGGAACAACCTACCTGTTTCTCACTCTCCTGGAGATGGTTGTTTTCATCTATTGCATCTTCAAGAGATGTCTTGAGTCTCTCTGTATTAATCTGATAGACTTTTAGGGTGGACTTTGCCTAAGTGAAACAAAAGAGTGTATTGTTTAAATATTATAAGTGAAGATATGGTCATGATGGGTCATGATGGACTTATTCTTAGGTTTTCTAGCTGTCCTGTATATGTATTCTCATATTTCCTCTACCATTTCAACAGTTTTTGCTGACTGTACTTTTGCAACACTATATATCGTGTAATAAGAAGACAAAGAAAATACAAGGTGACTACTCAACAAATGCCAATCCCTACATAAAATTAAAATTGCTCAATCGACTCACACAGAAGTACTAAGCCTTACAAAGTTTTTTGGTTTATACAGCATATTATTTCTACACCCTTAAAATAAAAAAAAATAAAAACAGTAACTACATGGAGAATAGAGAAATTACAAAGGTTTGAAAACAGAAACTATAAAGAGTAGACATACCTCATCAATTTGTGACCGGACAGATTTTTCTTCATTCTCTAAAGACTCCACTTTCTCCTGAATTTCAGCTACCTGAAAATTATTAGTTGTCATATAGCTTCTTCCACACATCTGACTGAAAAGGTCTAGGCAATTAATAACATTAATAAGATTATTTTAATTTTCAAACTGAGGAAATTCTACTGCCAAATCAGTAAAAAAAGCTTTTCTTCTTATAAGTATCTTCCTTTACAAGTATAATTGGAATGTAGTGAGTATGAGGGGAGACAAAATGAAAAATGTGGGTTTTGTTTCAAAACACACAAGGAGAATAGTTTGTCTTCTCCACAGAACATTTTTTTTCTGCAGGCAATTTTTTTAAACGAATAGTAACAAAATCAGGATTCTGCTTACTCTTACCAAGGTATCATTTTCTGATTGTTTAGATTTTTCTTCTTCCAGTTCTTTTTCCAGATTCTCTATTTCCTGGTTGAGTTCCAAGTTTGACTTGTTCAGTTTTTCATGCATTTCCTAAATGAATTACATTTGAAGACAACAATTATGTTTTAAATATGACAGCAAATTATGTTTAACAAATTTCACCATAGCAAGTATTCTAGAGACTCTTGCATGTTAACAAAACATGGAAAAAATTAGCTCTACAGGATCTGTCGTGCAGAATGAAATAAATCGGTTTGCCTTTTTGTTACCTGAATTTTTTTATGTCGTTTTCAGTAACCTAATTAGAACAATTAAATTGATGGGTTTTTTGGATATTGCCTGGGGGGAGCTTTGTCAGTTTTATCTGTTAAGTTTTTTTAATATGAGCTTTTTTATTTAATATGGGCAGCATTTTCCTAAAAGACTGTCCTAAAATATAAAAGTAAAAATTTCCATTTATCTTTTTACCTCAAAAAAAGACGTGTCTGTTGATTCTTTCATAACGTTACCATCCTTCAGAGACAATTCTAAATCTTCAAACTGAAAAGGAATTGCTTTATGTCAGAGTGCATGTAAAGAGTTGATTAAATAATCGCATTAAATTTATGATGCTCTAGTCTGAAGCCACCACCTAAATATTCACAGATGCACCTTGCTGGAACCAGGAAAGCTTTAGGCCTACTAGATTATCCCAGTGGCATAAACCAAACAAAGACATTTTGAAGTTGCTTCCAGTGAAACATATTGTATTAAGAGTTAAAAGTGGAACTTGCTAACACCTTAATTGCTCTTAAGATACCAACAGAAAAAAGCATTTGAAGGAAACTTTAAAAGCTTTAAAATATCTTATTTTTAGAGAATTTTAATACTTTATTTGATTGTCCATTTCTGTGACGTATCTGAAAGCAATAAATGAGAACACTTACCTCTTTTTTGCAAAGGCTCAGTTTTTCAAGAATTTTGCATTTTTCGTCAATTAGTTCAGCAATTTTATTGGCAAGCTGTTTTTCCCTTCCTAAAAGGAGAAAGACACTTAAATGTTGCAATATCCTAATAGTTTAAGGAGAAAAAAAAGAAAGAAAGAATAAAGTCATACTCCAAAGAAACAATATGAAAAATAAGCTTACCTACATAAAGTCGACTTCTAACCTGAAAAAAAAAACAAAACCAAGCTGAAAATGTCTGATCAATTACTCTTGCATAGTATCTGAAAACTAATCTTTTAAGCTGTGGTTCCATGATCAGTTTAACCACGGAATTTAAAAAAGGAAAATAAATACATGCTGCTATTAAAAATAGGCAATCGTATCTTCTGTTCTCACCCCCTCAATGTCTGTGTGTTTGCCCTTTCCCTCTCCCACTCTTTATCAGAGAGAAGAGGGGAAAGAAGGTTAGTTTCCACCTGGATCACTTTAATAACACATTTCTGTATAGTCATCACATAACCATGACTGCCAACAGAAAGTGGTAGTGAACATGCACAGTCAAAAGAGTAAGAAGGAGAAGGAAGGGGGAAGCTCCGTATGCCAGCTCAAACTTCCTATTGTGAAAACCCCCCACACATCATAACACAGAACAGTTAGAGCTGCATTAGGGGTACTACCTCATGGATATCCTGCAACTCAGGGATCATAGATGCAACTCAGTGGGAAGTGCCAAGTCAGCAGCTGCTACAAGGAGTTTAGTGCCCTAGAATCAAAATCTAACAAACTTCAGGACAAAATCTATCACAAACGGCCTGTGCAAGAGATGCAGAACTTGGCTGGACTCACAAAAACATTACAACATAGCATTCCTCTCAAGGCTGGGCCTGGATCATGTGCCTAATGTAACAACAGGTCCCTCAGATCTTCCCTGTTTCCTCCTCATTTAAAGCCAAGGGATGCTAAGTAGTCCAAGTGATAAAAAAGGGAAAGGAAGTCGTAAGTATACCTTTATCCTATCATCCCCAAAGCTAATGCCCATTACTTTTAGGTAATCATCAATTCTCCAAAGAGCAGTCAGTGCACTTGTAAGTATGGATGACTGAAAAAACTATCAATAAATTCTGTAATATCTAATGCCTTAAGTGACGTGCAGGAGGAAAAGAATACCAGAGAATACCAGAGCTGATGCTTGTGTGATTTCAGTAGAATCATCTAAAGGGGTGCTGCTAGAAAACAGAAGGTATTACCCAAATTATAGTTACATTACCTTATACACAGATCCCCTTACAGACAATCTGTTACCTAATGTTAAAACCCTAAAAATGCAGTTGCTCATATCTGAAAACTAAATGGCTGTGCAACCCATCTTCAAACATGAGCATCATTACACCCATCACTAGAATCACATTCAGACTAGAAAGTATGCAAAAACTGGGGAGAAATTTAAATACTGTGTTATGGATACTGACCCCATCTCCTTAGTAGGAAAAGTATGGTAGGCATACATGTCATAGGCATACATAGTCAGATTCTTACTTATTCACAATAGAAGAAAGCCATTACCTCAAAAATATTATCTAATTTGTGCATTAAAAGGTTTCAGTACTGCAGTTCTCAAAGTCATCAGATTACTGCTCACAAAAAGCATGCAGTAAAATTGGTTCAGTGTTCCAGTGTTCCAATAAACAGAATCAAGCTCACTGCCCAACAAGTTTTAGTGTCCTTCTTGATGGGAAACCACATGGATTGCTTTTGCTTACAATTACCTTGAAAGACCTGGTCTGGCTATGGCCAGGGTAGTCACAGATATCAATAGACACAGTAAATATATACCCTGGAGAACACATGTGTGCTGTGAAAATAATTTAAGGGCTGTCTTTGAAAGCCTGGTGTAGAAATTAAATAGAAAAAGGAAAAAGGAGGCCTTACTACATTGATTTTCTTTCATTTCCTCTTATGATAACAGTCACTCAGTACATGCCTAAACATTTAACGTCTTGACAAAACACTCTTCAATTTCTCCTTTAGAGGGATTCTAAATTCAATCATAATACCATTATATATATATTAAGCATTATATATCTTGAAAAGGATAACAAATAGAGTGCAAACCATTAATGCACTCTACGTATCTGCACATAACTTGCTTACTCTGCTGGTTTTGTCTGGGATAGAGTTAATTTTTTTCACAGCAGGTTTTGGATTTGTGCTGAAAAGAGTTAATAATGCATGGATGTTTTAGTTAATGCTGCTCAGTGCTTACACAGAGTCCAGGACTTTTCTGCTTCTCACCCCATCCGCAAGGAGGCTGCAGGTTCACAAGAAACTGGGAAGGGACACAGCCAGGACAGCTGACCCCAACTGACCAGAGGGATATCCCACACCATATGGCATCATGCTTGGCATAGAAAGCTGGGGGAAAGGAGGAAGCAGGGGGTGTTTGGAGCGATGGAGTTTGTGTCCCCAGGTAACCGTTATGTGTGATGGGGCCCTGCTCTCCTGGGCATGGCTGAACACCTGCCTGCCCATGGGAAGGGGTGAATAAATTCCCTGTTAAGCTTTGTTGCCTGCGTGGCTTTTGCTTTCCCTATTAAACTGTCTTTACCTCAAACCATGAGTTTTCTCACTTTTACTCTTCTGACTCCTCCCTTATCCCTATGCAGGGGGTGGGGTGAGAGCAGCTGTGTGGGGCTTAGCTGCCATCTGGGATTAAACAAAAACACTTACTGATTGGTAACTTCTGTACAGGAACAAGAGAATTGTAAACGCTCCAACAATGCCAGCACAAATCACTATTTCCCACGGGAAACCATACAGATCAGGGCCAGGTCTCATATCTTCAGGCAGTGAAGCCACAGCCTGAAAAATAAAGTAAAAACCTTCAGCTAAAGAGGTTAATATTTTCAACAGAAATAGACATTACATGTTGACTTAGTTTACTTACAAGGATTCTACATCTGTTTTTTTCCCCAAAGCTCTGAAAAAATGGTTAACAGAAGCATTTGGTTTTTCAATTATAGATTTACCAAGTAAATTAAAAAACAGGAGAGAAAAGTTCCAACAAAGTATGACAACGAATAGATAAAGCTTTGAAAACTTTTCCTTCTTAACCTACTGTTACCACAGAATCCTACAATGGTTTTGGCTGGAAGGGATCTCAAAGATCATATAGTTCCAATCCCTCTGCCATGGGCAGGGACACTTTCCATAAGACCAAGTTGCTCAAATCCCCATCCAGCCTGGCCTTGAACACTTCCAGGGCTGCGGCATCCACAGATTCTCTGACATTTGTTCCAGTGTCTCACCACTACGTTCCGAGTAAAGAACTTCTTCCTCTTGTCTGATCTAAACCTGCCCTATTGCAGTTTGAAGCCATTCCCCCTTCCCCTGCCACTACAGCCCCTTGTAAAAAAGTGCCTCTCCAGCTCTCTTGTAGGAGCCTTTCAGGTACTGAGAACGTACTACGGCAAAGTCTCCTTTGAGCTGTCTACACGTTTCACTGTTGGAAGAATCAATACTAGTCAGTATTTCATAATTTTCTGGTGGAAAAACCTGTTCAGTCAACCTCAGGCTAAAATAACACACTTGAACACGTCAGTGATTTAACGCATTTTAAACACCTAAATGCACTCATATTTTATTTGCAAATGGATCTCACTATTTGCTCAAAAATACAACATGCTCAATGTAGCTCACACTTACTACATGTGAGGCGTGCTTAAAAACATGTCGCTGCGCTGTACATTTCGATTTCTCCCCGGCCCGAGCCCCCCGCCGCACAAGACTACTGCCCTCCGCTCCCCCCGGCGGAGGCGGGCCCCGCAGCCACTCCCTCGCTCACCCAGCGCGCCCCTTCCCAGGCCAGCCCGCAGTAGCGCCGGGCGCTGTCCCGCAGCTCCGGCCACATCCCGGTGGTGCCGGTGCCGGTGTCGATGTCGGTGCCCGCCCCGGGCTCCCCCTGCCCGCCCGCCGCCATCTTCCCGCGGGCGGCGCGCGCCCCTTCCGGCCCGCCGCCTGACAACCGGCCCGTACCACTGCCCGGGAGGGGGGACCGCGGGACGGAGCCACCGCTGCCGCGGAGAGCGGGGGGGGCGGCGCGGCGCGGCACAGGTGGGAGCGGCGGGGGCCGGGCCCGGCTTCCCTCGCTCGCCCAGCGGCGGCCCCGGGACCTCTCCCGACAGACCCTCCCCTTGACAGGGGAGCCGCAGCCGGGAAGGACCGGCAGCTTCCCTCCCCCTCCGTGCTCCGGCACCGACGTGGCCCCGCGGGAATCCGCTCCTGTTCTTCCCTAAAGTTACGCGCAGGAAAACTCACCTCCCGCGCGGCGCCCGCCGCCTCCATGTGCGCCCGAGCGCGGGCGGGTGTTCCCCGCAGCAGAACGCCTGGGAAGGGCCCGAGTCCCGGCGGGACACCCGCCGTGCGCGTCGCCGGTGCGGGCGCAGGGCGGCCGGTGCCCGGCGGGGCGGGGGGGCAGGTGGGGCGCGGCGGGAGCAGCGCCGGTGGCGCAGGGATGGGGCGGCACCGCCTGCCCCGCGCCTGCCGAAAACTGACCCGGCCGGGGCTGCTGCTGCTGCGCCGGGGGACAAGTGCAATGTCACATGGCAAAGGAGTTTTATCCGTCTTATTCGCTAAGGCTAACTCGATTTTTGTGCTTAAGTTTTTCTTTTTAATGATTTTTTTTTTAATAACGTGTGCTGACTCAGTTTTCACAGTGCAAGGTGAGAGACTTGCCTGTGAAGCTGATACCACCTAAGGGACTGGGATAGGTGAAAGGTGGAAGTGGCTTTTTTATCTGTATCAAACAACACAAGTAGTAGCGAACTATCAGTGAGCACTGCAATCCAGTCTGGGTCATGACAAACAAAGCCCTTCATTTTTCACAATCCTAGATTGCAATTTAACCCTATAAGTGCACTGTAAATCAGGAAGACGTTTATGTGGTGTTTAAACTTACCCAACACTTACCCAATCTAAACAAAGTTAAACCAAAGCACCAAAATTAATGAAGTTTACCATATAGCGTTTTTCCTGATGCTACTCTTTGTTTAGAGGGGACAATGCAACACCATATACCTTCTCTCTCTAACAGCATCATTTCTTGTGCAATTACATCCATTAAGGTCCACCTTCACTTTACCATGTTTTGATATTTAAGACATCGCCAAAGCAATAATAACCTCATTTTGTATTTTCTGTATTTGCTTAGAAAAATATTTTTAGTGCAATTACAAACTAGGGGAATATTTGGTACTCAAGGCTTTGAAAATACTTTTTAAAAACAATGGAAGTATTCCGGTTAGTTTAGTCATCCTAACCCAAAGTCTAAGAAGTCCAAGCAAATTTAATCAGTACTATGATGGCAACTGGAGAGAGCTATTATTTTCATTTAAAAAACCACAAACAAACAAACAAATTTTAAACACCACCAAGGTGTTTCCTGGCTCTTCTGAAAAAAAAACCCCAAAAATACAAAAAGTCCCCTCACACCCTGCATTCATCAGACTCTGCACTGCAAATAACAGGCAGATGAGCAGCAGCTGACCTGACATTTTCCTGAGCTATCTTTGTCTCACTTGGCATCAGATAACTGCGGAAGCAAAAAACTGCAGAGGGTTTATTTGAAAGGATTTTTTCTTTTTTCCTTTTTTTTTTTTTGGAGCTTCATTGCTGAACATAACCTGTAACTGGCTTAATTTTGCACTAATGTCAGTGCTATATCACAGAAAGAATTCTTACCTTTTTGATGATACTCATCACTGCTGACAATACAGATTTCATTGACTCCCTGATCTCCAGAGCATTCAAGCAGAGTAGTATTTGATATATCCAGCCTCCTTCTAGTTTGATCATAAAGGAAAAAAAAAAAGAGATTCTACTTTACAGTTGTCACCTTCATGTAATTCCAATTGTTTTTTAGTGATTTTTTTTTTAATATTGCACATTTATTTTCCTTAAAATTATGAAACTCAACACTTACCATTACTTGGAACATAGTTCTGGACGGCATCTGAGAAAGGCTTTTCGACATCAAATACAGAGTCAGCTACTGAACTGTCCATTTTTATTTCAGAATTTACTGAAGCCATGGCTGTTCCTTTTGAATCTTGGTCACTGTCAAGTTCATTATCTACAGCTACATTCATTTCATGTTTCTTCTCTGGTGTTTCTTCTAGTAGCTTCCTTCTGCCTACTCCTGCAAATAAATGTAAAGGGAAATCATGATTATTTTCCAAGGATTCAACTTACACACACGTATTCTAATAAGATATTAAACCTCTATAGAGATTTTAATTTTTTAAATTTTTTCTCAGTTTAAAGCCAAACATTAGAGTACCACTTTTGAGTAAATATGCTAAGATTTATGATTAAGAAATTATTTAAGAAACACTATTCAAGTAATGATCTCAGAGTTTGGAGATCATTAAGCAAAACTTGTATTGTAGTAAAGGAGTTAAAAATCAGTGTTCAGGATTTGATAGATAGCATATAGATTCCCTGGTTAGGATTAGTAGATCTCTTTCTTGTATCCAAATACAAGAGCTTTAGAAGGAGAACAACTAAAAATGCCATGTGGGATTAAAGATTAACGAATTCCCACAAGATAACAAGCTTCACTGCAAAATACAAGGAGCTACAGGCATATTCATGCAGGACTATGACTGAAGACAACTGGCTGCCTCAGTTTTAGCAACTTGGAGTAAATTGCCTGAAGTCAATAAAATAGGGCTTTCAAAAAAACGCACACCTTGCTTACCCACGAAGAAAAAAAATAAAATTATGAATTGTTTCATTTAATTTTATGCTTCAAGACAGTAGGCCAAAGATACGCATCACAAATAGTCCAGCAGTAAAAAGTCAAGACAAGTAATTGCCTGATTAACTCAACCTGTATTATCAGATCCTCATAATATCCTAAATCAGACATTAACCAGTATGAGTTAGGCTCACTATCTCTTCATTTTAAATCACCAGAAGGAGACAGCATTGTATCTGTTGTATTTTTTTCTGCCAACAAAGGATATTTTGTTCTTGCTAAATCACAGCTAGTGAAACATCAGTCTAGTAACTTAAGCTGCAGTTTGGCCAGCACACTTAATTGTATAGCAGACAAAAACCCTGCCAGCTCTAAGAGAACATTCCTTTTTTCCATGTATTTTCCCTGCCCAGTGTCAAAATTATGCCCCTTTTGTGCAGAGACAATGACCTCTGCGTAGTATTATCTTCAGTTCAGTAAGCTGTGATTTCATGATGAATCTTTTCAAATTGCTGATACAGCTGCAGCAGTTTGCTTCCCTCACAGAGGGAACTTTTTGTTTTAACTTTAAATAAAATTGTTGGAATGTTATTAATGTGTTCGGTAAATCTGTTCATCGTACAATATTTGCATGATTTTCTCTTTTTTAGGGACATAAACTCTGTTCACCCTACTGTGATTTTGTCAGTTTCCTTGTTTTCCAGTATTTTTTCCAAAATGCCAAGCTGTCCTTCCCCAAATTTTTCTTACATGATCTTTAAATTGATTTCAGCATTTTCTGCACCTTCTCCACATTTAGTAGTATCTTTTCTTGTTCACATTCCTTTGCTCCTACCTCCATCTTATCATTCTGTGTAGTGTTAAATATACCAGTGACAGTAGTCCTAGCACCACTTCTACTTTCATTTGGCTTTTTGACAAAACATATATGCTTAGACTTTTTTTGACAGGCTTAATTGTTAGTTTTACTGAATATATTTGCAAAGAACCCTGGTGGTCTGATAAAACTACTACTGGGACTCTTTCTGCCAGAATATAACTGCAATTATTTATATTTCTGAACTTTTACTCTCTGATTTTCAGATCCTTTCTTTTTTTTCTTTTCTTCTAACTAGTTTTAGTAGCAGCAATCTTCTTTTTTTTCAGTATTATCCATCTTTTTGTTTACAACAGTATCTTGTTTTTCAACATACACTCTATCAGCCAAGTTTATGAGCAATCCCAGGTTGTCAGGATTTAATTAATTTTTTTTTAATAGCAGTCTGACTGTCTAGTTTGAGGGGTTTAGGAGACATTAGGTGTCTATTTTTTTTCTTAAAAAATGTCTTCTATTTTAGAGGGCTTCTCGGGTAAAAGGTCACATTCGATCAGACTAATATCACATGACTTTTGCTTTTATTTTTGGTAAATTGCCTTTGTAAATACTTTTTTGAACTTGGATTGAGCTGAAGACTTCGATATTACTTTGCCTTTTGAAGTAGTGTTTTATGATGCCTTCCAAAACTCAGGTTTATTTTCTATGTTTTTGTATCTTGCACTGTCATAATAGCTAGAACTGATGGGCCTAAATCTAAAGATACAGAATAATATTTTCCTTTACTGTATCACAAGTAATTTTTATATTTTTTTCTGAGATTGGGATTAAGACTGTCCATTCTCTGGTAACAGAAGCTGATGTTGGGAATATGAATCTTCCCATGTTACTTCTGCTTCATCTTTCTGATGATGTTGCATGTTTATAGGAATTTGTTTGATTTGTTGCTTTTCTCTGACAAGCTATCAGTAGGAGCATCAAGAGCTGTTGAATTTTCTACTAGGTTGGTAGATTTTGTTGTAATATTTTTTCTCCGCTGTCCTGTTTGTCACTGCCAGCTGAAGAGAAAAGTCAGTCTCTTTGGAGGTATCTGCATTACTGTTACCTGATTCTTTATGTTTAACCTTCTGTTTTGAAGTGCCTTCAGTTTCTTTTCCCTGTGGTATTTTATCAAGGCTTTACCGAGGCCTCTTTTTTATTATGGAAGCTTAGTTCTTCTCTGCAAGCAGTTTTTACCTTCCATTCTGAAACTCCACATGTCTTCCAAATGGCCAGTTTCTTCAGAAGTTTTGGTACCTGTTAAACCAAAGCCACTAGATGAGGGGTGAGGAGAGAAAGGTTGGTCTGGAGTCAGTTCTTGGGACTCCCCAGGTTTCTGATTATGTTCATCATAAAAAATATCCTGACTGAAATCTTTGACGTTGTTTTCATAAAAACCCAGTGGGTCATTTTTATTCTCTGGTTTGTGAATGTTCTCTTTTACATCATTATCCATTTTGAAGTGGCTTTTGGATGCTGAATTTTGTTCTGCACTACAACCTTTGGCTGTTTTGCCTTTCTCAGATGTTTCCAGACTAAGACTTGGTTCACTGTCACATGGAGTCTTCTTGATGCCCAGATGATTATTTTCGGATCCTAGTAGTTCCCCATAACTCTGCACTTGTTCTTCTTTGGCTGTTGAACTCTGAAACTTCAGTATGTCTGCAAAATGACTAAAAGAGAAGAAATGGCTCTGTTCTTCAGATATGTAGGGCTTTTCTTCTGTATGTTTTGTATCTGAGAGATCACAATTCGGAGGTAGGCTAGGAGAAGAAGAAATCTGATCTGATGCAATTGATTCATGTCCCTGTTGATTATCATGTGTGTCCATATTATAATCAATAAAACTATTATAGATATTTGTATACCAACCTGAGTGGCCATGTCTGCTTTCTGACTCCTGATTTCTCTTTTCAGCTTCAGTGTTTTTCAACAGTTGGCTTTCCAAGTCTTCTTCTGAACTGTAAGGTTCAATTGGCTTCTCTTTGTCACATGTTAGTAAATCAAAAGATGATTCTGTGCTATTTGAGGTGCTTTTGGTGTCATTAAGAGTATGTACACTTGCTGGTGGTATCCCCTCAGGATTTGGCCTGTTACTGTGTGAATCTATTATTTCTTGTGCATAATTCTCTTCATCTTCATCTGTCACTGCTTTAGCTGTCTCCTTTGGTTCTTTGTCCATGTGTGATTCTTTCTGGTCTAAAGTCTGCTCTTCCTCATTCTTATTTGCTTCATCCTTTGTTTCTCCACTTTTCTGGTCTTCTGTAGCAATCGTATCTTTCTCAACATGGCCAAAATTAAGAACATCACTTAAACCCAAATTAAACCAATTTGATTTGGATTCTTGGCTTTCACTCGTTTTTACTTCTGACAGTAACTCCGTGTCTGGTGTTTCATGTTCAGTGTTGGAATGCTCAGGCATACCAGAAACATCATGGATTTGTGGATCATTTTTTTCTGATGCCAAATCTACATCTTCATTCTCTTCACCAAAATAGAGGAAGTTCGTCAGTCCACCTTGAAACCATCCAGATGCTGGAGGTTCTTGTTCCTCCTTATCACTTGGCTCCTGTAAGTCATTTTCATCTGCTACCATTATTTTTCTCCCTTGGTGTTTATTTTCTTCTAAAGATTCAGTAACAGCTTCTAAGGGCTCTTCATCATTTTTACTTTCTGTGGTGAACCATCCTGAAATCCAGCTAGACTGAGTTTGAATGGGTTCTAGTGGGAGACTGTTCTGCATTTGTGGCTCTTCGATATTGTCTTTTCTAACCAACTTTTTGTTTGCAGAGTCCTGAGCGCGATTTTCCTCAGAATCATTTTCAGAAACTGATTCAATTCCTTCTTCATTTTGTGTGGAGTCTTTTGTATAATTTATGGCTTCATTTTCATACAGCTTTGGTTCTGCATCAGACAATGAATATTCACTTTCTTTGTTGTGATCATATAATGTGCTTTCTTCATTTTCAAAAACGTACTTATCTTCATGAAGACAAAGGAAATCAGTTTCCTGAAAGAATAATATTAACTTTTAAAATTGTTTAATGTGTAATTTTCTATAGCACTGTGTAGCACAGCAATATATATTCTCAATTTTTCTGTGTAGTTATAAATATACACAAAAACTATGATTATTTGTATTATTCCTAAGGGTTGTATATCATGAATTATATGAATATTTTAGAGGACAGTAAACATGCAAATGAAGCAATTGTAAAAACAAATGTTTTGAATTATCTGGAATAAAATACATATCAACACTTGAATTTCTTAACGGATATTAGATTTTCAGTTGCTGTAAACTACGTTGGCAAATCTGGTGATGTTGGTTTACCTTAGTGAGCACTTCAACTTCCTCTCCAATAAAAACTTCCTCAACCTTCACAGCATCTCTTGGGAAGTATCCAAAATCCTTTCCTTTCTGTAAAAAAAATAAAAGGAATGAGAGCATTTAAACTTCAGTGATAAATATGTTAGGTGCTTGCATATGTCCTAGAAAAGCATGGATGAACAATAAGTCTATAGAACTGCCCCCATCCCCTTCATTCTGTTTCATCAGAAGATTGGTTTATTTTTCCTTCATAGAAATGTTCCATTTGCAATTTCAGAAAGCAAGGGGAAGTGCATTACTCCATGCTGTTATTTTCTGTGTTATTTTTATGAATGTGTGTTTGTGCAGAACCCAGGCAGTAGCCTTAAAACTGTTTCAGCTGAAGACAGTGTTGTGTGCACAGATGGTCGCAATCAGCTCCTAATAAAATTGGCTCCCATCGTCTCAAGTGGGAGAAAAGTCATGACTTAATAACTAATGATCCATAAGTTACAAGAAAAGTATGATGTGACGTTCAGGTACAAGTAGCTGAAAAGAAAATGGCCATGAAGATGGCAACACTGCAGAAAATAAGTTAATGATAATATCCAAAAGAATCAAGTAAGGGTCCTTCTGGACAAGACAACAACTGCTAGCTTTACATCCAATCACTGCAGATAGCCTTTAATGGAGTAATACATCTTGGAGGGCAAGGAATAGTGAGGTACCTGTGAAGGTACTCCCAAATGAAAAAAAAGGAAGACAGAATTTCACTGTTAAACAATAAATGTGAAAGGTCACTTACCACAAAAAAAAAAGTTTTTAAGTACTTACACAGTTTTACTACCAGCAAAACTTGATTTGGATCAATGCATCTATTCCTTCTCAAATGGCTGTTCTAACTGTGTTGTCCATTGTTCCAAATCATTAAATATTCATGATAACTTCTCTGGGAACTTTCCTTAAGCACTGAGCTGTGAAGTCAGTCCCAATACTGGATCTCTTACCTACCTGTAGGTAGGAACCTGACCTGATAGATCTGAGTGTTTTTAAGGGAACCAGATGAAATCATTACAGCCAAATGATAACATGAAGGAGTCAGAAAACTTACATAGTCTGATCTTGACTTTGTTTCTTCATGATCTTTACCAGGATTTGATTTTGCCTTTCCATATAAAGATAGCAACAATGACCCATCTCCCAAATACTGTATTGATCCAGGACTGGTTAATGTTACAAAAGAGGTGGAAGATCCTTAGAAGCAAGCAAACTGCAGTTGTTCTTCTATTATTACACTATCTAAAATATCTACAGGGAAAGTCTTTTGGATTGAAGTACTTACACTTCCAGTCCACAGGTTTTCATTTTCCCTGGAAAGTTTGGAGTATACCATTATTTCTTCTCCTGTTTTGAAGTTAAGATACCGGCAATCAGGCCCGACATAGTCTGTAGTGGCTTGAACTCGGCTCATTGCCTCTGGAATATGTAGAAAAAAAGGAAACCAAAGTATAGTTGCCATTTTGTCTAAAGTCAGGTTACTGAAGAGGTCTGATATATATATATATATATATATATATAATACTGATGCATTAACAGACATTTTAATGTATGTGCTCTGTTATGATACTAATCAGTGGATATGATACTATCATCAAGTGGAAAGCAACTAATGGGAAAAACAGCCCTATCCTGTTTTCTTTTCTATTTACTACAGACATCAAGTGGAAAGCCTCCTGTCCTGTGTGGACATTTTCCACTCAGCCAGAGTTTTAATGCTTAAATGTGTACGCAGAATTAGCAAATTTAACTACTAAAGCCAGACCTAAACAGCTATAAAATACTTCCCAGACATACCTATAATTTTATATTTTAGAAATCTAAGTTAAATCTAGTATTACTTCAGGGATTTTGTCCTCTATTTATCTTATAAAGGAAATAAGTAAATTTAAGCAATATAAACCTTAAACACATTAAGACCAAAGTTTCCAATTCAGTTTGAATTACTTTAAATTTTGTCTCCACCCCTGCATCCCCACAGAAAGCACTACTGATGTGCTCTGGTCAGTTTGGAGCCCATTCCAACACATGCTATTCCACAAAGATAGACTTCTCTGAACATCCAGAACCCACTGAAGTTGCTATGTCTCCACAAGAAAATAAAAAGCCATCATCAGAGGAAATCTAAGGCCTTCTTCCACTTCAGGAAAAGCTATCTACATTGAAAATGCAACACTTAAGGCTGCCAAACCAAATGAAACAGCTTAGAAACAGCTAATTCATATAATTCATATAATTATGACAGGTTTCACAATGGTAATTGGTGGATAATAAATGGGGCATTATTTGTCACTGCCCACTTGTGATTCAGTGGCTCTACCTCCCACAGAGCTATTTACTCCTCAGGAACTACGTAACTATTTACAGCACATACTTCATGTTAAAAAAGAAAAAATAAGTAAAGAGGATATATTAACAGTGGGGTTTTTAAGAAGGATTAAAAAAAAATCCCAAACCAAACAGCTTGCTTACAGTAGAAAAAAAAAGGGGGTTGCAGAATAGGCTATGAATGTACTCTAAACACGTTAGAGTCTTCTTTCTGAGTTTAAAGCCTCTATTCTTATTTTATTTATTTATTTATTTATTTATATTTTATTTTGTACCTGTAAAAAATGAGTTAAAGTATTTTAAAGTTGGTTTATACTGCCCATTTTGGGAAACCTGAGAAAAACTAGCTATTCAGAAGTATTTTTACTGAACTTTGATCTGTATATCCTTACACAACAATCCGGCAACTATTTTTTTCTCTTTTTGTTTTAAAAGTTTAAGCTTATTGCTCATAAACTCAGTATATTAACAACAAACATTTGCTATGGCTACTTATTTTCCGTCTGTTTCATTGCTAATTTTGAAATTATGGTTTGTAATAGCTGCATATACAACACAGACTCCTTTTGAAAAAAACCAAATTTTTACTTACTCTCACATTCCGGATCAGCACACTTCTTCCATTCTGAAAGTACCTTTGTACTCTGCACACTTGCTGAAAATGAAATTACTAACAGCAGAATTCTCTGATCCAAGAACCTTGACATTTTAGATTAAATCCAGAACACACCGAAATTGTGGAAACTGCGTAGATGTACAGTTAGCAAGAATATTCTACATTATTTTTCTTAGCCTAACAAAACATTGCAAGTAAACTTACAATCCTATTTCCCTTCTCTCATCTGCTTAAACACTAAGTACACTATGCTAACCTGCTAACAATCTGCAGAGTCAGACGTCCTGATTATACACATGCATTAATAATTAACTATGTTCTGATAGCTAGGCTGATGCTTTGAATACAAAGAAACTAGTCCTGGTCACATCAGTATTTAGCCTCAGTCAGATAGATCCTTCTGTTCTGTGTTTGTAAAAGTTTGTGCTTGGGGAAATTTGACAGGAGTTGTATATTGGGATTATTTCTGGATTATGAATGCATTTTTAATGTACATCTTCCATCTGATTTTAAGACGGTAGGGTGATGGCCAAGCAGCCAGGCAAGGGCTGAGCCAGGCTACTATCTACAGCCTACACCACGTACCTTCTACATTATCTTTGTGGATGGAACTCTACATAGCTGATGTCAGGAAAGGATGAGTTGGCCGAAGGGGGAGGTCCTGTGAGGATAGGATAGTCCTGTTTTGGCTCTGAAGAACTGAACAGAACAAAGTCATATGACCAGAGCTTTGAAGGACACCATGGCCAAAAAAAGTAACTTTTGTCTGATTAAGGGTTATTTAAGTATTAAAATGCGTGTCCTGCATATAAGATGAATGAAGTACATGCTACCATATATATAGCTATATTACTCAACTCTCCACCTAGATTATGCTACATATAAAGATGGAGGAGGAGAATAAGACTGGGCTGTATATAAGGAGGGTGGAATTTTCATTTAGTTAGGAGGAAGACCTGAAAAGATCTGGGAGTCACTTGGCAGGCTAATCTCCCTCTTTACAAGCAGGGATGCCTGCTTAGTAAGCTTATGTGTAGGATTATTATTATTACACAATATTATTCTTATTGTTAGAGCTCTATCACAGCTAGTGCATTTATCAACAGCAATTCCAAATCTGTGTTTCTGTTGTTTCAATAAACTGTACTATGTGTGAATCTGGGACAGTAGAGGTTCTTACTGGACACAACAGGACTGTAGTTTTGGATTGGTAAATTAAACTATTCATGAATCTGTGCTTGTGAAAGTTCTTACTGAACATGACCATATGGCCAAATTGATTATAATCATAAATTAAGCCCAGCCAAATCCAGACCCTCTGATCTCTAAGGACCAGGTGGAATGCAGAGGGCAGGGGGTATATTCTGCCAAATTTCTATACTCTTAACTGAACAGATGAACTATCAATTTTATGCTTATATTGATTTGCATGATTGGTAATATAGCCGCTGACAGTTTTCTAGCTTGTTTGTTTGTTTAGTAAACTGTATTTTGTGTGCATTGATACATTTTAGATACTTTGTAGCTGGTCATTGGGAACTCTGAACAGACTTTTTTTCCCACATACTCCTTTGGAGCTTCCGCATACTTTTTGGAGCACTAGATGATAAGTAAAATCTTCTAGCATGGGGAATACTTACTCAACTCTAAAGTCTTTTAAAGGTGCTTGGCAGTTTTCAGGCTCATAAGACAACTAGAAAATCCATATGCTATCCCTACATCATATATCACAGTATACCAAAGGTGAGCAAATGACATGTCCTGCTTTTTAAAGAATACCCTCTTTCTTAAGCAATCTATTATCCAATATGGAGTTATAAACAATGTTTTCTCAAATACAGGTTATGCTCGAAAGTAGTAATTATGCAGGGAGTTGTAAAACGGTTATATTGCTGTGAAGTTGTACTATAAATGACATCTTGCAGATAATCATAGAATACCATGTTGGAAGGGGACCTCAAGAATCATTTGGTCCAACCTGTCTTTGCAAAAGCATAGCCTAGACAGGATGGTCCAGATGAATCTTAAAAGTGTCCAACATTGGGGCATACACCACTTTCATGGGGAGATTACTCCAATGGCCAATTGTTCTCATTGTGAAAAATTTTCCTCTTCTATCTAATCAGAATCTCTCTTGGATTAACTTGTATCCATTGTCTTTTCCATGTGACTCCTTGTAAAAAAAAGGAGTCTCCATCTTCTCGTTTGCATTAGAAGCAAGCTTTGCTTCAAAGGTTTTCCTGCACTTCTTTGGTGATCTAAACACAGTACATCTTACTTACCTACAAAAAAAACTTCACCTTTCCTTTCCCACTCTTCTGCATGAGGAAGCCTTTTCTCTCTGCTTTCTTGATAGCACCTCAAGAATCTGCATTCCTTCCCAATCTGATCTTTGCAGTCATAGGGTTCCTACTAGGCCTGCCCCTCCTTCAGTCCTGAGTATGACTCAAGCAGAATTTGCTGTTTTCTCTTTCCCCAAACCCAAGCTGTATTCTACTTGCAGCACAGTTTCCCTTTCCTCCTGCTCTGTAACTCAAAGCTGCCAGACACTGGTGCTTAGTCTGATCTACTGAGCCAGCAGAGAGAGGGCACAAGGTGAGCCAGGGTCACATTAAGCAGCAATGGCCTGCAAACAAAAACATCACAGCAGATGACATGTCCTCCAGTTGCAATTTAACACTTTGGCCCCTTCCTTTGCCACATGATCTGGTTGTCAGACAGGCCTATCCTATGACCTAGTACACCAGCTGCCTCTGCTGTTAGGAAATGCGCCAGGGAGCCTCGTGCACCAAGGAAAGTACACTGTAAACACCACCCAGTCACTCCTGACTAGCTTTAATGCTGCCCCATCCCCAGCATCAACATTCCCTCCCTTGTAGCTTGTATTGCTTAGTGGCTCAGTGATCTGGGACCTTCTCTGATGTTCTCTAGGTTCATCTGTAGGATGTGAAAGGAGACAAATGGAAGGCCAAGCAGCCAAAACATGACAAATGCAAAGGAAGCTGCTAAGTAGAAAAGTAGGGCAGGTTTTTTTGTTTGGTTTGGTTGGTTTTTGTTTTGGGGCTTTTTTTTTTTTGCTTTGGTTTTTTTTTTGTATTGCTTTTTGTTCGGTTGTTTTTGGGTTTTTGGTCTGGTTTTATTTTTGTTTTGTGTTTGGTTTGTTTTTATTTTTGTTTTGTTTGGTTTTGTTTGTTGGTTTAGTTTTTGGGGTTTGTTTTTTGTTTGTTTTGGTTTTGTTTGTTTTCTGTGTGTGGTTTTGTTTGGTTGGTTGGTTTTTGGTTTTGTTTTGTTGTTTTTTTGGTTTTTTTTTCATACCCAAGTCCCTACAGGACAGATTGGTGAGAAGGAATATGCAAGAAATTTGTATTGGAACTCTCTATATTCTAAGTGCAGAAAAAAAAAAAAAAAAAAAAGACAACATTTTTATCCAACTAGTCAGAAGTCTCTCATAGTGTTGCACACCTACCATGGAACACTGGGAGAAAACCCAACAATGGGCCTAAGAAGGTTAACAGCCCCTTTTTGAACCTGGCAACATGGAGCTCCTTTACCTAAAAATGGAAAAGTCAGGTATTCTGACACCTAAATTTACATACTTAAGCAAGTTTGTGTGGGAGAACAATCAGACCCACACCTTGGGATCTGCACATTATTACTGTATTTGTGAAAATAGCTCTGAATAGCTCTGACTTCAGTTTCCTATGGATATTCAAACTTGGTCTCAAGTCTTTACATGGAGGCAAAATAAATAGCTCATCCTAGCTACTCAGTTAAATCTACACCTGAAATTTTCAAGTGATTCTGGGCACTGCTCATTGTGTAGCTTAGTCTCAACAACCATTCTTCAAAGCTTAAATGCTGATGAACACTGCTCTGATCTCTGTTCTGTTATTTGTTCCTCTAGTAACTTCAATAATAAATCATATTTATATCAAATATTCTTTGCTTCTGGGTGCAAATCCTATACTTGCATGTGCTATACAAGCATAACTTCTAATCACCTTTGAACCAAAGTCAAAGATTCATAGAGTTTATTACAGCTGGCTTCCAAAGGACAAAGTTGAAAGCTTTATAGCAGATAGAAGGAGACTTCCGTGAATTTTTGTTCTGCAGAACTGAAGTAATGGATGTTGGGGCCTTAGCAATCCTGCCTGACTGTGATGAGCTGTAAAGAGGACAAGAGCAAGACAGAAGGGCCGAGAA
>JAWMRA010000161.1:40139887-40215045 GCA_035584735.1 Pseudotriccus pelzelni | reverse complement strand
ACAGAAGCTTTTAGAGTATATATGGAGTCAGTTTGTATCAATAAAGTTGGATCTGGACCTGCATCTTGTGGATG
Source organism: Pseudotriccus pelzelni (assembly GCA_035584735.1). Classification (NCBI taxonomy): domain Eukaryota; kingdom Metazoa; phylum Chordata; class Aves; order Passeriformes; family Tyrannidae; genus Pseudotriccus; species Pseudotriccus pelzelni. The sequence goes on along the minus strand of JAWMRA010000161.1, from coordinate 40,214,971 downwards.
TGTAGTGTCTTCTTCCCGCTCGCTTGAATGCCCGCGACAAATGAACATGAGTACTATTGCACATGCAAACACAAACAATGATAATGAAAAAGAGCTATTCCTAACAGCTTTCATTAGGATGAAACTATTAACTTTTTATTTGCAATGACACCTTAATGATTGTAACTACTGGGCTAGAAAGGCAGACATCTCTTGTGGCTAAAATTCCTATGGCTCTTATACTAAAATTCACAGAATGATCAGCTCAGAATTAATGGTGTAATTTAAATAATCTGAGTAGTATGGCACACTGGATGGCTCTTTTAAGACATGGCTTTGTATAAGTAAGGGAGATGTTGCATCTCCTACACCACTCAGTGTCTGCATTAATAATAAAGATTATTAATCTTTATTATTAAAAATCATAAGTTGGTATAAGTATTCCTAATACCTATTTTATAATAAGAACAGTATGTATAGAATTTCTATGCTTTTATGATAGTACCAAAGGGCTCCATACAGAATAGAATATTGCACTAATATATGGAATAATATAGTCCACGGCAAAAGCACTTGAACAACAGAGTTCTCTTGACTTAGGACGTTTGGCTGAAAATATGGATCAACTTTTACACTGGATCAAATGTCATGCCAAAAAGATTTTTTTAAACAGTATCTTTAAAAAATAAGTAAAAGGAAGAAAAGTAACACTAATTCATGCTTCCAGTTAGACAAATTTAAACAGTCATTCATCATCCAGACTTAAACCAACTTTTTCACCTATGATAACAAATAGCAAGATAAAGCTTCCCTATTACAAAAACAGTTACAAATATAATTCACAGTGCATTTCTAGAAAATCATGGAACCTGTGACTTTTATAATTTTGCATCTTCAGAATACATTTCCAAGCTTTAAATGCCTCACATTTTGCCATATAATAGAATACTGTCACCTAATAACAACTGCCTGAATGAAAGAAGAAAAAAAAAGTCTGAAAGACCAAAACACAGGTCTGTATTTTACTCATACACCACTGTTGCAACATTTGATCCCACCATAAATACACACAGTCTCAGAGAAGTACTTCTTTGATCAGGGAAACTAATTTTAAAGATCTTGGGCATAAATAAAACAAAAGTTTGCCCTGTTATACCTCAGTAATTGCTAAAAAACCAGTAGCTGAACCCGAATCTTAAAATTGTAACTGCAACCTAACCAGAAGACCATTACTTTCCTGAGAAATAAAAGATGCTCTAGATATCTATTTGCAAATTTACTGGTTTGGAAATTAACTTTGCTGGAGGAGGGTGTTCAGTTTACTAATATCTACTTTCTCCAGGAAAATTTATGTTCAGGTTTCCTTTGAATAAAATATAAAGAAGTTCCAAGCACAAAGACATTGCCTTAAGTAAAGATGGAGGAATCTGAAGAGGTATATCTTTTATGTAAAGTCATGTTTCCGCTTATAGTTAATGAACCATCTGTATAAAACCTATGCTGACAAGGATTCCAAATGGAGCATCGTGGAAAAAAAAAAAACATTCTTGGAGACTTCCACTTTATCTGTGCATCAGGACTGAAGTAAAATATAATAAGTAATGATACAGAGTCAGTGCATAGTATAAATGCTCTAAAAAAATGAAGCAACTGCCTTTTGAAGTTATACTTAAAGCTAGAAGGGACCATCTGATGGAAGCACTCCACAAGACAGGTGTAGACCATATATGGTATGTTTTCTACTTGGATGAAGCATCTCTACTCCCTTCTTAGAAAAGGGGAAAAATATTGTTCCTTGTTCTACTTCAATGAAATGAGAACAAGGTGTTCTTCCTTCGATCTCAACTCACCACTACACTGGGGGTGGTGGAATTCAATCATTTCCTACCCCATGCTATCTGCACTAAATGCTTGGAAAATACAACCTATTCCATCACATTTAGCCTTGAAGTACTTACACTTCCAGTCCACAGGCTTTCATTTTCTCTGGAAAGTTTGGAGTATACCGTTATTTCTTCTGTTTCGAAGTTAAGATACCAGCAATCAGGCCCTAAACAGCCTGTAGTGGCTTATCTCGGCGCATTAATAATGGTGCTCTGAAACAGTGGCCAGGAGTTTTGTATAATGACATTATTAGTATCAGCCATTAAAATCTGCAGAGTAAATACACTACAGCAGTGAATCACACAAGCTCAAAACAAGAAACTCCAAAAATACTGTTAGGAAAAAAAATATAATTGACAAAACTAAAGTGGCTTCCAAAGGCAATTTGAAATGTGGAGTTAGTTGAAACATGCAAACTAATAACATCTACTCAGTATAAGACTGTTTTTCTTTTTGGTAAAATGCTGGGTTTAATACGTTCAGTGAGGCATTTGAACTTTAGTTAGTCCTTCAAAAAAGACAGCACATTAAATAATAACATTCTTCTGAAGGGAAGGAAATATGGCTGGAAACTACTGACAAGAACTAAAAACTACTCTGTTGCACAGAAGCAGAGGCAGATAGGAGATGGACTGAAGAATCTGAATAAAGCATTGAATTGATTGAAAAAGAGGAAGTCTGAGAAGTTTTCCACTGTGTCTGTTTGTGCTGAAAGGACATTCCACTTCATCCCCTGCTAGACACATTTCTCTAAGTCAGGACATTCAGCACTTCACAACACATAAATCTGTCACTACTCTTGGATTCAGATGAAAAATCCAAAACCTCACATACTCCAAACTAGAACTTTGCAAAATTCTGTTCTATGTTGCAGAAACATGGGGTATATATGGCATTTCATACACTAAAATAAGCTTAACATGTCCTTCCCTTACCGAAATCTTTCTAAGACTTCTTAGTCTGTGATTTGGCATATAGAGATAATAGAATTCTCTCCTGTCAAACAACACAGATTATAGCATGTTTCATACTCAGTTAATAGACAAGTCATTAAGGTCTTTAAGAATAATTTTGAACAAAGAGCTTGTAAGGTAGAGTCACCTGCATTTACAACTCATGCTTTAAATGCAGAAAGACCAAGGTAATACACCTGTTAAAAGAAAATATCACAGGCATCGAGAGGGTAGTCTACAAAGCCACATTTATTTGCACATGTACAGAACAAAGCAACAGATGTTATTGTTTTCAATACAAAATTATATAAAACCAGTATTCACCTTCAGAGATAACACCATACCACTTTAAGTTTTATTAAATACATTCAGAAAGCATTCTTGCACGCACAAAACATTAGGTAGTCCCAGGTAACTCCAACACTGCAATGTAACTATTCCTAGTGGTATGAAGGGATCAAAGATTAGTCTGCAACTAAAATAAAAAGAACCCTGGTTGAGGAAGCAAGCTGAAGTCTTTCCTCCACTGGCCACCAAAGCAAGGATCATCACTGAACAGATTAACTGTCTCCAGCACATAGATGTAAATACTACTAAAGTACCTGCAGAAGGCAGATAAGAGTGGTTTTCCAGACAGACTTGAGATATCTTGGCCAGTGTTAACATTCCCATTTAATCACTGCTTGCCTATGGATAGGAAGGTTTTATAAGACTGGAATATAGTATCGACTAAGCGCTTGCGATTACAGAAGAAAGCAAAAAGTCTAGATCCAAATCAATTACTTTTCCTTCGTAACCAGCACTGGAGAGATTATTTGCCATACTATGTCTTAAAATTCCCATTCTTGCAAGGAATAGAGGAGAAAGGCAAAATTTTACATTTCCTGAATTACTGCCTCCCTAAATATGATCTAAAAAGGGGAATTTAATTGTCAACAGGACATCTCAAACAATTTATTTAAAATGCACATTTATTTCTACAAAAAAAAAGTGTATGATACAGAAGAAATGCTCACACCTACTTAAAAGGTTTACCTATTAAAATATACAGAAGATCTTAATGAGTACAGGATATTTAAAAAAAAAAAGATGCAAAGGAGTGTTAATCTTTTATTTTTACATTTTCAGGAAGTTCACATAATTTTGGTAAGTAACCTTTTACAAAATTATGTAAAAAGTACAAGAATGCCTGGTAAACAGTCTGCATTTTTCCAAAAGATTTTTTACAGCATGCAATTCTTAAGGCAGCCTTCTCTTCCTCCTTACAAGGAATCCTTTCACTCAAATAATCTTCTGCTGCAAAGATTAGGCTAAGGAAGCTTGGTCTCTTCTGTTAACGCCTTTTGTCTTTCCTGTCTGATTTACGGTCTCTTTCACTCCGTGAAGTTCTCTTGCCTGACCGACTACTTTCTGATATTGACCTCTTTCTGTCAGACCTTGAACTTTTATCCTTCGAGCTTTTGGTATCTCTACTCCCACCTTTTGAGGACTTGTGACTTCTATCTACTCCTGAAGCATCCCTTCGCTTCCTGTCCGTGCTCCTTCTGCGTTTTCTATCTCTGTTATGTCCTCTTCCTCGGCTTCGACTTCTACTTTCACTACTACTAGAGCTACTGCTGCTACTATCCCTGCTAGTACTTCCACTTGTAGTGCTGCTGCTGGTGGAACTACTCCGACTGGTACTGCTGCCAGTGCTGGAACTACTTGCACTAGTAGTACTGCTTGAAGTACTACTGCTACTACTGCTGCTGCTACGGCTATGACTCTTACCAGTTTTGTTTCCTGCCCTACCCCTGCTTCTACTCCTGGTCTTATTCTTACTCTCTACACTCTGTGTTTGATTCTGCTCTGCCTGTGGTTCAACCACCTTTATAGACACCACAGCATTTTCATCCTTGTCTGCCTGGGGCTCTATATCCTGAGTGGACTGAGACAACTGAGGTGACTGCGGTAGTGGCTCAGAGCGCGGCTGAGACAGAGCCTCAGCCACAGGTTCTGCCTGAGCATCAGGAGCTTTCTCCTGTGTTTCTTCAAGTTCAGCTTTATTTTCTGTTTTGATACCTTTCTCCTTCTTGGGAGAAGGAACATTACACACTTTTTCTGGCTGAGCATCACACTCTGTCTCTGGTTCTACTTCTTTGCCATTTTCATTTTCTACAGGTTCTACACTATCTGCCTCATTCATTTCAGCCACATCCTGTTCATTATCCACTGGCTGAATGTTTTCACTTTCCACTTTTATAACTGTGACCTCCTCATGCTGACCATCCTGTTGCTTGTCATTCTCCCTCACTTCAGTATTCTCCTCTACTTTAAACTCCACATAATGTTTCTGTTCATCCTCTTCCTGTTCTTTCTCTGCATCGCTATGCCCTGAACCTGAACCTACTTTTCCCTTTTCCTCCCCTGCCTCCTCCATTTCTACATCATTGTGCTGATTACCTGTCTCCATCTCTTCCACCTGCTGAGCCACCTTACCCTCTTCCTGCTCCTTGTTCTGTTCTTCCTTCTTTTCTTCATTCTGCACCTCCTGCTGTTCTTTTTCCTTCATAGATTGTCTTCTGGGCCTGGCCTCCATTTTGTTAATCTGCTCTGCAAATTCATTTCGCCTGCTTTCAAAGAGTGCTAGGGAATAAATGCATAAATAACAGTTAAGATAACCTACAGACACCGAAGTCTATTTTCCTTTTAACTATGAGCTAAAAAGTTATCAAATTGTTCAACTTAAAAATACTGCATCCTTACTCCTTCTGAAGTAGCAAGCTATTCGTTCACGATGAAAAAGATTGCTAGTTACCTTACAAAAACAAAGCAAAGGGAACAGTAAACTCAGTGGAGTATCAGAACGTAAAGCCCTAAATCTAAACTAACAAAAAGAGCACTTGACTTCATTAAAACCAATCCAACCAACAGTACGTCAAAATATCACCTTACTTTCCTGGTATTTATCTATTAACAAGGTTATACTTCCTAAGGTAAACAAAAGACAGTAAGAATCAGCAAAAAGCTGGTTAGGTATTATGAAAGCTTAATTACTGTAGGCTATCCAAGTGAGCTAGCTTCTCTTATTCCCCAACCCCATGCAATGAAGAAAAGCTCCTAAGGAAAAAAAACAACAAACCAATATATTCTTAGTTTAATAAAAAAAGAACAACAGGACTACCATCAACCGGAGTATTTTAAATTGTTTTCCAAAAGAAAAATACAGTCTTCCTGTGAAACAGACATGAACACAAATTGAGATTAAAAAAGAAATTGTAATAAAGTTCTAGTGCTGTGCTCAAGAAAACACTTCTCATAATGTTCTGTAAACACCTCTGTTTCCTCGGTTTTTAATCCGCAGAATCTGCCTTTTCAAAAACTAAGTTGCTGCACTAGCATACATGGTACTAAAGCTAATACAAAGGTCTACGTTTTAAACACATACCTCTGAGATCGTGCATACACATCTTTTCACTTCTTGTAACAGAATCAAATCACACTCAATAAAAAAATAGCTCACTGAAAGAGTAATGTTCACTTATGATGAACACCCATGTAAGAATGTACTGTTTGTCCTAAGCATGAAATTCAGGTATTTAAGCAGAGACTTACATTTGTTCAGCAAACAAAGGAAGGCAAGAACAAGGGCCTTTGTATCACAAAGACCACTTACCATTCATCTTTTTCTGTGACTCTTCCATCAACTTCTGCGTAGCAGGACACATTCTCCCAGGTATGTAGAATAAATGGGGTTTTGTCTTTGTTCTTATGTATTTAATTATTTTAGCATTATGTTCATTCCATTCTTCTTGCTGAGAAATGAAAGTAAATCAGCCTGAGATATGCAAGAATAGTTTAAACAAGGGAAATATCAAGAACATAACTAAAACTCACCAACTGAGCAAGCTCAACTTTTTGCTCAAGTAACCGCAGCTCTGTCTGTTTAGCACGTCTTTCTTCAAACAGTTCTCGCCTCTCATTTTCAACTTGCTTTCTTTCTTCCTCAGCCTGCACTTCAAGTTTTTGTTCAATTTCTTGTCGTCTCTTTTGCTAAGATAAATAAAGAAATACGTTGATTTTTTCTACATCAAGAAAGCGTTCTAGTTTGGTCCACTTAAAAATTTTGAATTATTTACACCATTAAAGACATTCCTAAAAATACATGAAAAAATATCTACTAAATTACAGGTAATGGAAGAAAAGAGCATCATTGCTTGCTGCTGCCTAATTTTTTATTGGTTTAACTATAAAATTACGGGGCCCTGTGAATTTCTGTCTGCTTTTCTATCGTTCCCTTTGGATTTGATATTTCAACATAAGCTGAGATTATCTCAGTTGGGCAGAGCCTGGTGTTAATAATGCCAAGACTGCAGGTTCAATCCCTGTAAGGGCCAGTCATTGAAGAGCTGGACTTGATGATCCTTGTGGGTCCCTTCCAGCTCAGAATATTCTGATCTGTGACCTTCAACAACTTTTTTTGTTTGTTATCTTTTTTCTTTTTTTCTTTTTCCCCAATGGCAGAAAAATAAAAGAAATGTATTTCTGGTATCAGGGAAACCAGTTAGATTTCTCGCTTATGAGAGAAAAAACCAACTTCCCCAGAAACAAATGAAGGACTGCAGACTGCTGTTTGTGACCAACAAAACAAATTAGTCCGTACATACTTCCAGTATATTCACTGCTAATTAGATATATTACTATAATATAGGAATGCCCTGTTCTCATGCCCTGGACTGCCATATGGTCAGATTGTACAATAATTGTCTAATAAAAAAACAGAATTCAGTGCCTAAACAACAAAATAGCTGTATTATAAAACTCCTCAGGCCTCTACTTTGATTTATAGCAAGTTTATATGTAAGAAGAGAAAAATGTTTATACAAATTCTCAGAAAAATTTTGCAAAGGGTAGTAACTCCTCCAGGTCTCTTTGTGCAAACTCATACTACTATAAATTAGACAAGGACTCCACGTTTCTGGACCATCCTAATCAATAGTTTCTTCTTCTAAAGCAAGCAGGCAAAAGCGAACTTCGGTCTTATGTGCCACATGACAAGTTAGCTAAATGACCCAAATACTGAATCTGAAAGTAATCAATATCAGCAGTGCAAGTCAGCCACGCTAACACTGCACAGAAAAATTTTAACTTCAAAGACTTTCTATCTGCTTCCACTGAACTGCCGAAAGGAGAACTTTCAAACACTATTTTTAATCTAAAAGTTATTAGTATTAACTGAATAACCCACTTAGGGCAACAGTAAACAAATACCATAATTTATAAATAATTTAAAAGTCATACTAGGAAAAAAGTTACCACCATCCTATATACCAGTTTTTTGTGGTAATCATTAAGCTATGCAAAGCCTTTGCTTCAGTGCAATCACACACTCATTGAGGAAAACCAGAAATTCTTGTTATCTGTACTGGAAGGGGGAAGGCATTTTTAGACAAACGGACAGCAAAATACAACTACAGATTTCTGTACACTTGGTTCTAATTTAAACATCTGGAACACATCAGGGTAGGCACTGCTTCAGCAATACCACATCACTATTATGTCCAGAAGTAGCCTAAGACCTCTAAAATAGTTACCTGATTAAATTCCATTTACTTTGAAATGATCCTCAATAACATGAACAAGAAAAAAGATAATCTATTTTGTGTTTTACATGTTTTAAAAATGTATATCAATTAAAAAAAAAAGAATGACCCAACACTGCCTTTTCACTTCTTCAAAGGTCATAGTGTTATAAAGTCACAGTTAGAGCCCCTCTCCTGCCTCCCACCCCCATTCCCTGACCTAAGCCGAAGAAAAATCTACACACACTCTCACCAATTTGCTGCACCTGCAAGTGAACTTGCATTCCTATTTGAAGTACCATAACAGCACAATTTTGCTCTATTATTTACAATCTGATAGAACTTAAAATGAGATACCCTCTCAGTAGCAATAGCAACTGTGGATTCCTGTTTAAATTTTTGAAGAGTGCCCATCAACAAGCCAAATATACGTCGATTCCTGAAAAACAAACAACAACAAAAAGGTATTTGAGATTCAGTTCAAGTACTAACACTTTTATTTGCATAAACAATCAGAGAAACTTTCCACCTCGAAGATTATTTATTTTTAAAGACTCAGTATTACTCAAGGCCATTAGCAATAGAAGATATATTAACTGTGCTAACAGTCAAGGATATAATTTACAGTGACATATCATTTTGCTTAAGACACAGCTCTTATCCATAACTCAGCACAGATAGCACTGGGAAAATTGGAAGCCTGCACATTTTTCATCTAGAAATAATGACACTAAGAAAATAGTATAAAAAAATCCTAAAGCAGAAAGATTCGAGTAAATACAGTGGGAGGTATCAATAAGGCAGAAAACTGGAAAGTCACTGGGCTTTCAGAAAAATATAAACCCCATCCACAACCTGCTTACAGGATTAAGGAGAAATGGAGCCACAGGGGAGTGAAAGCTTATCTACCACAGCTGCCTAACAATCAGATACTGCACTGTGGGATGAAGTCGGTGCTCTCATCCAATTAGGTGTTGTTTTGAGAAAAATAAGTAAAATTCTTCAACAAATTCCCTTCTTCAGGACAAGAACATTCTTAACTTTCACCTTTTCTTTCTTTCCATTTAATCCCAAATTAAGTCTGTACAACAAAAGGCACACTCTCTTATTTGCCTTGAACTTTTTATTAAGAGAGAAATGAAATGCTGCTGTCTTCACTAAGTACCACTCTACTACAGTGGCACAAACCTGAAAGGTAAAGGTACTTGTATATTAAATAGTAGCAACAGGAACAAATAAAGAATTGAAAGCCAAAGATCACTCCAAGTGCATTTGTATATGAATGACATCCCAGAAGACACTGTGCAAAGAGTTCAGTGGATGCTGTCCTCTTTAAGAACCTTTTTCCACCACAAGTCATACAGAGACCAACACTGGTTTTCTCATCTCCCCTGAGACTACTGAAGTGAAAAATAGTAAAACTACAATTCTGAGGGAACAAACTTTTAGTGCCTGAAGCTCTAGGAAGTTCATTAAAGTCTTCCTGTGAGGGAAGCAGTTAGAAACTGGTAATGGAAGCAAAAGCAGACCATTAGTGGTGTGATAACTAAAAGAAGGGAGCAAAGTGCCAGTTTTCTGTACCAGTGGATTTGTGGGCCTTATCAGAGAAGCCTTCTATAGATCCTTATTCCAGTTTTCATTCTTCTATTTATTTGAGGTATGGATTATTGCATCAGGCGACTTGCAGTCTGAAGTGGACTGAGTCTAAGGAGTTTGGATAGAGTTGCAAATTTGTTTTTCCAACATCTCTTACAAACAGAACTGCATTTCAGCAAGAATTTTAATAAGCTATCTTGAGACAAAATATAGGAAAAAGGAGATATGCGTAGGAGAAAGCTAAAAAGCAGCAGGTAAAAATGATTGAACACACAATACAAACTCTGAAAGTAATAAGAGAAAAAAACGCACATGATGGAACTACTGTGTTTTAGAAAAAAGCTGGGGAGGAGAGAAAGATAGGGCCAGAAGTCTCCCTCAACCAACAAAATAAATGATGAACCAAGGCAGCTGTAACAGTCCAAAAAGTTAATGGACCAATGAAACTAAATATATTTCTGTTTTATTCAAAGGCAATGTTACAACAGCATTAGCAAATCTGTTCCTGTAGGGGGCCTGAGAAGTAGAATTCCCTGTCAGTTGGCTGAACCTAACAATGTGCATGTTACTGCTGTGTTTTCAGAGAGTATCCTTAAAATAAATTTGACACCATTATGGTAACTCTTCAACATAATCTTTGATACGTAGCAGCCTGTGTGTTATACTTTTTAAATCTAAAGCTACTTCCTATGCTAGCACTCAAAATTGTTAGTGTTTAGAGATTTCTGCATACCTTTGCTTTCCTTTCTCATCCATATTTTGGTCTTGTATAAGGTCTCGACGCGTTCGCTCTTTGGAGGTAGCAACAACAGAAGATGGCAACGCTGGCTACAACAAAGAAAAGCAAACTACTTTGTTCATCGTGTTGCAGGTAAGTTTCTTCCTGCACAGCTCCTTTTGTCATATATTACCTTTTTAATATCATCATCCTCTGCGTCGCTTTCTTGGCGTGATTCTCTTCTTGTCCGACGTTCTCCACCCAGCCTGAGGAGGAAAAAGTGTTAGTGACTATTAGAGAACAATGTCATTTAGGAGAGCATCTCTTCTAACAGGAGAAAAATGCAAGTCAGTATATCTAGTCAGAAGAATCAACACTTCTAGTAAAAAACCCACCGTTCCAACAACCAGTACTTAATATTTTACAAACAAAATCTACTATTGGTGAAAATCACTGAGACAAAATAGTTTAAACTTTAATACAACCTACACAGTAAAGCAAGACACAAGACTCCAGAACACTATCATATTTCACATGGTAGAATACATTTGGAATTTATTTCTTATTTTTAATGATAGCACTTTCCTTTTTGCTGACCCTCTAAAATGGCTACTGGTATAAAAGGATCACTAGACAAATTGAAATGTATCAAGGTAGAAAGGTTGGTATGATTTTTCATATGGGAAATGCTATTTAAGTTACCCAGCCAAATACCTAAAAACAGAGTCAAGAGGGGCAGAGGGCTCAGCATCTGAGAACATGGATGAACTAAGGTTTTAACAAAACACAACCTAAAATAAATAATTTAAATAAAATAAAAATGGAAATAAATAATTTAAATAGAAGTTATTTGGCTTTATGGCACAGCACTTTCCTGTTTCCCAGTGTTCACTTTCCATTAACTCAAAAATCCCAAAGCAAGCCTTGCTTTAGGCAAGAACTACCATTGCATGTTACGTGCCCACAGCACTTAAGCTCCCTGTTATCAGTCACATCTGACAAATTTGCATCCAGACACGAAAGTTCAAAATCTGAGTCCACTGTCACACCGCCTGCGTTCAATTTATTGGAGAGATTTCAGTTATAATTCAAGTTATGTTTACTGTAAACAAACGTGGCTACTAAGCAGAATATAATACAGCAAATTGTACATCCAGTAAACCAGAAAATTCCACTTGTCTTTGTATTGCTACATCATTATATTGGTGCTATCATGTTTATATTGCTGTAAGGTATGAAAAAGATTTCACCACAGTCATTTGAAATCACCCAAATTAATTTCAACAAGTCTTGAATATGTAATCTCCAAAGAAGACAGTGAAAGTCATCAGCTATTAAGTTATTGATTTACTGTTACAAATTAGCATTCTGAAAAGCACGTTCTCTGCATCAGTTTTTGCACCCACCTACTGGATGCACCTTCAAGATCCCTCTGTTTGGCTGGGGGTCCTCCTCCACTATCAGAGAATCCACGCCTAAAAAGAAAACACTTGTGATCCCAGAACAGGTTAGGTTAACCCCAGAGCCACTTTAAGGCTGCACAATTCAACTGTATTTTGGCCTTGTGGTCATGATGTAAACAAAAGTTTTGCTCATTTCTATCACCATTTACTGTTACTACTGCAGTAAAGTGTTCAAACACACTGCTTGCGGACCAACCAATTTCACCCCGAATTTCTGCACTTAACTGAGTAGCCACACTGAAACAAGGACCCCATTATGCTCAAATAATCATATCTGCAATCATTTTCAAGATGTTTTAAGCCTTAGCCAGTAGCTTAATATTAAACTTCAATGAAAAATCCACTACATGCTCCATAAAAATTGCTGAACAAAACCTGTCTTTTTCTTTCTACTTGGTGGAGTGGGGAAAGGGAAAAACAAATGAAAAACAGATAAGAAAAAGTCACAATGAAAGACTAGTGATTTTATCTACATGTATTTGAAAATTCCTGCCCCCTTTAACTCTTTCCATTACTCCTGGTGCTCCTACCAGTTTCTTAATTACCAACAGATTGATCTTGAACGATTTCAAAGAGACAAGGCCCCAGACACAATACAACTTCTCTCTTGAAATGTGGTGTTACCCCCCTCACGTTTAAAGCTAACAGCTGAAAGGATTGGGGAAGGCCGCCAGTTTAAACCTGTGGTAACTGAAAACGAAAAGGCACTTTAAATTTAAACCCCGAAGTTTAAACCCCGGGGTTTAAATTTAAACCCTGAAATCCTGTCGGGCAGCTCTGGTGCTCACTGAAACAGCGGGGGCAAACGTACAGCGAGCACCGGGGGCAAACGAGAAACACACAACACCAAAGCGTAAGGGCAGCTCCGCCAGGGAAAGGATGCGGGGAACGCGACCACCCGCTGTGCACCTCCTTACCTTAGCAGTAAGCTCCCGCGCCCTCTACCTCCACCGGGGCCTGTGAGGGCTAACAACCTGTTCTGGGGGGGCCTGCAAGAGACAGCAGCCGCGGTTAGTGGTGCTCTCCCGGCCCGACGTGTCCGCTGCCGTGCCCCCCCCGCCCCTGGCAGAGCTGCCGCCACACCCGGTCCGCAGCGGGCGCGGGGCCCGCGGGCAGCTCCGCGCCTCCCTCGCCTCGGGCCCGCCGCGCACCCCTCGCCCGGCCCTTCCTCCCTCGGCGGGGCAGCGGCGCGCCCGGCGCCCCCAGCCTCACCTCACGTCATTGGGGTCCCGGCCCGTGAGCTTGCGGATGTTCTCGTCCACGTGCTTGAGGCTCTCCTTGGCTTTCTCCAGCTGCTCCTGCAGCGCGCGCACCGCCACCGCCATCCCGCCCGCCGCGCGGCCTGCCTGGGCCCCGCGCGAGGCACCGTTGGGAAACCAAGGGGGGGGACGGGCCCCGCCCACTCCGCGGCCGCGGGCCGGGCCGGCGCAGCCAATTGAGGGTCAGCGGCGCCCTCTGAGCACCAATCAGCGGGCACGGGGGGAAAGGGCACGCCCCGCGGGAGCGCATCCCTGCTGGCGCTCACCAATCACAGGCCCCGGGGGCTGACTGGCACCCTGGCTGCCCAACTAGAGGAAGGCTTTGCCTGCCAGCTCCGCGAATCAGTGAAAGGGTTCTCCGGACTGACACACACACCGCCAATGACAACTCAGGGCGTCGTTTTCCTGTCGCCCAGTCAGAAAAGCGCTTCGCGGACGCTCGTTCCCGCCCACGCGGGACGCGTCCTGCCTTCCCTCTGCCAATGGGGCTGGCCGGCCGGCACGCGCGCGGCTCGGGCGGCGGCCAATCACCGCTGCCCTACCAAAGGCCGCGGTGCTCGGCGAGCCAATAGGCGGGGCCGTTTCTGAGGGCTGGCCGGGGCCGAGGTCGCTCCTGCCCTCAGCTCCCGCCCGCGGGAACTGCTCGGCTCGGCCCGCCCCGCGGCTGGGAAACTCTCAGCTGGGCGTTATTCCTGGCGCCCGGGGCGGCGGCCAGGCTGTAGACCGCCCTGTTCTTCGGCAACGGCCGGCGCCGCTGCCGGTTCCCCGCGGCGGGCAGACGAAGGCACGGGCGCTATCCCGGGGGCAGTGACACACCCCTGCCCCGCCCGGTGCCAGCAGTAGGGCGGGCGGGAGCAGCTCCGCCGGAGGCGGCACGTTTACAGCCCGCTCCGGTCGCGGGGCCGGATCCGCCCGTACCCGCGGGCTCTACAGACCCATAGCGGGAGAGTCCCGTTCCCAGCGCTTCCCCAGCAAGGAGAACCGGCCCGGCCGCGCTGCTTGGCCGCCCCGCCTCAGCCGGGAGCTCCGGCGCTGTGCAGGCCCCGCCCCGGCGATGGCGGACGAGGCGCTGTTCCTGCTGCTGCACAGCGAGATGGTGGCGGGGCTGTACCGCGCCGCCGAGCAGGGCGAAGGGGTGAGTGGGGCCGGGGCCGGGCCGGGGCCGCCCGGCAGCAGCCGCGGCTGACGCGGTGGCGGCGCGTTGTGTCTTGCAGGAGAACGGGCGCTGCACCACCAAGCTGGAGAGCATGGGCTTCCGCGTCGGGCAGGGGCTCATCGAGAGGTGAGTCCCTCCGGCTCCCGGCATCTTCTATATTGGAACCCCATTCTGGTGGGCACCTGTGTTTGAGTATCACAGGACAGTTTTGGAGTGTGCATTTGCCTAGTGCTTCCCGTCATGAAAACCGAGTCAGGGTATATGGTTACTTTTAATACTTATAATCATCTTTGATTGCACTTTGTGTAGACTTTTGCATGTTTCCTACTTCTGGTACGTTTGATGATCTTATTTTCTTTCTGATTTACTTCTTAAACATAATTTTATGTTTGGCTGCCACTCTGTTTCGTTTCTGCAAAGCTCCCAGTCCTTGGAACTTGACGACCGAGCTCGTTTGCTTGGCGACCGCCTTGTTTGCTCGGGCCCTTTGGGGACCCGCGATGCAACTTCAGTGCCCTCGTTCCGGGGTCGTGTGGAGACCGTCTTGGTCTTCTGAAGTGATGCTCTCATTGAACAAAGTGGTGCTGTAGTGCCAGATAAAGGCCTTCAAGGAGGATAAAGGGAGAGAAATCTGAAACAAGCAAGTGAGAGATGTCTCTTTTTGAAAAACAGGAACAAGTTTTACATGTTTGTTCCTATGTGTTAGAGCTCTTTTGCATATTTGAAGGACTTCTTCCAAGCAGTAGTATAGGTATGAGCGTTTTATTTTCTATGTAGACATTTAATTGAAGATAAAACTGATGAAGTGCTTTGCATCTTTGTGCATGTCAGTCATCTTTAATAATCATGGAATTAAAACAATTTATCACGTTGCGGGTATTAAGGTAACGCTGTGTTGCTCTTAAATTACTTGATGAATGCAGAGTGATGCTAGAATGATACTGTACAATGGCTGGAAAACTAACTTCTGTAACAGCCTCAAAAATAATGTTGCATATTACCATTTTTAAAAATTTATTTTTCTGTTTAATTGGTGATGTATTTACCATCATTATTGATACGTATCTCACTTATCTCTTAGGTTTACAAAAGATACTGCCAGGTTCAAGGATGAATTAGATATTATGAAGTTCATTTGCAAAGATTTTTGGACAACTGTATTCAAAAAACAAATAGATAACCTACGGACTAATCATCAGGTACTAATGTTGTAGAATAAGATTTACCTTACAAAATCAATATGAGTTTTGAGTTACTATTGCATTTTTTGTTTTTCTTGCTATGGAATTAATTACCTAATAAGAAACCCAAAATGTTCTTTTTTGTTTTGTATAAAAAGCAGGTTTTTGTAATATTCATGTTATCAGGTAGCTTCAGCATACAATGTAATAATTGCTGGTGATGTCTTTATGGCCACCCTGTTTGAAAAGACTCAATGCTTTGAATTTCATATGCACTGTTGCAGTTACAGAGAGGGAAGTAGTGGTTACAGTTGATTAACATTTAAACAAGAACATTTTTATGTATCTCTAAATGTTAGTAGAAAACCACTGAAAAAGTGATGTTGCTATCTTAACATCTGTTTAAATAGAATGGCTGCCTTGAAGTAATTTTTTTACTTTGAAGAATATTTACAGTTTTCAGCAGTTGAGACAGCTCGCTCTAGTGAACATACTTATATAAGAAACAGCTGAAAAAAATCTCAAATTTGCGTGTTGGTGACATTGTGCTGTATCCATGTTCTTGCCTATATCAACAGTTACAGTTCTTAAAGCAAGATCAAAATAATTTAAGGAGCCATTTTACTGGAGTAAAAAAGCTTTTTCCTATTGATGACTTGGTTTTCTTATGGCCAGTTTCCTGTTCTGTCCAATTAGGAAGAGGAGGATTTGTACAAGGATTGTGCCAAATAAAATAGGTTTTATTTTTCAGTGATTTGTTTATCAAGTAATAACTCTAACAGATAATTATTAAGTTGGAAATCTGTTTTTTTTTTAATTCAAAGAAAGCTGCAGTATTGAGCTTAAGATCTTAATTATGTATACAACCTTCATTTAAGTTCAAGGGTTATGAAATTCCTAAGTAGCACAGTCATTAACAAAGAAATTAAAATGACAGGTGTAGATAAAGCTATACTATGCTCATAAACTATTAAGTTATTTATATTTTTAAAATAATAATTTATTATTGTTACACAAAATTGTAACGCAGAAAACGCCAAACTTTTAATTCTTTTGTGTGCTGGTTGTTGTTACTTGTACTGCTATTAAGGAAGGTAATTCCTACTGAATTTGAGAATAAGAACAGTGAATTGCATACCAGATGAAGATTGAGATTTGAATGTGAAAACCGGTATGCATTTGATATGTGCCCAAAGACTTTCTGGTATGGAACTCTTGTTTCTGAGCACCAGAAGGACTCTTCCAAGAAGAAATGTACAGAAACATTTTTTAGAGATCATATTATTATCTAGAAGTTTCGTTGTAAACTCATAATTAAGCACCTTTTGGTTTGATATTCCTTGCAAGTATATAATACAATTTAAACTTAAATCACATGTACCTTAATGTAAAATTTAATTTTTCAGCCTAGAACAAAGATAAATGAAGAAGATAAACAAGATATATCTACAAATCAAATGTATTCACATAAAATGTTGTTTCTAAGTTACTGCACATTCAGCTAAGAAAACCAACTTTTTTTTTCTTTTTAAACAGGGTATTTATGTCCTTCAAGACAATAAATTTCGTCTCTTGACACAAATGTCTGCAGGAAAGCAGTATTTAGAACATGCACCAAAGGTACCCTTCAATATTATATGCAGAGTCTACCAGTTTGATTTGAGTTACCTTGATCTATTAATACTAACTTTAAATTTTGTAATTGAATGGATACAAACTCTTCAAAAGGGCAGCTGAAGATGAGTTTTCAGAACCTGTGTACTTTTTAGAAATGGACTTTGTTTTGGAGCAGCAGATTTGATTTATGGTGCAAGAAACAGTCATGGTCTTTGAGAAACTTGCTGCTGTTATGTTTCAGTTATGTTGATGGTGGAAGCTTGTCCGCCACTGTCTGCTGCTGTCACACAAATTCCCTTTGGAAAGCATGTGCTTTCAGAAGCTTTTTTAGAACTTCCAAAACACATTTGGGAGATACTCTTTGTTACTGAGAACAAGCTTCTGAGATGAGCTGATAGCAACGTTCAGAAAGATCTTCTACCAATTAAAAACAGTTCTGAGTGCAGATGCGGAGTTAGGGTAATAGTTCATGTAAGTAAAATCAGTGCCACTGCAGAACCTATTGTAGAGCACTTTGGTTCAGGTGGATGTAAGAAATGGGACATTCAGTTCCATGTTATGGTTTCTTAATTCTTGATCATCTTATTGCTGGCTACTGTCCTTAGGATTTTTTTGTTTTTAGTGTTTGGTGAGATGTTTCTTTTGTTTTACAACACATATTTTAAGTATCTGCAAACCTTTGTATTCTACGATGTGGCCTGTGAGAAAATGCTGTCTTGGACTGTTCCTCTTTTATTGACTTTAATGCCAGTTGCTAATTTCAGCCAAGTTTTAGAAATATTGTTCTAAGGATATTAAATTCCTAAAGATTTAATGGAATTAGAAACAAGTAACTCAGAATAATGCCCCTAACAAGAGCAATCTGTGTTGTGAGCTCTGCTCTACCAAATACTGGATCTTTCATCTATTAGAGACCTGACAAAGTCTCTCAAGCACCATAACAAAACTTCCATGGCTTTCTGTTGTCCAAGTATTAAGTCTTGTGCTTGAGTACTTAGTTTCAACCTTTATCAACAAGCTTCAGCCTTGACACTTACTTAAAAGCAACTTTGTATTTAGTATTTAGCTTTTACCTGTGGACTAATCAGAGGAGGCCTATCGAATTTGGGAATAAAGAGTATTGTAACAGCTGAAGTTTCATCAATGCCTGCATGTAAGTAATTCTTGGAGTATTCAATTATTAGTTCACTTCATAACTTTCCTGGCTGATTTCATCACTGTATAAGCATTTATCAAGGTGGGATTAGTTTGAAGTTGCTGGGCTATAGAAATCCACATGAACTGCAGGATATGGCTTTCCACTAAACGCTTTGGTATTTAGAAAATACTAACAGAGGATAAATGCTAACCGCCATCATGTTGAGTGGGAAGCAAAACTAAAAAGTTGTATTTGCATTTGGAAGGCTCTAATGCATAAGGATATATGTCCAGAAAGCTATTTGAATAAGTGAAGATCTTTCTCTACCGGAGTCATTAAGAAATTAGTAAGTCAAGTCCGTTGTAACTACCTAAGCTGCTCGATTAAAAATTTTCCACAGACTTTGCACAAATTCTAAATTTGTCTGACCTAACTTCTGTGATGTGGGAATGGATCAACTTACAGGGAAAAAGAAAAGAAAGAAAAACGTCTTCAGCTGGATTTAACATTTAAATGCTAAATTGAAATCATGACACAATTGCTTACAATTAAACTGTAAGATTGGACTGTTCCTTACTATTTCTTTAAAAAAAAATAATACAAGAAAATAGTTACTTGGAGAAATACCTCTAATGGTAATAATATGATCTGACTTTGCTTTTTTTGCAGGTAAATTTCAGGTGATGATACAGAAGATGTAGAGCACATTCAAATCTGGGTATCTACCTTAAAAATCCTTTGTGTATGGATTCAGTATCTTGGCTCAGTCTTGTATATAACTTGTAAATTATGGTAGTGTGCAGCACAATTCCAAAATATGTAATAAATCAAAATAACACTATCCTTGTGTCTTGGTATGAAATTTATTCTATTCCAAGGTATTAATGTCCACATGATAAAAACTGTATACTCAGAAATTTTCAGCAAAGTATTTCAATTACCAGAAGAGCACATCTGGAAGACCAGAGGCATGGTCTGAGAACAGAGTAAAAGCCTGACCAGGATGAAATTGGAATAAGAAACTAATGTGTGTTTTGTCCCCTAATGTGAATGCCCTGCTGCTGTATTTCCCTGTTCACTTGGAACTGTGAAGCAGCGAAGATTGCCTTCATATTTCTCTGAGGGAGCCATTAGCACATGCAGGAATGGGGTATGTGGCATGTAGGAACATAGGTATGATGCAACAGAAACAAGAACTTACTTCTCCATAGTTAGACAGTTTCTCCTACCTCCCTAAAATTAGCAACTGTTTTCTGTGTCAGAATGATTTTATACTGGCAAAGAAGGAAATTTGTTCTAGCTTGTTGTGCATAAACTTGGTATTAATGTACTTGTTTTTAATTGCTAGCTATGGATCACTTCTGTAATGAGTGTGGGCAGGAAGATGATTAGGCCTGAAAGAAGCTATGAAGATACCACCAAGACTCTTGAGGACACTGGGGTTTGCTAGATACTTGTTACAAGATTTGTATAACAATACATATCTTGCTGTAGGTAAGCATGAAAATATCTTGTTAAAACTTCTAATGAATTTTGCTGTAAGACTTCTCTGTTGGCAGGTTCAGGCCTTATACTTACCTTCAAATGCATCACAATAGAAACAGTGTTTATTCAGAAGTGTGAGAATGTCTTGTGATAGTGATTCAGTTTGTTTTTAAGACCAGCAAATAACAGGCTAATTAGAAAAGCTCACATGGCACCTTTGATACACAGCTACCTTCTGTTGGGAGAGTGTACACTGAACGGTTGCATGGTGGGTGGGAACAGTGGAAACTCTTCTTCCCTAAGTTCTAGGAAAGGTCTGGAGCTTATAATGGATCAAGCCTTTTCAAGAAAGCTTCACAAGCTGCCAAGCTAGAGACTATAAATGTGATAACCAGGGATTTATTATACTTGAATTTAAGATGTGGCCAAGTTCTCATTTTTTCAGGTACTGTGAATGCTAGTTCAGATTAGCTGAAGCTGAATAATTTAACAGTTCTTGGAATCATATAGACCAGAATTTGAACCGGGAGAATGCTGTCCCACTTTTTATAAAACTAGCAGAGGTGAAAGTAACTACAGTAGTATGCTACTCAGTGGGTATTTACAGTTTGATTGAAAACACTGTGTTCTTATACTGGTAGTTTAGAGGAAGGTGGCGGTTGTTGTTCCCATTTATAACTCAGATTTGTTTGGAGTTGCAGGAGTGGAGAATTAAACTAACTTCGTATTCTTGCCTTACCTTGGTTATTCAATTGCCAACTCATTCTGCTTTCAACATGCTGAAAATGTTACTGTGAAGAGACTAGAAATAATTTGTGCTGTATGTCTAATACATGGACATTTCAAAGTCATCATATTTAGGCATCTGCAGTGGGGATCATCATGGCATCATCATGTACAGAATCTTGTTAACTGCATCTCCAGAATTAACACTCTGCTAGTTATTGCAATTAAGTTTGATTTTTTTCAGTTGACAGTTAAGACTACCATTCCAGATGCAAGAATGCCAGTCTTTCAAAGACATTTTAAAGATGTATCAATAACTGGTTTTGGCCAATGATTATTTTTAATAGCGAGGGGAGGGACTTAAATTCCACAATATACAGAAAGCACATGTCATTTAATTCTCTATATCAGTTGGCTCCTATGAGCTGAATTCATAGTTCCTTTAAAATGGATTTTTAATTGTTGAAGAAATTATAACCAGAGGGAGTTCTGTATGTACTAAGCAGATGCTGACCCTCTTGGTAAAGCACTCCATGTTAAATATATAGGTAAGTAAGTGAGCTGATGTATTTGTCAAGATAACCATACAGAAAATAAATCCTTTGATTCTGTTAATAAATGCTTCTATTAAAAGCATTGAATACAGATGTGTAATTCTCTCTGGTTTCTGCAACTGTTTACTAAAAATAGTATTACTACTTGGGAAGTAGTAATATTTACATTTTACTAAAACAATTGTTTCAGTAACCTACTGGATAAAGTTGAACTGCTCAGCAGTGCTTAAGCTCAGGGCCCAAAACTTGAAAAGTTACCTTCAACCCTAGCTGTGTAAATTTCTGTAGTAAGGCTGCTGTTATACAGTACAGACTGAGAAAAACCACAGTGTTTACAAACACTCTTTAAAATCCTTTAATTTTATTTAAAAAAGCCCTCAATAGGTCTGTTAGAAAAAGAACGATCATTTGTAATGTATCCTCAGACTTCACCTAATAGCAGTGTTCATAGGATTACTCAGATGGTAGAAATTTCTAACCAAGAATGTAGTTTTCAGGAGCTTGAGAGATGATGTCAGACACTTCATTTACCATTTTATGATGATGGCGATGATGGCATCAAAGATGGTAACAATTTCATGCTAAAGTTCAGCTTAAGGTAATAGCTGTCCCAAATACATTAAGGTGAGGGTGTTCTGAAGGGACTGTATAATACTTCAGGTCTGAACAGAGCAGTGTCTTGCTGTTAACTTTGATAATGCTGTTTGTACTATGACAATGCAAAATACTGGGTATTTTCAAAACGGCCTAGGAAGGCTCATCAGCCAGGTCACGTTGATCGAAGTACCTAGTGGAATGAAGTGGAATAAGGTAAAAAACCTCTAATGCAATGTACGCCATGCTTTGAGC
The DNA here is from genome assembly GCA_035584735.1 of Pseudotriccus pelzelni. Lineage (NCBI taxonomy): Eukaryota > Metazoa > Chordata > Aves > Passeriformes > Tyrannidae > Pseudotriccus > Pseudotriccus pelzelni. The sequence goes on along the minus strand of JAWMRA010000161.1, from coordinate 40,192,852 downwards.
TGTTAGATCCCTTGCTTTCTAGCTCTTCTTTTAGTGTTTCTATCATAATTACAGCTTTGTGGCTCAGGTGGCTCATCTGAGGAAAGCAGTAAGCTTACTTTACTGTTAGGTTTATCTTCAGTCCTTTTAGCTAAATATATTTGCTTTATTAGCCCAGGGTACTTCCATTTTTAAAAGAATAAAGGTTAGGACAAGTAATCACACATTTATGCTGGACATATGTTACTGTTTTAGGTGTATTTATGCTGGACATACATTACTGTTTTAGATGTGTAAGTTGCATTACCTGCTAACTAAGCAAATTATCAAGTTCAGAGCTGATATTTGTTCTTCATTCTTGTTCTCCTGAAAAAGAGGTAAATATTAGAACAGTTCTTTTGTTGTCTATGTCAAGTAGAAAGGCTGTTACATGCCGTGTTGTGTGTATTTGTAGTCTTCCCTTCATCCTCAAGCAAATTTAGGACATGAAAGGTTAATTACTAAGACTTCAAAAATTGAAAAATAATCCTCTTAATCTGCTAAATTCACCAAGTCCTTTGCACAATGTTATATTAAATCTTACCTCTAGTACCCTGACTTCTGAACATCGTCTCGCCAGCTGTCGAATAAGGGAATGAGCTTCAGGCAGCAAAGGTTTTTCAAGGCATGCCAACAGTGCATAAAGCCATCTACCCTGTGAGGATTCAAATAAGAAATAACAAAAATAACAAGCATTTCTTTGAAGATTCAAGCTGTTATTGTTATACAGAGTAGGACTGGAGTGTAAGTCTCTAAACAAAATTGCATTTAAGTGCTACATGCCATAATTGAATTTTGAAAACCATATTAGGTACTACACGGTAGAGTTTTGTGCCTCTAGATAAGATTGTGAGCAGTACTCCTGGGTTTCCTGGTATTTTTTCAATGTTGGCCAAAATATAAATTAATACAGCTTACAGTATTACCATCTGAGGGAAGGATTATTTTAGTAATATCTAAAGAATGCTACTTAGCTATCATTTTTTAACTTTTCCACAATCTGTGGAAAAACATTCCTGAAGAATGAATGTATCAAGTCAGATCTTTGTGGAATTAGTGGTTAGATCTGCTTGAAGATTTCTACCACTGTGAAAACATGTCCTTTGTGTTTGTTTTACTTCACAGAATTCTTCTGCATTCTTACAAACATAATTTCTGCTACCAGTCTAACTTTTTAATTTAATTACCGTGTCTAGTGGCTTTCATTGTGCCACTAAACTGAAAGTCAATGTGTGTGTTTTCTGCAATATATTGCTTAAAAAGAAACAAGTGCTATAGAAGAGGACAGAACACTAAAGGCTTTTTAGTGACTCAAAAATAGTGAAGCTGTGTCATGTAAGTAATTTTCCATGACTCTCTCTCTTTGTGGTACTGAAGGATATGAGGTGTTCTGTAGATACAGTGCCATTATATCGCTGGTCAAGTTCTGTGCCAATGTACGCCGTCCATCAGGATTTCTTAGGTTTGGTTTATCAGCCCACTAATGCAGCTAAGTACATGGAAAGATTAAATGTGTCTTTGCCAGTGCACTGTCATGCACCTCCAAACTAAAATGGAGGTGTTGGTAAAAAGAGTGTGCAGCACCCTGGCAGCTTAAACTGATCAGAACCAAAGCTGCTGCTCTCTGACCCTCTGCACTCCCCAGTATCGATAATTGTCAAGCCCTGTGGCTTAAGTTAGTTTGGGGAGTGATAAAAAAGGGAGGGGTTTTGGCAATACTTGTTAGATCTGTTATCTGTTACGTTTTGTAATCAGTCTTCCAACAAGTTCTGTGAATACTTACTTTAATATCTAATCAAGAAAGCTTTGAAAGTAGGAATATGACACATCCATCTAAAGAACTCTTTAGAAATTAAAATAATTTAATAGAAAATGATAAACAATTTATGTTTCGTTTAACGCATTCATGTGCAAATAGTTAAAATAAATTAAAAATTACCAGTTCTGGAGTAAATTTTTTCTCTCCAAACCAGCTTATCAGGTATTCTAAGACACTGGTTACTGTTGCCTTCAAAAGAGGAACAGAAAGAGACAATACAATACTTGTAATGTTTTGTTTTGTCGTCCTTCTACCTGAAGGATTTTATTATAAAGTATTTCTACTCCACTGTGATACTATCTGGTATTTATTCCATGTTGAAGTTACATATAAGGGTAAGGTAAGTGTGTTAAGCACCAGTTCCTGGAGATAACTATATAAAATGAAGTAATTTTCAGTGTTAACAAAATGTTACAGGTAAATAGCTACAGATTAGGAAAGAGGCATCACACTGACTGGTTGTTTCTGCTTAAAGATGACTATTGGGAAACGTAGTAAAGGAATGGTAAATGTGATTCTTCTTGTCTTGGAATGTATATAAAAGTTCATAAATCAAGTTGAAAGGCTGCACTTAAAACACCAAATGAGAAGTCTTAAAACATTGTCAAGCACCTATTGGGACATTCCGCAAAAATTCAAACACTAAATGTTCTACAGAGAAATTCCAACAACAAAATACTCTTAGAACCAGTAATGAAAAATATTACCTAGTAAAGTTATTTGTAGCTGAAGATGATATAATAATTACATGTCTTCCTTCACAGTGTACAATGAATAGAGGTTGTAATAAACAGTTGCCTACTCTAGGCACAGAAAATTAGGTAAGACTGCTGCAACAGACAGAATCACATAATGACATTGCCTACATCATTATTTCTGATATTTTAAGAGGTAGGCTTACCTGATTCATCCTGCTTACAATACTTAGCAAAGGGGGAAAGCCCACCTGAAAAATATGAAATTGGAAAATGCAAACATTATCATAAACATTTTTGTTCTAACTTGAAACATACTAAGATTTTAAGGTGATGTTCAGACACTTCTAGTGATTTGAAAGTCTGTCAGAGCTTTGAAAACTGCTAAAAAACCTTCAAGCAAGTTTAAGATAAGGTCCAGTCAAATTTGGTATCAGAGACCCTTGCTTTTACCATTACAGTTTTGTTTTTTCAAAATGATGCAGTGAAGGGCATGTTTGTAGGATAACATGTATGAGGAGGGTAATCACAGATCACTATGCAACAAACACTAAAGCAGACTACGCAGAAAACTTTCCATTCGGTTCAGTGAGCAACTAAGTAGTGCGCTTAAGCTGACAACAGATGAAGGAACTATTTAGCTTTTTGACTGAAGAGATTAGACTCATTCTCTGCTTCACAGTTTCTACTTAAAAGGAACGAAAAATGGGACTTTCTGCACTCACCAGAGAGCCTACTTTCTATTTAGAACTAAGTGGTACTGAACAGTAGGATTTTTTCTGGCAGTTAGTCTATAAAATAGCAGCTGAAAACCAGATATAAATCCTATACTTACCTTTATGTAATCGATTCCTATATTTTCATTATTGGGTAGTGCGTCTATTTCTGCGTATACTCTCTCACCCAGGCAGAACTTCTTCCAGCCTTCTTCATCCTCTGATTTTGGCTGAAGCAAATAAAAATAAATGAAAACTGTGTAATAGTGCTATGTTGAAGACACTGGAAAAAAGACTTGATAATATTCCTAAATTGTGGCATGAAACCATAAAAGTAAGATTAACCATGGATTTAATGACTGGGAAAACAAACCACATGGCACTGTTACGAATTCTACTCACCATAATAACATTGCTGTCCAAATGTTGTGACCGCCAGTGATTTCTGTGCTTGTTCAGGCTCTGAGTAATTAAAACAAAGCCAAATCACTGTTTAACTCTGTAGTTATTTTATCTTAGCAATAAGTGCTCTTCATTACTCTTAAAATGTATGAAAAGTATATTTTATGACTTTCTATAAATCAGTACATTTATAGGCAGCAGAACTGGCTAAATATTTCTGATGCCTCTTAGCAGAAATGTAATTAAGATGCTCATACAGTGTTTTTGGAAGTAATGTTAAAGCTGAAGGAATTTTGAAGTCTGCTACATAAAGTTTAGTTGAGGTAATAAGCTTTAATAGTCTTCTAGACTTTTCTTGCTATAACAAGCTTAAGAAAAAAATCACTTTGTTTTGATCCAAAACCACACATAAAACCAATATCCTGTTTCCAATAGTGGTCTGTATCTGCATTGAAGGTCTACAGAACAGTTTGAAAGAAGGCAAGTGTGCTTGCTTAGCACTTTTCTTCTAGCTGATGGCGATGCCACGTAAGACAAATTGGCCTGCTTGACAGTTTCCTGTAGGGAGATGTAAATGTTCTGTAACAGAAGAAATTTATCTCCCAATCTAACTTATTGGAGCCATACAAAAGAACACATAAAAATGCTGTAAGTAATAGAAGCTGAGGCAGTGTTTGAACAAGTGACTTCTAGTGCTCTTTTTAAGTTTTGAATACTTTTTAGGATAGTCTCACACTTCACAGTGTTAATTGTGGCACAGATGAGAAGTCAATTGATTTGTCCATTAAAGAAATATCTATACAATGAATATTCTTTTAGATGTCAGTTTCCTTAATTCTCCTAAAACCTTAGATTATGCCTAATATACAGGATGCAATGTGGTCCCCCATGGAAACGGGGTAACTCAGTTAATGTTTAGATGCAGTAGTACACATCTCCACCTTCACTGATTTTCCTCCCTGAAAAAAACATGGTAATGAGCTCATGCAGTGCTACAGCAGCTTTGGCACAGTTGGTCATACCTCAGTACTTGAGGTATTCCTGCAGCGCAGCACCAATGCACTGTAAACATGCTGTCCACCGTACTGGGGTCACAAATGATTTCTCCCTACATCTTTATTATGTTTTCCATTTCACCCTGTTTGAACTGTACATAGAGAACAATGGAATCAGAGAAAGGTTTGGGTTGGAAGGGACATTTAAGGGCCATGTAGTCCAACCCCTCTGCCATAGGCAGGGACATCTTCAACTAAGTCATGCTCAGAGCCCCATCCAACCTGACATGTAATGTTTCCAGGGATGGGGCACCTACCTCCTCTCTGAGCAACCTCTGCCAGTGTTTTACCACCCTCATTGTGAAAAAATTCTTCCTTATATCTAATCTAAATTGACCCTCCTTTAGTTTAGACTGTAGCTTAGATGAACTTAGAACCTTTACCCTTTGAGACTGCTTAATTTTCTGGTTTTGTTCTGTTATTTAAGAGCAGGGTGCAAATGGGTTAGGAAAGATCTAAGTCTATGCTAACAATACAACCTTACAAATACGTTTGACCAAATAAATATTTCTGCTCATAATGGGTGCCACTCATCTGTTGCGTGTCAACAGATTCCTCCATGGAAAGTGTGTTGTCCTTTATGAATCTCCTGGTGGGTTAGAATCCACCTGTTTTTTATAGCAGTTCTGCAGAACATTTCCTGCTAGCACTAGGTTTTAATGTAACTGCATCACATCACAGAGGTTTTTGTTCCTCCTCAACTACTCCATATCCCTTAATCTAAATACTGACATATTTTTGCTGAAGTTGAAGAATTTTTTTAATGTGACTCTCCCAAGAGTTTTATCAGAGGTTTAAAAGCCACACAGTACATACTCAGTTATTTTTCAAGAACTTAAAACATCTGCCTACAAACATCTAACCACAAAGTCATAATATTTGTATACTAGATGTAAAGTTGTCCCCCAGAGAGCACAGATGTCCTATAAGACCCCTCACATACGCTATTTGTACCTGACGAACAGCTGAGAAATTGGCCACCTGCTGCTGCTGCCACCTGAGCGTTGGAGAGTATCCTTCAGGAGCAGGCTGACATCCGGAAATCTGAGAAAACACTGGCAGTAATTATAATGTAGAGAGAGTTTTATAAGAAGAATTCTTAAGAACAAGAGAATCGGTAGATCTTTACTGTCAGGTAAACAATATCCTTTAAATCTTCATCTAAGGTAATTTCAGGACCACATTCAAGACTGACTTAAGAGTTGATTTAGACAAAATTTCTTCTGTCTGATTCTTCTCATATGTGCACAGAAAGGAGAACTAAGTGTTCAAAGTACATTGTCAATATTTAAGGTCTTTCTGTTAGCAATTGTTCTGCCTTAATCTCCCTGTTTATAAAAATCAGGGTGCTGTTTCCTTATCTTGGACAGATGCTATCAATCTTAGGCATTCTACTTGTCAATAAGTTCAGGCAGACAGAAGACCACAAAAACAACTTCTAGGAAATTAACAAGTAGATATAACCTTTTTAAAGATTAGCATGAAAGAGTTATTAAAAAAATCATAATTGTCCTACAAGTGTTTCAGAATTCCACTACAGAGAGGTGAAGAGAACGGTCACAGAAGTTACATGGTCATGTCAGAAACATCACCAGAAACTTCCCTTGAGCAATCTAGTAGTGAAATTTCAGATTACATAGAGAACAGCAAACTTGGTCTGTTTGAAAGCAGAGTAAAAACCAAGCTGGCAGGCCAATGTAACAACAGAAAAATCTGCCTGGGCAGTAAGGAAAAATTCCAATAAAATATTCTGCCAATAAGGAAAAAATGGTGGTAGAATTTAATCTAATTTTAGTTTTTTTACTACCCTTACCCTAGATAAAAACTGAAACCTTAAGACAGGTGTGCAGTGATCTTTCTTCTAAAATTTATGCAGGTTAATTTTATGATTACATACTTGTAAAATTTAATGCAACATTTGATTTCCTCAGACAGTAAAATAGTCTGCTGTGTATCATATAGTATGGATATTATCAATTTAATCAGTTATAAAGACTGCTGTTAACCAGCAGTTGCACAGGTGTTTCTTCAAATCCAGACATTTAATTCTGTAGTGCTTTTAAAATCCAGCAGTGCTGTTTAGTTATGCCGACTTCCCAAAATTAGTACAAACATCATATTAACGTTGTTCCCCTTTATTTTTTCCCCTCTCAAAATCTGTAAAAGCTCTCAAACTTACTGAAATGTTTACTGTCTGCTTCTTTTTCAATTTTCTGGGGTCTATTTTTGCCACGACCACATCAGGACATCGTGCTGCTTCAATTCTACAAAATAAAATCAAGCGGCTGCATTTTTTGCATTGTGTAACAGGTGGATATATGCCGGATGTCTCTGAAATACTCCTAGAATCACGGAAGGTATGAGTTGGAAGGGACCCATCAGGATCATCGAGTCCAGGCACCTCAACAATCACACCGTGTGCCTGAGAGCGTTGTGCAAACGCTTCTTGAACTCTGTCAGGCTTGGTGCTGTGACCACTTCTCTGGGGAGCCTGTTCCAGGGCCCAACCACCCTCTGGGTGAAGGATCTTTTCCTGATATCCATCAGAAACCTCCCCTGACTCAGCTTCATGCCGTTTCCTCCAGTCCTGTCACCGGTCACTAGGGCGAGGAGACTGACACCTGCCCCTCCTGTAAGGTGGTAAGACACGGGTTTGCCGGCGAAGGGCAGCACCGCTCGGCCGCCCCGGCGGGCCCCGACGCGCAGCTCGGCCCGGGCAACACCCGGGACGCGCCGCTCCAGCGGGGAGGTGACGGGCCCACCCCGAACCATCCTCCCCGCCACTCACTGGACGCGCTTCAGATACTCCTGGGGTGTCCTGGGAGGCACCGTGGGGTCGAAGTCCTCGGCCAGGTCCCAGTCCCCCACGGGCAGCAGCCGCGGCATCAGCTCCTCCACGCCCGCCTCCATGGCCGCTCGGCGCTGCTCTCGCGAGAGCGGCGGAACGCGGGGGCGGCGCCCTCCGGTACCGGGAGCGCGGCGGGAGAGCCGCGGTGCCTGTGGGGGGGACGGGGCCCTTGGGGAGCGGCGGTACCTTTAGGGAGGACGGGACCCTTGGGGAGCGATGGGGCCCTCGCGGAGCGCTCAGGGCGCCCCGGTAAGGGAGTCCTGGCGGTGTGCCTTGATGTGTCGCGACCTGCTCTGGGCGTTTTGGCTGCCCTGAAAATCCCCTGAGGGGAGTTTGGCCCAAGAGCAGAGCAGAAAGGGGTTGTGCCAATTCACTGCCCATCAAACCGGGCCAGTTGTCGGAAAATGTGGAATGTGTAAAGTTTTTACATGCAAGAAGAAGGGAGTTTGAATCCGTGAAACAGAGAGCAGCTAACAAGCTCTAAGCGATGCCCAGGTGTTAGCAAGACAAGCTACTTGTTGGTAGATTTGCCTTATTAAGGTTTAGGGCTGGACATGCTTCAAAGATGTCAGATCTAGTGGGAGATTAAGAGAGACTGGGGAGAAGGATGTACCACTGATAGTGGACACAAAAAATGCAGAATTTGTGGGCATTTGATAGAACTTTCAAGATAAGGAAGAAACTAATAAAGCCAGGTCAGCCACTGTGCTGATCAAGCTCCAACTGGATTAAAGGTAATTCTGGCAGGGGCAGATCACGACCACCAACTCAAAAAATCCACCAATCCAAGAGAAAAGAAAGACTGAGCATGCAGACTAGTTATTATGAGCAGTGAGAGAATCGTTAAGCAATAGAAGATAGAATGCTAATTAATAAGAGTTCTGGGTACCTTGTAGCAAATGAACATTAATGCCTTTGTTTGCATAAATGTATAAATGGTGAAAAGTTTTGGTAATAATTTTGCTGGCTTTGTGAATTTGCCACCCAGCAAATTCTTCTCTCCGTGCAGAACTGTAAATAAATACCTCAACTCTGTGTGTGGATTTGCCCCCTGCACACCAAGTGAAAGGACCTATATTGGGACAAAATTATTTTTGATGATAATGAAAATAATAATCAGTTTCATAAGGCCCTGTGTCATTATTCTAATGCACTGTAGTTTTTGCAAGTCACTTTTTAAAACTCAGCCGTTAGTATTCTCTAATTTACCTGCGAACATCCAGCAATAATACTTGTCCCTTCTTTGAAATACTTTGAGCTCTGTGGTTGGAATCAGTTACATAAAGTTAATTGCTATAAATTTACACAGAGTTCTCATTCTGGAAGGGTCAGTACCTGAGTTGTTCCTGTATGTGTTTATCTGAAGACTATTATTATGTAGGAGCACCGAAATGCCAGGAAGGTAGCACAAGGGGGGGTTGCTTCTCAGCTAAGATAAAAAGCAGAAGGCTGCTGCTGTAATAATTTACATTGTGTATTATGAAATTCCTGTTACACAAAATGTCAGTCTGTATATGATCTTTCCTATTAGTTCTGCATGTGAAGTCCTTTTGGTGCTATCTGCAGTCCATCTAGTAGATCACAGTAGCTCTAGATACTTCTGACATAAGTTCAAAAATGAGGAATGCCCTTTTTTTTTTTTTTGCCTGCAAAGCTGTGTTTTAGCAGTTCTAATCAAACACCTACCCTAACTCCTCCTCTCCAAGGGCTTTTGTTTGTTTTAAGGTGTTTCCAAAAGCACCTACGTGTACCAGGGAGTTTTAATTCTGAAACCCGGATCTAAGGTCCTAGTTGAGTGTGCAACAGTTGCAGTCACCACTAGAAATAAAACCTGCTTAGCTAAAACTCCAGTGGTAACTCTGGACAGGCTGACTGATGATCAAGACAAAAACTTTGGTGAGTTCAGCTATAAAGAGTTAATTTCTAATACTTTCTAATGTTCAGAACTTATTTTTCCTATTTTTTGTAAAGTCAAGAACTGTGAACAGAAAGAGAATTTACAGATATAAATATACTTTAAATATACTGTCTGTAGGTTACTTTTTCTGAAATTTTCCAGTGATACTTTTTAAACAAAGTAACAGGTTTTTAATTACTACAGGTAGTCTTTCACAGGTGATAAAATTATTCCTAACAAGTTTTACCAACAATGCTGATGCAATGGCAAGCAAATATGACTCAGTGGAGAAAGAGGAAAAGGAAACTGGAAATGTATATTCTTTTTCCTCAACTCCTTAGATATTATGGAAGAGTATTTTTCCAAAGAAAGGGTAAGCTGTATTAGTGGATATGCATTGCTGAGCAAAAAAAAATTAAGAATCTAACACATAAACTAAAAATTCTGAATTAAGAAAAATTAAATGCTTTCAATCTACCTTCTAATACTGGGAGCTAATAAAATATTTTCTTATAGTGAGTATATACCTGGGTTTTGTTCTATTTTTTTCTTTCTCCTTGATTTTCTCTGTGGTTTGCAGCACCATAACAGCTACAAAACTTTTCTTGAAATTTAGAGCATTGGATTGAGTTATTATGTAATGAAATTTAGTTGTGCTAATGACTGATTAAAAATACCGTATACCTTTTATTTGTAGTGAACCTTCAGAGTAGCATATTCTCTTATTTTCCCTTCTTCTTTACCTGTCTTAAAATAGCAGTTGCCTCTTTTTTCTCTTGCTGTTTAGTGTTCATCCCGCAGTTATGGTTTTGGGACTTGCCTCTTTTTAAGGTAACTTTCTGAAACTGTTTCACAAAGTTGCAATAAAGCAGGATGCCGTAGTCAGTCTGCAGAATGTTTTTCAGTCCTCCCCCATGTCCAGATTGGTTGCAATAAGATATCTTAGGAAAGACAGAGAAGTTACTGTTCTAGCCTTTTGTGGCAGGCTTGTTAAAAACGATTCCTGAAACTGAAGCATCACTATAACTTGGCTTTGGGGGATAAAAAGATAACCACACTAACAAAACAAACAAACAAACAAACCCATACAGTTACGTTAATGTGAAAATTATTGTGCAGATAGTAAATAAACATGTATTTATAAATATTTCTAGATATGAGTTATTGTTTCAGGCTAAAAACCAGCAGGAGTATAATTTCAATATATTTTTTCCCCAGGAACTCCGAAGAAATATGTAAACAATCTTCCAGATTAAAAAGTTGCCATAAGTACACCTAGTGGAAGATGGGCTACGAGCAGGGTGAGCTCAAGGACTCCCGGAAACCCGCGTGGCTCGGTGCCGAGGAATTCCCTGACGGACAGAGTAGCTGCGGACAAAGCAGCGCATCCGGGACCTGCGGGCACAGGCGCAGCCCCAGCGCTGCCGAAGGGCAGAGGAAGCGAAAGTGCCCGCGACATCCGTGACACCTCCTCTCCGGCACGGCCTGGGGCTGCAGAGGGAGGCCCGCGGGCCCGGCGGGGTGTGCCGAGGGCGGGGAGCGGCGGCGCCGGGCCCGCCCCGCGCTCTGCCCCTTGACGTGGCGCGGACTCTCCCATCAGCCATGTTGATGCGTCGGCAGCGCCGGGGCGGCTGCGAGCGGGCGAGCGGGCGGCGGGAGCGGCCACGGCGAGAGCGGCGGCGGCGGCCGGGGCTCGGGGTGAGCGGGCAGGGCAGGGCTGAGGGGGCAGCGCAGGGTGCGGGGAGCCCGAGCGGGCCGTGCCGGGGGTGCCGCGGGGAGGACGGTCCTTCGGCGGCAGCCGCGCTCCCCGCGCTGCGGGGTACGGGTGCACCCGGCCTGGATGCCGGGCCCGGAGCGGGTGTGGTGGGAGCTCCCCACCGTGGCAGTGGGGGATTCCCGGGCCGCCCGGCGCTGCTCTCGGGACCCCCGGTGGTCCTGAAGGTCCGGAGGTACGGCCGGCGGCGGGTCGGCGCTGCCCGCGGCCTCCCGGGCCGGGGGTGCGGGCGCCCTTCCCGTGCGGCGGGGAGCGCCCGCCCGGGCCGCGGGGGTGCTCGGGCCGCCGAGAGCGCCGTGCTCGGCCGGGGCTGCCGGAGCTCGGGGGGGGCCGGCGGGGCACGGCCTTTGCACGGCCGTGGCTGCGCCGGGGGTAAAGGGCGGCTCGCTCCGGCAGCGGCGGCTGCGGTGCTCCTTGCCCAAGCTCTGCTGTACCCTCGTCGTTGTGCTGCTGGCGGGGGTGCCTTGGTAAAGCTATACAGGAGGCAGGCCCTGCTGCCTTTGAATGTGTGTTTCTTTTCTAATTTAATAACTCAGATTACCACATACCTGGGTTATTAAAAAAAAAAAAAGAAAGTCCTCAGTAAGAGGACTGGGAGAGCAGGTTTGGAGGATGACTGTGTTTGAGTAGTGAAAATGTTGTGAGTTTGACAGCTTGCAGTTGCTTTACATAACTGCTTAGCCGTTCTCCTCGTACATTTGAGTTCCTCCTTGGAACTGAAATAGTTTTGTGTCTGATGTGCGATTTAGGCATGAAAAAAATAATTAAAGTTTTATTACTAATCTCTTTTACCAGATTGTTAGCGCATAGTAAACTTAAAGGAGGTGTTTTGTGAGAAAAATGCACAGTGAGCTGTTACTAATCTAGTGGTATTTAAACGCATGGCCATATGAGGGACTCTGGTCTGTCTGTGCTGGAATTCTTACGATGCTGTAAAGAGAAATGTTTTGATTTTGTTTGTATGTGCTTCTAAGGATTAAGGGATATTGTTCTGGGGATCTGTTGTATTGGGACAGATTTACCTGGGATGTGTAAATGTTTAAAGGTGCTGATAGTTAACTAGTGACTCTCTATGCAATTGAAGCATGGCTTCTTTTGTGACACGGATTGTCATGGTGCAGGGATGCAATGTACATTCAGCCTTAGCAGTGGGAAGTAGGGAGGAAGACAGAAAGGAGTGCTGGTTTTGTCTGGATATGCTAATCTGCAGCAAAGGTAAAGCAGTGACATCCCAACGTGGGAACTGTTGCTTTCAACTGTTCGGAAAATCCCTTCTCTGTGGTTTTCTGAGGGCAATGTGTATTTTGCGGTACTTGGGTGCCTGCAGTTTAGTGTCAGTCAGGAGGGTGTGCTGTTCTTGAATAATGCAGTACCTCTCCACAGCTATCCCAGAAAATGTGCCTGCATTGCTGTAAAAGTGGTACTGAACGTAACTTGTCAGGCCAAGAGTCCACATTTGATGAATGATGAAATAGGTAGGCATTATTGGCTCTTGAAAAGGAAGAAAAGAATGGAAGAAAAGATGGAGGAAAGTAATTATTAGCAGGTTTTGTCTTCTGAATAGGAAATACATGCCTTATGAGAAAGGAACAGTATTTAACTCAATAAATCAAAAAAATCCTTTATGTATGTATGTGCATATTGTTAGTCACTGCACACTGCTTGTACATTGCCCTCTAAGGAGCAGTAACTGAGTAGTAAAAGTAATGTCTGCGTAAAGCCATTTCAAACGTTGCTAGAGTAAAATGTTGAGAAAACAGTTTGAAGTCCAGTACAGAAAGTGTGAGTTCACGTTGTGATGTTTAGAGCTGGAGTTGGTGTACTCTGTAGCCAATGCCAATGAATGGCTGAAATAGCCTTTAACTTGCAATTTGCTGTGTCTCAGCAGATCATTTTTAAAAGGAGAGATTATTCAGTTTGTGATTATAGCAGAGGTAGTTTCCTAGTGCAGATTCTTGCATCAATACCCCATTTTTCAGGGATAATGCTCCTTCACCTTTTTACAAAACACTGATGGATTTTAATCTCTTAAGGGAGAAATCTCTTAAATTCTATATCCTCTTAAAATACCAGGCTGTTCTTTCTTCTCTTAGCTGAATTAACTTCTGTCTCAGATCTCTGTGTAGCAATTATAACTTCTAGATATTCTCTCCTTTTGCTGAAAATTTTAAAAGCCTTGGGTCAGTGCCCAAAACTGTAAATTTGAATTCAAAGAATTGTTGATAAGTGCTTCTTGATAGAAAATGTATTGGAATATGGCACTTGTATTTCTTATGAAGTTATTTCCCAGTATTGCTGTAGGAAAGTACTCTTGTGGAATATCATGTTGTTATTCCTTTATGTTTGCATGTAGGCAGCATCCTGAGTTACTGAAAATGTGGTTCAAAAACTCCTACAAAATTTTATACAGCAGAAGACATAAAACAAGTACTCTTAGGAGAAATACTTTCTGCTATTCATTCTTAAAATGAGTTAGAGAATTAAAACAATTTACAAGAATGACTGATTTTTTTTGCTAATGAACAGAACGAACAACTAAATGCATTAGTGAAAGTCCTTAAAGCTGTGTGTATTTTTTGTAAGCAAGTCTTTTTTATAGTATTAATTTGCTGTATAATCTCTACTCTGACCAACCTTAGAATTATTGCTTTAGTTATAACACTCCTTGCCTGGGTTTGTTGCTTAGTCAAGAAGTGATCAGAAGATAAGTAATTTGCACTGTTTAACTTGTAATATATCAACTCTTTTGAAGGAGTTGCTGCGTCCTGCAAGTCTTAATTTTTTTTGTTTCCTCTTAGAATTCTGCACACTGCTTTTAGGATTTAGGAAGCACTACTTGGTGTTTTGTTTGATTGTAACTCAGTTACAGTATTTGAATGAGTGACTGTTATAAAGTGCATTCAATATTAAGTGGTTAAAAATGTTTTTATTTCAACATTCTGCTAATGGTTATCATTTTATTTTAGTGATAAACAGAGAAGTTGACCATGACTACCTTCCTGGAATTCATCCAGCAGAATGAGGATAGAGATGGAGTTAGATTCAGCTGGAATGTTTGGCCTTCAAGTCGTCTTGAAGCTACAAGAATGGTGGTCCCACTGGCTGCCCTCTTCACACCACTGAAGGAACGGCCAGACTTGCCTCCCATTCAGTATGAGCCAGTTTTGTGCAGTAGGACCACATGCCGAGCTGTTCTGAATCCCCTATGGTAAACCTAATGCATATGTTATTCCCGTATTTTGCCTTAAAATCTTGAGAATAGTGCTAATTGAACTGTGCAAAAGATCTGGCGTATGCAAGTTCATGTGCTCCTCGCGTGAGTATACAGCTCAGACTTACAGATCTTAGGTGGTTCTGCACATAGATTTGCGTAGGTAACATGCATACTTAAGACACAGCTTTCATTTAAGGCGTCTTTACGGTGTACTTAATTATTGATTAAGTATGTTATTTTTCTGGAACTATACATCTTGGAATGTATAGTTAGTATACTCTTAACATTTTGCCTCGGGAAAGTGATTTGCAGTAAAAGTTACAGTACTGTATCTTTTGAATTGTTGGGCCCTGATGTAGTTTAATTTCCAAGTGAAATAAGCTGTTTTTGTTATTGACCTTAGTTCATTTGTAGATCAAAGCAGGTTAGCTGGTTTAGTTTACAAAAATAGAAGGTGATAGACAGACAGGTAGATAACATCAGAAGTAGGCATGAGAGAGGGTGAAAAGCTGTTTAAGCTAAAGGGTAATATTGGCACAAGCTCAAATGATTGTGGACTAGTCATGAATAAGTTTAGGATGGAAGCAAAGGAGGTGTTTCATATGTCATTCCTGTTACAGAAGTACAGAAAAGAAACAGAACATTTTCTAAGTTGGAGTTTGATAGGCATGGGAAAGATCCTGAGTGATAGTGAGAGATTAGATGTGATGTAAAAGATTCTATAGAACAAATTCAGTTTTATGAATGACTTGTCGCTGCCTGGGAGAAAATACAGTTTTGAAGCAGATGTAAAATCGTGTTTCAGTGTTAAATACAGTGGCTGATTGTGCTGGAAGCCAGACTTAGCTGAAGTTAACTTTTTTGGAAGCATTATCTTTTTCTGAGCACTGGAAAGAAAACAATGGAAAGACAAAGTTGCAAAGGGTCAGTGAGTTGCCTGACATTACAGCAAGCTATGGGTGTTTTTCCTGTATCTTGTGTACAAATCATGACTGGGATTTTTTTCTTTTTTTTAAACAAGTGTGATTAGAGACTCAATATGGGAGGACCTTTTGAGGTCTGTTTGGTGCTTTGGGCTGGGTAATTTGCAGCCCCTGTAATTGGTATAGATAATTTGATAGCAATAAAGCTGTGTTGTGTTTACAGCATAATGGGACTTATCTGAAGATTTGATGATATTTTAAAAAGATTTTTGCCCTTGTAGACAGGAGAAGATATGGTAGCAGGAAGTGTACATTGAGAACTATGAAGTTTACTTTCCCTTGAGATGTGAGCAGGGCTCTGTTAAGACATCTCTATGGCATGAAGATACAATTTGCATTTTTTATATTAACTGTATTAATAAACATGTAGACAAAAGGAGATAGTCTTATCAACTGAAAAAAAAAGTTATTTTCATTGTAGAGGTAGCTGTAATGTTGGAACCTGTTTTTTCAGAGCTTAATGTAAATTCAGGGTAGTCCCAGACTGAAAGCTAATAGACAGAGGCAGAAAACAATGAAAAAATGCAAAGGTAAGGAGAGTTAGAAAGATTTTCTAAAACTGTGGAGAAAGTCTCTAATATAGGGGCTGAGTATTTTTAAGTTTCTTATTTTCTTCTTTTCCTTGAAGATCATTTGTTCTCCCTAAGCACAGTAATTTGCCTGATAAATCTGTGTAAGACTTCGCTTATTTTGAGTTTGTAATATGGATATTTAGGAGAAAGTATATTAGAAGGAAGCTTTTTCAAAGTCACTGTGTTTTTGAAACACTAAAAGAAATGCGTTTTAGGCCAGTGGAGGAAAATGAATTGTTCATGCTGTATAAACTTTTCTTATTGTATTTTTATAGCCAAGTGGATTATCGAGCAAAACTCTGGGCTTGCAACTTCTGTTACCAGAGAAATCAGGTAAGAAAGTGAAACATTCAGCATATGGAAGATATTTTTATAAGGTAAAATGAAAATCTCGGTTTTTCAAATTATAGTTGCAAACTGAAATTGACAGCAAGAGCGGGAGCGTGCAACTGTATCTTCAGACATTGCATTGATATTTTTTTATAGCAACAGTAGTGAACATCTGTTGCAAAGTCATCCATATGTATGTTTTTGCTTTTGTAGAAGTTATAATCTTTCATTCATGCTGAATTTCTGTGGTTTTATTTGCAGTTTCCTCCCACCTATGCTGGCATATCTGAAATGAATCAGCCAGCTGAACTTTTGCCTCAATTCTCCAGCATTGAATATGTAGTACAGGTAAAATCATCAGATGAAATCTCTAACATTTATAGTGTTGCAATATGCAAAAAGAATTTGTTTTACTTCTTCACTGCATTTTAATGACTCTGGGTGTGTATTTGCTTGTTAGTAGATTGAACATTTATGCCATCAGTTGGAAAAGGAAAACATAATGTTTTATAAGAACACTAGGATTGCTAATAAGACTGGTTTAAAAAAAAAAAAAAAAGAAAAAGGTGTGTTGTAAAGTTGATACTTCTATTAGGTCTGTTTCTTTACAAGGGGCTAATCTGTGTTTGTGCCAGGAGGCTGCTCACTGTTAGTTGATCAAGCAATTTCAGTTGAAATTTGACTGACTGTTGATTTTAATTGAAATTTGTATTTGGATAATTAGTAGTTAGTTTTAGGGCTAACTGGTTTAGAGACAACAGCTAATATATATTTAATTCAAGTATTTAAATTTTAATATTCATCCTTTCTTAGCATGGAAATTACTTGAATAGAAACAAAAACTGGACCTAACCCTAAATTGCAAATATTCACAATTGCAAATTTTTGTAATCTCTAAATTCTAGTTTTGAGGATTAAAATTTGTAAGACTTGAGTGAGACAGATCGTAATCTGAATCCTTACTGAAGTCTTACAAATTTTAATCAAAAGAAGAGTGAACACTGAATGGAATCTGTACTTTTTGCTGACTCTTGTAATGCAAAGTAAATGGGATGTTTGCTCATAGTACAGCAAAATGAGTTTGGATAGGATAAAAAGAACTGATGATCTCTAGAATAAAATTATGAGGTGAAATGCCATGGAATGCCATCAATGTGGAATATTTTATCATTATGAATAGCTTTGTGACTCTTGTGATCATTTGGAGTAATGAAAGTTCGTTGTAATTGGCACTTGCTTCAAAACTATCATGACATCCTGAAAGGATTTTTTCCTTTCTTCTATAGTAACCATTTCCTTTTTGTGCGGAGTTCATTATGATAAGGGTTTTGTTCCAGACCCTGATTACTAACTGAGAGGGAGTTAAGTTAGATGGAACACTGACATTATTGGTATGATTAATTAAAACTTTTACGAAATGTACTTTACTTGTTCATTTTTGATCCTGTAAATATTGCAAGATTTGTTTTTCATATGATTATAATTGTGTTTCTCAAAGCGTGGTCCTCAGATGCCGTTGATATTTCTTTATGTTGTGGACACATGCATGGAAGATGAAGACTTGCAAGCTCTGAAGGAATCCATGCAGATGTCGCTCAGTCTCCTGCCACCAACTGCATTAGTAGGTCTCATCACCTTTGGCCGAATGGTGCAAGTTCATGAACTTGGATGTGAAGGAATTTCCAAAAGTTATGTCTTCAGAGGAACAAAGGACCTGTCTGCAAAACAGCTTCAGGTAATGCACTGAAGCAAACAAAAGGAAGTCATCAAGGTGATGATAATGGAATAGTTTATAAACAAATTTTGTAATAACATCTTATGTATTTGACTACAGGAAATGCTAGGGCTTACAAAAGTAGCTGTTTCACAAGTTGGTCGGGGTCCTCAAGTGCAGCAGCCACCACCTTCTAACAGGTAATGTACTTAAAATATCTAAAACACATACCTTGACTACACTGATTTACTAGAAAACCAGTGTTTTAAGATAATGAAAACAATCAGCTCAATGAGTAGTAGTAAAATTATTAGAATTGTTCTGAGATGTTATAGATGTATAAGTAATGATGCTTCAATAATAATTTGACCTGTGTGCTGGAAAGTGTTAATAGCTTCTTTAGTGCCCCCTTCTTATGTGGTTATCCACTTGTGCCTTCCCTTTTACTTCCTCTTCTACTTCTGTCTCTCATTTGGAAGTTACAGCCTAGTGTTTGATTTTTCCTGTGTGTTCTACTATGACATAGAAGAAAGTTATGGAATGACAGAAGAGAATGACAGCTTTCCTGTCTTTGTCCTCCTGAAAATAGCTGCATTTGTAGACTGCCTGCAGCAGCACAGAAGATATTTTATATGTTAATTTGTCTCCTGATCTTAGATTTCACTACTTAGAAGTAGTGAAATTTCAGTTACTTTTTGAGATTTGTAGGTCATCACCTGCTCTGTTCTTTTGACTAAGTAGGGTTCTTTCTGGATATTGGTGGTATCTCTAAGTCAGCAAGTTTTAGTTTTACAAGCTCTTTGCTGAACTTCTCATGCTGAGTGTGTATGTAGTAATTCCAAACGGCTTCATCTTGGTGAGGCGGAGACATTGCTTTGAATCCAGACTAGAATCTAGAATTAGACATTACTGGTATGTGTCTAATATATTGCTAGTAAGCAACTGCTAAAATGTTCATTTAGCAATTTAAATCTAAACTAATTCCGTGTATTTGTTTCCAGATTTTTGCAACCAGTGCAGAAAATTGATATGAATCTAACTGATCTTTTGGGTGAACTGCAACGAGATCCTTGGCCTGTTCCACAAGGAAAACGACCCTTACGTTCTTCTGGAGTGGCTCTATCTATAGCTGTAGGACTCCTTGAGGTAATGGCTTTTAACTACAGCGGTGCTAATATGTAGATAATTTTCTTGCAGAAAAGCTGCCACAATCAATATGTAAAAACTTTCCTAATTGATGCATATTAGATTTGTAGGATGATCTGATGCATATCATCCTGTATATACATAGAATATTATGGACGTTTACACATTTTAATAAGGCAAAACTAAGACTTTAATGGCAGATTTAAGTTTTGAAGAAGTGCAGTTGTTAGAATCCTATCAGTGTGATAAATACCCACACAGCTATTTATTTTGTTCAATTTGTAGCAAAACCTAATGGTTTTATTTGTCTTTTATTTCCTGCAGTGCACTTTTCCTAATACTGGTGCACGTATAATGATGTTCATTGGAGGCCCAGCTACGCAGGGACCTGGCATGGTTGTAGGGGATGAGTTGAAGTTACCCATAAGATCATGGCATGACATTGAAAAAGACAATGCAAAATATGTGAAAAAGGGTACTAAGGTAAGAGATGGTGGCGTGGTTTTGTTTACCTGGCTCTGAATAGTGGTGTGTCTTAAGAATGTCTTCAGAAATTTCAGTTAGAAATTGTCTAGTCACATTAAAGTTCTTTGGAGTGCTTTTCTGGTTTAAGTCAGAAAAAATTATATTACTAAATGGTATATCTAGTGTAAGGCTGGCCCTTCTAAAACAGCTGCTCGAAACGGCCTCTGTGGTTGGGGGAGGGCTAGGCTGTAGAGTTTAGACATAGTTAATTTAATCTAAAATGGAGATTTGGGCTGGTGAAATAGATCCAAAACCTGTTGTATTCATCTTAACTGATTATAATGGGAGCTTAGACAATTAGCTAAGTTGCAGGTACCTGTCATTATAGACACATGAGATTGAAATGGTAAATTCGGTGCTGTGTTAGTGCTAAATGCAAATTTTAAAAAGAAAAAGATCAAGGTAATTTTTTAGATTTAGATTAAATAGCAAATTTAGATTAAATAGCAACCACTGGACTCTCTAGTGTGAATTGGTCTCTCAGCTTATCAGAAAAAAAAAACCCAAGTGTTGAAAATTCCAGTCTTAGTTTTTACTTGAGCTAAAAATATACTTTTATATGAATAAAGTCTGATAATGTTGTTTTGGTAAAATTCTGGGAGTTTTGGATTTAGTATGAAGATGAGGAAAGTTCACATCATAAATTGCTTATGAACTGTATTTTCATCTTGGTTTTAGCATTTTGAAGCCCTGGCAAATCGGGCTGCAACAAATGGTCATGTTATTGACATATATGCATGTGCATTGGATCAGACTGGTCTTCTGGAGATGAAGTGTTGTCCCAACTACACTGGGTATGTGTCTATTAATTTTTAAGTAGTATATAAAGATGAATTTTTTTGGGTTTTTTGACCTGTTTAACAGGAAGCATTTATAAAAAATACGCTGCTTTTTTTTAAAAAAAAAGCACAAACACTCTGTACTATGCTGGTTTTATTTATACCGGAATTTTGGGATTTCTCAGCCTCTGGCAAGTTTGTCATCACAATTGTGGGTTTTATAAGGAGACGGTTTCTGTTTTTCTTTTAATGTGATCTGCTTGAGGCTTGAATGACATGGGTATCTTTTAGATACACAATTTATTGTATGCATTGTTTCTGTTTTTCAGTGTTCAGGTTTCAGTAGAGATAAGGACTTGCCATCCTTTTTTTTCCTGATCTCCAGAGTGGTACAAAATGCTCTGTTAGTCTTTGTCTTGTTTATGCTGTTCTTTTATATATTGTTATTTATAGGTTCAACTAGTGGTTTAGGTGATTATCAAGTACATCGCTTGCTCCTGATATTTGCTCCCCCTATGCAGATCTATATTTTAAACGTGGTCTTGTATTCCCTCCAGCTTGTCTTGGCATCATTTCACTTTGATACAATTAAAGCAAGTTCTAGTCTTTCTCATGAAACCACTCCCCTATTTTCTGTCACTCTATAACACCCTTACCCTTCCTGTTACGCAATTCTGTACTCTGGTATAGCTTTTCACTCGTGCTTGCATATGAAGTACCTCATTAGTTTCGTAAATCCTGCCAAGTCTTCCTCCATGTTTTTTCTAATGCTGTCTTTTCTTTCTCTTTCTGAAAGCCTGTTCTACACTTATGATACTTCTTCTTTCCTAGTATAGCCATCAGCTTTATGTACTACTTGAGTTTTATGTTAGTCTTCTATATTCAGTCTGGATTCTTGTGCCAAACTCATTTCTCTTGCTTGTTACCATTAGCTTTGTCAATATGAAGTACAGGTAAAATTAAATGAAGCATCTTTGCTTATTAGTTTAATAACTGTTGTATCTGTGAGTAACAGGCTTTCTTAGTTGTCTGTCAATATCTGTATATGACAAGGATCCTAAGCACAGCATCTTCTATCCAAGAAGAATGAGAATGCAGCCACAGGTTGTAATGAGCACATGCCACTGAGTTTCAGGCCAGCCTGACACTGCCAGCTTGCTTCTTTTCAGAGCTGTGTGTATGGCCCTAGGTTGGGATTTTCACTGCTCAGGATCTTTATGTTTAAATTTATGATTTTTATCTGCATATTTGACACCTATACCTTTTCTGGATCAAACTCGAATTGTGTTTTTTTATATACAGTGGTGTAATTTTGCTCTTTCTGTCTGCTCATGTGACTCACCCTGTTTCCACTCCTCCAGCAAAATTATCCTTAATGTATAGTTCATCTATTTCTCCTACAGCGGTTCCTGTTTTTTCTCTTTGGTTACATCCTGCATACAGGGAAGAATTTCTGATTCTGCCCATGCCTGTTTTGTTCTATCTTTGAATATCCACCTGACAACTTCTTTTGGATGTTATGTTTGACCTATTGACATATTTTACTAATAGGATTTAATGAATATTTTTAAATGAATGAAAATAGTGTCTCCCATTACTATTTTCTAAATGCATTGTATAGTATTTCATGGTAAGGGGCAACTGTTGCAGTTACATCCACAAAATATTGCTAAGCATATTGTTCAGCATAGATTTAAGCCTGAAATAATGAGTAAACTACACAAAATAATATAGTTTGGAATAATAAATTTTAGAAGTAAGCTGACTTTGCATAATAGGGTCTAAAATGTTGAAGTCCAATATGGTATTTTCCCAGTGATTGTTACATATTATAATCATAATGACCTCAAGATGCATAGGGCAAGAAGCTCACTTAAAAGTTTAATCCCTAACATTGTAGCAGAATACTAATTTAACGTTAGTCTATTTTTAGAAGGCAGAAATGTGCCTCACAATGAACTATCTTTAGTTTTTAATCTTTAAGAAAAATAAGCTGTATAAATCCCATGTGTTAAATTATTGCTTAATAAGTAATCTATTTTAACTCAAGGGTTTTGTTTATTTTGTTGTTATCTAGAGGCTACATGGTAATGGGAGACTCTTTCAATACATCTTTATTCAAGCAAACCTTTCAGAGAGTATTCACTAAAGATATGCAAGGACAATTTAAAATGGGATTTGGTGGCACATTAGAAATAAAGGTAAGCATACAAAAGTTCAGTATGTTAGTGAAACTCTGGAGTAGGATGGCTACAAACTGTGGAATATTTGCCCTCTAAAGGAATTTTTAGGAACATGCTAAACCGATATGTTAAGGTTGGCTTGGTTATAGTTGTTACTGCCTAGCTATGTTTTTGTAGTTCTGTGATTCTGTAAATGTGAGTTAGGTATAGTGGTAATTCCTTCTCACCCTGCATTCAGTGACAGCTAAAAGAGAGACTAAAGTAAACGTCTCTGTTAGAAACTCAAAATGCCGTGTGCTTCGATTTTGATATCAATAGTGAGTGTTTCTTGAGTTTTGGTCCAGCTTCTCTGTGTAATTCAGGACAGGTGTCCTTTATTTTCCATCCTTGTCAGAATCCATTCTGGCACTTAGTCAGTGGTCATTTCCACCTCCACCCTTTTGAGAAGCTTAGAGCTGAATGTGCTATAGGTTCAGGTACTGTTTTCCATGATGTTTCTTACAAAATATTGCAGTCCTGCCATGTAGACGGTTAGTTTCATTTTTGGTAAAATTCTGTTTTACTAGGACAAATAGTTGAACCCTCTTTTTTTTGTATACATTTTCTTGTGAATTTTGTTGGAAGATCCTGGAAAATGTAAAAAGGGAGCCCCAGTTTTAGAGGGATGTACAAATCACTCCAAACAGGAAAATTACATTGGAAGAATATAAATAACTGGATCTTGCTTTTAGCTACGTATTTCTAGGAGATAGAATATGAATGCATTTTGGGATATGTGTAGGCTTATCTTGCCAGTCTTCAGTTTTAATCTTATCTTGTGAACATTTTAACCTCTTGGTTAGAAAAGAGACATTACCCAGTATACTTCATAGGGTCTCACGTTTATAAATTAAGCAACTCTTCTCCATGTTTTAATTTATGTTCATGCTATTGTTTCAGGTGTACTAATTTGTACAGCAAACAAATGTAATTAAGTGTAGAAAGTAAACTCATAGAAAGTTTCTCTAAGCGTTATTGGATGTATAGCCTTTCCTAAAGGTATCAGTAGTCTGATATGCATTAAGGTTTTAATTATCTAATGATAAAATAAGAGTGGATTCTTTAGCATGGCATTTTAATGTGTGTTTTTATTCTAAATATGAAGACTTCAAGAGAAGTAAAGATTTCTGGGGCGATTGGACCCTGTGTCTCTCTCAACTCTAAAGGACCTTGTGTCTCAGAAAATGTAAGTAAACGTTGCTGAAAATAAGGATAATATCCTACTATGGAAAAATAGGATTTAAGATTTCTGGATTTGAAGAGAGTCTGAAACTTTTCCATAAATGGAACAAATAGTGATCAGTTTTTACCGATTTTAAATTCAATACGTGCAAGCTTGCATTCATTGCTAGATCACGTTCAAGTTGTATTAAACCTTGCAGATTCCTTGTTCCTTGTTTAGGTTTGTCCATGTCCTTGTTTAGATTGTTTGGATTTGGTTGCTGTAAAATTGTTATGCGAAAATTACACCCTGATGTAGCAAAAACTAATGCTTTATTGTTAATATCAGAGCTATGTCCTTTCATCCAAAGCGAACCATAAAAATACATTTCTTAGAAAGATTTGAGAGAACAGGAGGATACAAGACTGTGGCAACATCCCCTTTATCTTGAATCTGCCTTTCCATTTCTGTAGCTGTTTCACCAAATGCACATTTAATTTATTGGAAGGTCTAACTATTGCAGGCTCCTGAAATAACTCCTTTAAATTATCTTAGACTTAAATTGTCGCTTATTTTCTTATCAGATAATATTGTTAACATTTGATTACTAATAAGAAACAATTCATGCAAGTAACCAAATCTCTTATATTTGAGGGGTCTCATTTTTGTTCCTAACAATCTGCATAATAGAGCACTTTCCAGTATGAAAATGCTCAAAAATGGCCTGCTTTAATCCAGCATTTTTCACTCCTTGATTTTTCCTTGTATTTATGGTTGCATCACTGTGAATTAAAAATCTCAATATAATCAGCATTTTTTTCTTAGTGATCCAGTACTGATTTTATTGTTTCATTGCCTGAAGGGACCACATATTTACAATAAAAGTTAAAACCCTAGAAAACCAATTAAATGTACATCATCTACTTTAAACTACACATCTATTTCATGAGATGTAATAGGAAATTCAGTTTTGAATTAATGTCTGTTTTGTCATTCTTTTGCCTTGCAATTATATAATATATATTCCAAACGCTTTTTTGTTGAAATTATCTGAATTAAAAATTTTGAGGTAAAACGGATGAATAAAATGAGAATGCAGCTCATTTCAGTGGGAACTGGCCAATTCCTGTAGCCATAATGCTTTTAAACGAATACAAGCACAGTGGCAATATTGCCAGTATAATTTTCCTTGAATTGTTTTATCAGTTTCACTGTGTCCATTATGGTTAATGAATTATTTTAATGGGCTTTTCTGGGTATTTATGTTCCTTTGATGCCAAAAAAGAATTATCAGTTGAAATAGGTCTCTATCCCTGTACAATTACCTTCCTAGTTATTAGAGACTGTGTAATCATGTACAATACATAATGTAAGCTCTCTACATTTTACTGCTGTGCCTTAGAAGAGTCTTTACACTTAAGTGTGCTTCTTGCCTCTTTTCTTGGGGCTGTTTAAGCAGTCTGGTACTTTTTCCTGTTTCTGAGTTGCTTTTTAATTTTTTTCTAATGCCAGCTCCTTGTCTTTCTAATGCTTTAATCTTTTAAAACAACAATCTTTTTTTTTTGTTATTATTATTCCCACAACCAGTGCTACAGTTGTTTTGCAATAGTGTGAAAAGGTGACAGATTGAACAGGGAGAAAGCTTATGACAGAGTAGTTGTAAACCGTTATGTGTAATGGCTGTATTTCACAAACAAGGAAATACTTCTATTTTGTACAAGTGTTATAAAATCTTTCTGCAGGAGATTGGAACAGGAGGCACTTGTCAGTGGAAGATTTGTGGTCTTAATCCTACTACAACACTTGCACTGTACTTTGAGGTGGTAAACCAGGTAATAAATATTTGTCTACTTGTCTACTGAAGGCAGTAATTTTGTTTTATGTGACTATTAAAGCCTGTATTTTTTTGTGGTTCCCCCAAGCACAGTAGCAGGGATACAAATGATGCTGCCATTTTGTGTTATCAAAGTTTAGAGATGGACACTAACTGCTTAATGATGAGCTAATCTTCTTTTTGAGTATGATAATGGGAACCAAAGAGCTCTACAAATTTGTGATAGAGTTCATAATCTTTTTAACTCCAATTCTTCCTTTCAGAGTGTTACTTATTAAATGTATTCCAATTGCATTATGTGAAAATACTGTAATCCGTGTATTTAAAAGTGCTTTCCATTAATTCCCTGATGTTTTAGTTACAAGGTAATAATATTATTGTTACATATTGTTACATATGTTACATTTTAATTACTGCTTTAATTGCTCAGTATTTCCAAGTAAAGGTTGGCTTCATTGAAAGGCATCAGGGGCATATAGCCTGGTTTCCTGTTTCCCTGAGGGGCCGCTAGGAAAGAAGATGAAAATATGAGGAGCAAATGTGCCACTCCTTCCCATGCTTTCTCTTCTTCCAAATATTTGAAGCTCAGGAACTACATGAGCTGACTGTAGTTGCTATATAATTAGTATGCTGTGTTTCATCGTTTGTTATCTATGCAAAGATTTGAAAACTTGAACTTACCCTAGCCATTTTTCATTTTACTTTTTGCATGTTTATTTTGGTCTCATTTTATTAGTAGCTCTAAAACTGGCCAAAATTGATTTCAACTATCTTTCTCTTTTGAATTACTTTGCTAGTTAGTGTGTAAACCTGTATTTCCACTAACTAGAGTTTTGAAATTTCAATTTACACTTGGATTCCAATCTTTGTTTTGACCAGTTTTGGAGATTCATTATTCAACTTTTTAGAATATCAGGATTTTTGTCCTGTAATTCTAGGTGTTCAAGTAGAATGTAATGAAATCAGCAGTTGTAAGGCCCCTTGGAAAATGTTGTCTGTGTAAGGGTATGTGGAAAGAGAGAGCATTGGTTGCTTTAAGGATACCTGTTGGAGACTGCAACTGCTTCCAACATATCCCTTAACAGTCTCCAAGTGCATTAGCCTATATTTAGTAAAGATACTCAACATAATCAAAGCACCAGACAACTAATTTGTATAACTTGGCTTGCCTATTGCAAAGAATTTTATGATTTTCTAGTAATTAGTTATATACTTTCAAGTTTAACTGTAAAATCTTGAGATTCTCCTTCATTTAATTTTTTTCCTCCTGTACTTAGCACAATGCTCCCATTCCTCAAGGAGGACGTGGTGCAATCCAGTTTGTGACTCAGTACCAACATTCCAGTGGACAGAGACGTATCAGAGTGACCACAGTTGCCAGAAAGTATGTTCTACTTGTGATGAATGACTTTTGAAAAATCAGGATGTGTATATATATATATATATGCCTTTTACTCTAGAGATTTTGTACCTGTTTTCTTGGTCTGAGATACATAGTGCCACAGGTGGTGAAAGCATGAGCATACCTTTGAGACAGTTGCCTCTCTTGTTCTGTGGGCTCTTACTTCTCTGAGAGGCTTCATTGGCTGTATAATGATGTGATGGGAGTGCTCTGAAGTAAACCGAGTGGTTTTAGATGAGGGGGAAGCTTTTGGTGAAATTCTTTGGGTTAAACAAAGGAGATGGCTGGGCTTGGAGAATGGCAACAATCACTTCATAATTTGAGAGTGCTACCTGCAGTTCAGGGGGTATGAAAGTACCTCTTTTTGCATCTGTAACCCTTACCTGCAGTTTCCTTGATTCACAATTCTAGGATGTGATGTTTAATATTATAAAGGCATTTTTCAGTGTCCTGTGACATTTCCTTTAAGATGAAGGAGATCATTACTTGGTTAATTCAATGGAAAATTCAGTTTGTTGAAAAAAACATTGCCCTAACTGTTGATATGACTGTGTTGTTAACTTACATTATAGTTGTATTAGTAAAATCTTGGCAACTAATAAAAGGTGAGATTAATAGTTCACCTCATAAATTGAAAAGAGCTATCAAGGTGTACAAGAAGGTTGCTAGTGTGGGAATATGTGCTAAGCTTCATGGATGGTGCTTTCTGTAACTTAACTGTCATAATTAATTTTGAAAAAAATATAAGAGGTGTTCTTAGTGACATTATATTTTATTTCACTTGTTGCATGGCTTCTGTACAAATAAGGGACATTTCTAATTAAAGAATGGCTAACTGAGAGGCTGCTTGTTTATACCCAGCAGATTTTAAAACTTCAGCATCAGTTTGTTAAACTGCTAGCACTGCTTTCTTTGCCTTAATTTTGAAGGAGTATTTTGGGGTTGGACATCTTTCCTGTCATTGTGATGAAAATGTTGTATTTTTCTTTTGCAGCTGGGCAGATGCACAGACCCAGATTCAAAACATTGCTGCATCTTTTGACCAGGAAGCTGCTGCAATTCTCATGGCTAGATTGGCAGTGTACAGAGCAGAGACAGAGGAGGGGCCTGATGTGCTTAGGTGGCTGGACAGACAACTTATACGCTTGGTAAAAAGAGCCTTATTGAAAGAGTCAGACTGGTTTCTTGTTTGCAGACATGTAATTCTTAAATGATTAGTGTTCAGTGATTGTTTCTTTGAAAATAAAAATAGAAAATGACCTAAATGTTTCATTTTCACATGAGGGTATGCAGAATTAACTAAGATATTCTATTTTAAATGAAAAAAGAGCAAGTGTGTTTTCCATTGATTTATTAATGGTTCCTCAACACGTGGTAATTGCCAGCAGTTAAGAGAAATTATAACATAAAATTTGCAGAAATCAAAGGTTTCTCTACCTTCTGCTGCCTGTAATGATATTGTAGATTAAATATTTTTTTGGGGAAAAAAAGGGGAGGGAAAGTATCTGGAAACCCATATGGAATTTTATTTTTTTCAAACAATTTCAACAAATTTTTGTTTGGGTTTTTTTTATTTATTTTCTTTTTACTTGTAAGTAAGTAGTTATCAATAATTTAATTTTAAACATGTTCTTTGGAGACGTTTTAATCATTTAACTCTGCTTAATGATTTTAGAGAAAAAACCCACCAAAAAACCATTAAAGCCGCATATGCAAGAAAATCACTGCTTGTTGAGAAATTATGTCAATGTTTTTGCCAGGTTTCTGTTTATTTACAAAGTTGTAAGCACCACAAGTCATGTGTCTGATACAGCCAAACTTACAGTAGTGTCATGACCAAGCAAGTATGTTTCTTAATTTAGAATTTAGATAATTTTTTCTTTTGCTCCAGTGTCAGAAATTTGGAGAATATCACAAGGACGATCCAAACTCTTTCAGATTTTCAGAAACCTTTTCACTTTACCCACAGGTGAGTTTGCCTATTGGAAGGTTTGTGTATAAGTGATAAAAAGAGAATGCTCAGTGAAGAAAGAGGCCCTGTAGTACAGAGTGAAGTAAGACATGGACATCAGAATGAAGAGACCCCCTGCCCCCAGCTACTGACTGCTATGTGACATTAGGCACATCACTTCTGTTGCCTGTGCTGCTGTGTCCTCTTCTGTCCTCTGCCCTTACAGTTAAATTTTGTCTAACTGTGTGTATTTTTTGGTTTTCTTATAATGAAATCCCCATCTTACCTGAATTTTAATTCATATAATGACACTTTTTAAAGGGTAGTTTTAATGAAGAAATTCAAGAATTAAAAAAAATATATGGGTTTGCTTTGTTGTTTCTTTCCCATATTATTTAGGATACTGACCACAGAAGAAACACTCTCCTGTGAAGTGAACTTGACCTTAGTTATATTAAACTTCAGATGGTTTCTTTGCTAATAATCTGTTCTGATAAATTACTCCCTTCTGATGGCTCCAGATATGTCACTTCTGGACTCTCCATAGACTTCCATAATGTTTCTGTTTGAGCCACCTACTAATGTGTCTCAAGGTGTTAAATGTTGTGGAAAGGTTGATTCAGCATGTGGAAAATTTGATTCAGCAACGGGGGTATATACTTTTTCCATTTTACTGGCAACTTTGCCGTGGTTTGACATTCTATTTTCTGTACACATGCTATAACTTACTTTGTTCCAGCACAGCAGCCTCCCTCACAGGAACAGCAGAACTTAAAGAAAGGATTTGACAATATTTAGTCATACTATTTATCAGTTAGTACTGCAGAAGAAGAAATATTAAATTTTTCTCTTACTTCAAAGTGGCTTTGTAGGTTTATCCATTCTGATACCTCTTTTCCTGTCATAGAGTATATAAAAACTGGCAAAGCTGCATATACAAGTTAGAAATGTTAAAGGAGTTAGAATTCAGTTTTATTGTGGCATTGGTCTTGTAGTTTGTGGAAAACATTTCTCTCCTTGTACAACTGTCCTTTTTATCTGTGGGAGTTCAAACAAATCGTTCTTGTATTGCAGTTTATGTTTCACTTGAGAAGATCTCCTTTCTTACAAGTTTTTAACAACAGTCCAGATGAGAGCTCATACTATCGCCATCACTTTATGCGTCAAGATCTAACCCAGTCGCTTATCATGGTTCAGCCAATTCTTTATGCCTACTCTTTCAATGGACCTCCAGAGGTATCAGTATATATAACTTCGTAGTAGATTAAGGGGTGCTTTTTTGAGAGAAGTGGTTGTTGTCCTCACTATTGCATGTTATAAAAGGTGTTGGTTTATAATCTATTTTATGAGAAAGAATACTCACTTAATTTACAACATACTATGAACAAGGCATATCTCAGAATTCTGATGTAGAAGTCTTGAGATCAAAAGTCACTTTTTAAAGAAATGATGTTTTAAACTGAGGAATGGTATTTTTTTGTTATTTTTTGAGAGCTGTAGCAGTTTTGCTTTAATGTTTGTGGTTCCAGAATGTAAATATAAACAAAAATGGTCTTAATTAAAATGTAGTTTTTCTGTTGAGTCTGAAAGAAAAGTTGGGTTTTTTTGTGAAATGTACAAGATTTCCTCTATCTTACTGCCCTAATCCAAAGCTGCTAGTTTTGTTGTGGTTCCCGTTATGTGTAGATTTGGTACAGAACCTTCGAGCTTACCTTGTCATGGCACATTCTGTATAAACCTAAAATAAAAAGCTGATCTTCCAAGAAGCTTCTGAAAGAAGTATAAGATAGGAGACGACCAAAATAATCTGCTACATAAAAGAGAGACAGTGAAAGTAGTAAAAGATCTTGGCATGTTGGAATTCTAACTCCTGTTAGGATTTTTTTTTTTAAAACTATCCATGGGGTTAAAAAAAAGGACTTTTAGAAGTGGAGTTTAAAATAATAAAGTGGCTTGTGAAGCCCACAGATGTAAGATCATTCTCCCATGTATGAAAAACAAGTAGTCATACTGGTGATGCAAAGGAGAAATCTGATTAAGCATGAGTTGATGTCTCAGTGTAGAATGAGTAATAATACTTTTTTTTGATTCTTGGAATGGTTAATATTTTTGGTATCCCTAGCAATATTGATTCAATTAAATCATGTAGTACTAATTCAGCTAAATCATAGTGCCAATGTGTTGTCATTACCCTTAAAAAGGTGAATTAAATCCTTAGTTATTACGTTAGATTTCATAAGTCATGAGTATTTACTGTATACAGTGTTGGTGGATATGCAGGCACAGTAATAATAGCTGCAAGAACAAGACTGAAAAAAAACCCCAAACAATGCACAGCCTCCAAATCTGATACTCAAATAACTTCTAAATCTTTATACGTTGAAATACAATTCAAATCAGTGACATTGTGTAGGTAAATATGGAGGTACTTGCAAGACTAGAAAAGTGCATAATAATGAAAGGAGTTTTAGGTCTTGAATACATTTTTTATTACTTTCATGAAGTTATATATTCAGAATCAGGCTGGATAACTTCAGAATGAGATTGTGTGGGTTGCAGATGTGGGACATGAAAAGGAGCAAATATGAAGTTTTAGTAAATGATTGAGAAAGTTCCTAAGATTTAGTTACTGATTCAAAAAGCTGGCAATGCCATCTGATTGTCCAGTTCTGCATCAGTTGGTAATTTTTTATTTATTTTTAAACCGTAGCCTGTTCTTCTGGATAGCAGCAGCATTTTACCAGATCGCATTCTGCTTATGGACACCTTTTTCCAAATCCTTATTTATCATGGGGAGGTAAGAGTTGTCATTGCTTACGTAAATACTCTTTCGGTAGGAGTGCTACATTGTGGAAGCGGAGTTCCCGTTCCAATGCACCTCAGTACTTGACCCTCTCATCTACTAGGCTGATAGCAGAGTCGTAGTTAATGTTTGTAGTTTGGTAATTTGACATGCCTATACACACATATCTGACATTACTTGATATTTTGGGCCTATTTCTTATGATGAGTTTAAGATTAATTATCTTCAATGTGCAGATTATTTGTTTTAATCAATATCTTTCCTACCTTTAAAAGTGTTATTCCCTGCCCCTCCCTTTCCCCCCAAATTTTCACTCATTTATTTTAGACCTTTAAATTAGTTCTTCAGGGACAGGGAGCCAGAACACAGCTTTATATTCACCCTTCATCTGCACTGTCCTGGAGGAATGGAACTGCTCCTGGCAGTTAGGTAGATAGACATTCTTTAGTAATTTAAATACAAATGCTTGTGGTTTCCTAATTGTCTGCTTCCCTGGAGGAATTGATCTGCTGCTTTTTACTGCCTTGCTACTGTAAATGGTTCACAGCTGAGGGTTTGAAAAATACTGTTCTGGATCATATCCTTGTAGCTGCACTGATAAAAATATTTCGTAAACTGCAGCACTTCTTAAGCAGCAAAATGTTACCTCATTTTTGTCAGGAAGCAGCAGGGGCAGGCTGCTCTGTGAGGGAGAGGGAACAGGGAACTGATCATCACTGCAAGGCAGGCAGGGGTCTTGCAATTGAAGATGTGACCCCCACTGTACCTGAGCAAGGCAAGCAGAGTAGTTGTGGGCAGTAGCCAGGCTCAGCCTGTAGTCCAGATCACCAGACAAGTCAAGGGGGATGAAGTGGGTTCAGGTTCTAGTTGGATAGTCAGGTAGGTGGGTGGGGGTGAGCAGGGTACATGATCAGATACAGGTGTGGCTGCTCTATAGCTCAGGCTGGAGTCAGGAATGAGACCCCCATCTTAAAAGCAGCTGCCAAGCAGAGGAGGGAGGAATGTCTGCTGAGGGTCCCCCTGGGATCCTTCCTAGCAGCAGCCTGTATCACTGAGCTGTGCTCGAGCAGCCGGCTTCACTCCTAGAAAGTGAGGAGGTTTCGGTACAGCCTCTGAAAGATAAATTTAAGTATAAATACTTATGTGTCATACACATGCAAAATAGAGAAGTGTAAATAGTATCTTTGACCTTCTGAACTAAATATATAACATACGAAAGATGACAAAAATAGGAAAGGCGGATCACAAAATGTTAGGAGTTTGAGGAAAAAAAAAATCTAGTGGCATGTTACTTGCAGATCTTAGCTTTAAAAAATTAACTTGCATGCTCTAGGGCAGAAAGAGGTGAGTGATAGAAGAGAGGCCAGCACATTTTCCTCGGAAAAGTCCTGTGTAGTTTCTAAGAAAGATTGGTGAATCAGTTATAAACTTCCTTCTTTCCTGTCCCCAGACCATAGCTCAGTGGCGTAAGTCAGGGTACCAAGATATGCCGGAATATGAAAATTTCCACCACTTGCTACAAGCTCCAATAGACGATGCCCAAGAAATTCTCCATTCCAGATTTCCAATGCCCAGATACATTGATACAGAGCATGGAGGAAGCCAGGTATTTATGTAATCTAGGAAATGATGTGTTGGTAATATCATGAGATTTTTTTAGTAGTAAACATCCATTTCTGTGCTAAAATATATATAAATTACAAGTGAACGTTTTGAACCTTAAAGCTTTTCCAGAGCCAGATATTTAATACCAGCTTTTTCTCTGATCTGTGAATTCCTGTTATTTATTATTATTTTTACCCTACTGACTTCGATTCTTGGATTCTTTGTGTAAGGTGTGTAGGACAGAAAAGACAGTACTTTTGTGGGTCTCTGAATTATTCTTTGTGTTATTTTTTAAAAACTTCCTAATGTCTTGTTGATATTCACATTTACTTTGCTAGTGCTTAGAAAAAGACGAAAGCTTTCTTTCAGCTGCATCAAGAAGTTCTTAGCAGTTCTTCATTATAGCTATAGAATGCAGGGAGTAGCTTTATTTATAGAGGTGCTATTTTCTGTTCTGGATAGGTGTCTGCATTTTCAAATAATAGAAATGACATATTTCAAATACAGAAGAAACATTTTTCTGCAAGAAAATCGTATTTGAGAAGATTAATTTATTGTCTTTGTTTTGTTTTTTAAAGGCTCGCTTCCTGCTTTCAAAAGTAAATCCCTCTCAGACTCATAACAATATGTATGCATGGGGACAGGTAAGTGTGAATCTACTGATGAAGCTTGTACACAATTTTCTTTTTCCTGATTTCATGAGTCAAGTGACGCGTTGTGTACATATAAGTAATAATGCCAAGTTTTGAAACTGGAAAAGAAATGTAGTTTTGGTCTGATGTAACCAAAATTATAAAAGTTAAGAAAATGAGGCTGTTTGACCTTCGCCTTATGGCTTCCTCTTCAGTCAGCATGTTGCAGCCTTGTATTGTTACCTCCTTGGCCACCTGTGTGACAGAACTTTAGACCTCATCCCTATAAGTACCTTCGGAATCCTGGCAGTGAGAGTACTTAACACACGTAAAGACTGAAGGACCTTTTTGCAGTAGGGAAGATAAATGTTGAAGATAGTTATGGACAAGAACTAGAAGATACATAAGTGCCAGCGTACTTCCATTTTCCAGAATTTTTTTGGCCCAGCTGACCAGGAATCAGTTTACAGATCTTGTCTTTAGGAAGTTATGTAAAAGTTCAGAAGTTAAACTTCCTGTAGCAGCTTGTATTCTTGAATGTTGCATCACTGTTCCGTGTTTTCTTTCCACATTCAGCTTCTTTAGTGGGAAGAGAAACACTGCTATGGGTGAATGCTAGTGCAGTGTCATTTTCTCATGCAAATGCAATGGCATCAGACACTTGAAGCTACATATTAACTGTGCTCTCAGAGTATTTTGCTAAAGAGTTGACAGTGTAAAGTCATGAGTGAGAAAGCTCTGTAACAATCTTTTGGCAGTGATCTTTGTCAGGTGAGTTTTATCAGGGTTACATTTTCATAGGATAAATTGGTTCTAGTGAAGCTTTGGGCAGTGAAGAGCACTGAAGTCCAGAGTGAAAATACTTGAAAACTCTGTTGGATCCAGCATGATTTGAACCCAAATTCTCTTGCCTCCAAAGTCGATAACTGAACAAGCAGTCTGTTACTATCTCTCTTCGTCCTGTTTACCTCACAACATACACACAAATCCTTGTAGTTTGAAAGGTCTTGTTTTTATCTAAACATTACCTGGAAATTTTTGAAGTTTTCACATTTCCGACAGTACAGGACAACTATTTTCTGCTCATTTAATTAGTAAGCAAGTGAAGCAGTATTCTGAATGTAAATGCAAATACAAAACAATCCCTTACCTGATCTCTAGGAAAATTATTCATGCTAGACAGGTGAGACTCTTCAATACATCTTACAAAAGACAGCTTTCCCTTTTAATGTTGAGAAGAATTCTAGGGTAACATAAGAAATGTATTAATCTCCCCAGTGGCATTGCAGTGCATGCACTCAACGTAATATGCTCCTGTGTTTGCAAGGGTTTTTGTGAACAAAGTTAAATAAAGTACAAATTATGAAGTGAGAAATGTAACTGTTGGGAGAAAATTTAAAACTGATTTGCATCTAGCTCTTTTTTTTTTTCATGACGTCCCTGGATTGTTTCATACAATGTTATTTTGTGCACAACTGAAAGTCCACACTGACCTGAAGAGGGCACCCACACACCACTGAAACCATGTGTCAGGAGGTGATGAATTGTCTAGTTCAGTTTTTAATATTCTGAATAAAGATTTTCTTTAAGCTTTAGTAGGTAGGTGCCTCAACAGTATGAAAAACACTTTCAGAAGATAGCAGTAAAGTTTTCATGCATCTCTATTATGTGGTTGGTTATTGAAGATGCAGTTGAAATTTTCAGAAAAGGACCTGGGGGTGCCGGTCGACAGGTGACTGAACATGAGCCAACAGTGTGCCCGGGGGCCAAGAAGGGCAGTGGTATCCTGGCCTGTATCAGAAGTAGTGTGGCCAGTAGCACCAGCGCAGTGATTGTCCCCTGTACTTGGCGTTGGTGAGGCCACACCTTGAATCCTGTGTTCAGCTTTGGGCCCCTCCCTACAAGAAAGACACTGAGGTGCTGGAGCATGTCCAGAGAAGAGTAACAGAGTTGCTGAAGGGTCAGGAGCACAAGTCTTAACGAAGAGTGGCTGAGGGAGCTGGGGTTGTTTAACCTGGACAAAAGGAGGGTCAAAGGAGACCTTATTGCTCTCTACCACTACCTGAAAGGAGGTAGTAGAGAGGTGGGAGTCAATCTCTTCTCCCAGTCAACAAGCAGTAGGAGAAGAGAGGATGGCTTCAAGATGCATCAGAGGAGATTTAGGTTGGATATTAGGAAAAGTTTCTTCACAGGAAGAGTTGTCAACAGGGTTGGAACAAGGAATGTGTGGAGTCACCATTCCTGGAGGTATTTAAAAGACATGTAGATGGGGCACTTACAGGCATGGTTTAGTGGGGGGTTTCGCGGTGCTGGGTTAATGGTTGGACTCATTGACTTTAAAGGTCTTTTCTGCCTAAATGATTCTATGATTCTTAAATAAGAGAGCTCCGGCTTAGCATTGAACAGGCTTGGAAGTAGCGTATCCTTTAATCTCACCTGGCTGCCGTCAGCCGATAGATAATTTAGTGTGCCTTCCCTGAGAGCAGATGTGTATTGTAGTGATCCAAGAAATCTTACTGCACTTGGATTTGTCCCTTGATCATTAACTGAGAACCAGTTTTGGCCAGTTCTCAGAAAGCCACAGTTCTCAATAAGATGTTCCTAAGCATCCTCGTTAAGACTTTTATGTCTCTGTTTTGGAAGACTTTGCAACGGTTCAGACAGCTCTGGTTTAATTTGTAAATATGAGTGCCTAGTACCTTTGAAATATTTGAATTGTTGAGATTCAGAGAAATTCGTCTTACATCTGTAAATGGAAATCATGGCAGACTGGTCTCAAAAGACTTAAGAGAGTTACTATGTAATATTTGCAGAGTTGCCAACTGCTATTTTGTTTTGACTGTAAATTTGTTCAAAAATAGTAATTAAAACCTGACCATTTAGAACTTCTTGGCTTTCTTAAAATACTTCTGAGGTCAAAAAGTAAATTGCAAGAATCCACCCTGAAGGTTTTTTCAGATCTTTTGTGATCTGATTTTCCATGACTTTCAGATTTTTTGGTCTGAGGTGGTACAGAGCTATAGGAAGAGAGAGTTGGCCAGCTCTTCTTGGGAAAGCCAGTTATCTTTACTCAGTGTCAGAGCAGACCCTTAGTAGATTTGTTTCTTCCTTTCATCATTTTGGTATGTCTGCGCTTCATTGACAGACACCGATTTGTTAATTGTGTCACTTGCATATTATTGTTTCCGCTTTATCTGCTCCACTGAGGTTGGAATCATACAGGAACTGTGCCACTGAAATTTTATTTTCTTCTAAAAATTTGTAGGTTAATATTTGGCAGCTGTCAAAGACTCGTGAGTGTTGTCTGGTTGATGTAAATCTTGCTATACAGCAGCTCATTTCTGTATGCATTAATATGAAAGAGTGTAGTTGTGGGTTATGCCTGAATTCATATAAATATGTGAAAATTTATGTAAATGTACAGTCTGCTGTTTTTTTGTCAGAGGATTTCAGTGATGGTACTCTCCTAAGGTCTTTCTAAATTTATAAAATGTTTGTTCAGTGGAACATATTGTGCCTTAAAATGCTTTTTCTTCACAATGTGCATAATCTTGTTTCTCTTATTTTGTAGGAGTCTGGAGCACCCATTCTTACTGATGATGTCAGCTTGCAAGTATTTATGGATCATCTGAAGAAACTTGCTGTTTCTAGTGCTGCCTGAGATTCTGCAGTGCACTGAAGGCACAGATAAACTGCAGCCATATTTCAGCTTTTTCTCCTTTACTCTTTCCCATGTCTCACTTGACAGAATGCTCTGATATGCACAAGCTGCCTGACTAGATGTAAAACAGTGTTGTTTTCAAAGAAAAGCTTTTGTTTTCAGCAAATGTTTTAATGTGAACTGCAGTTTGTAAAAATGACAGGTAGTAAATTAAGTTATAAGCAGAGGGAAAAGAACAGTCATTTTGATTACTGTGATATTATAGTTACTTTGAGATCATTTGCAACAACTTTGAGATGTGATTTCAGTTTCCTTTTTAAAGGGTTGGGGGTGATTCTGCTTAGCACTACGAAGGCCCATTGAACAATGAAGGAGATCTTTGGTGATATTGGGCTTTCCAGACTGCCACACGATTACTTTTGCTTACTCAGTTTAAGCGTGGAGTGAACAAAGCACCAACAAAGAACATACAGAAAATGGTATTAACTCAGTCTTTTGACTTAGGCTGATGAACTTTTATTGCCTGCAGAGATATTACTGTTCATGTATTGTTTATTTTAGGGGTATTTAATTTCAAATATTTCTTCCCATTTACCCTATTTGATTCTTTGGAAACAGAGTTTTTCTTTATTTCAACATAGAGAATTTGAACTGAAAAAGTATAAAATCTGCTGTTGCACGAAATTTAAATCCACGTGTATTTTGACAAAAAAGTAATGTCAAACACAGTTAACAGGTGAATATGCTCAAGAAAAACAGTTCTAGTTTCAGCTAAGAAGAAATCCTACACTACCAAAATGAACTGACTAAGAGTACAGCCTTGATTTTTGTCTTGGCGAGTATGCTTAAAAATTCACCTTTTTTACTATTGCCTTATAATATTATTACACTAATGCATGACACTGCACATCTGCTTTTTGTTTCTGCATCTTTTTTATTATGAATGCCACAGGCTATAGTTCTTTTTGAAACAGTATTACATGGCATATAATGTAATTAATTTGATATTTAGTTCATACTTAATTTTTTTTGGTGGGTAAATTAGTAGGCTTTCCCATTTATTTTTTGAAGTTTACACATAAAACACATGTTTACATAGGTAATATGACATTTTGACAAGCAAAGATGTGAAGTGTGGTAGTGGGCAGTAAAAAATTGTGTTAAGTCTAAAGGAAGAGGGTTTTCACGTAGGAAATTCAGTCGCTTACTGGTGTGATAAGCATGAGGGTGATTCTGTAAATTCTTAAAAACTTGATTAAATCAATTGCTCTCCATTTCTTTGATCTGAATAAGATGAACTCCATTTGCCTCAAAACAAATAAAATATATGTTTTTCTCTTGTATTTATTGCATTGGTTTCTGTTGGTTCTTGAAATGAGATGTGGAAATAAAGGTAGTAGTGACAAAATTTAGAATAACTTCACCACCTGTATTTATGTAATGATTGATATAAAACTTTCAGAGGTACTGAATAGTTTATGCTAGTTTAGAAGATGATAATTCGGTGTCTCTCTTGACTTTGTTTTGTTTTAGCTAATAAACAACGTAATTTTTCTAACAACACCAAATATGTCCAATTTATTTGGCAGTTAAGTACTGTTTGCCGGGTAAATCTATTCATCAGCAAGTCAGGATAACGGATTGGTTTTTTGTGCTTTCCTTACTTTAACCAATTTTCACCTTGTAATAATTTTTTTTAATCCAAATTTTTGGCAACATTAGCTTATTTTGTAGTTTCGGGTGTTTAACGTTGTCAAAGACTTTTTGGAAATCCAGAAATGTCTGATGTACTATCTTTATCCTCCTGCTTATTCACCTTTTCTGAAGACAGGATTTTCCTTAATAGGAAACATGCTGACTTTCTCAAAAGTCTGTTGGCCATAGGCTCTTGCTACAGCCTCTACCGTTTTACCAGGGATGGAGATCAGGCTTATCAGTCTGTAGCTTGCAGGATTCCTTCAACAACCCTTTCTCTGGACGAGAGCGATGTGGGCAGTGCTCTGCAGCTCATCTGGCACAGTAACTGTCTGTAATGGTAGTTGTTCACTGGCATCTCTGCCCTTCAGTATCTCACTTCCTTCAGAACTCCTTAGTAAGGCCACCCAGTGCTGGTAACTTGTAATGTCTCATTCATCTACTTGACCTAATACTTCTTGTACATTGGCACAGGTCAGCTGAGCTACAGTAGGGGAAGGAAGCTGTTCACTGAGAATTGATCAGCATTCAAAATAATACGTTGTGGGGTTGTGCTGTGAAAGCAAGTGATTTAAAAAAGATAAAATTGCTACAATTTACTATCCTTACTAGTGTCTGTATTACTGGGTTATTAGTGAAGAGATGCTACCAATCTGCAATATCTGTGACACTCAGGATTGAGCTATTTAACTATGATAGGAGGCTTTGCAGTGATTGCTTTGAATGTTTTCTTTTGGCTGGAGACAGATTGGAAATCAGAGGAAGAGTTAGTCAGACATTCTTGTGAAAACACAAGGCCTTAGACTTGGAAGATGTAGCCTTCTGCAGAACAAGTGATAAACCAGTTGCTGACTGTTCTGTCAAGGATTGGGAAGTTAAAGAGTGCAGATTATCCATGTGCAGTCAGAGGTAGGGG
Source organism: Pseudotriccus pelzelni (assembly GCA_035584735.1). Lineage (NCBI taxonomy): Eukaryota > Metazoa > Chordata > Aves > Passeriformes > Tyrannidae > Pseudotriccus > Pseudotriccus pelzelni. The sequence goes on along the minus strand of JAWMRA010000161.1, from coordinate 40,152,482 downwards.
AGCAAGCAGTCAGTTGCTGCTTTCTCTGCATCGTTAGGGAGGCTGTGAATTTTGAAACAGTAGAAGACCCCTTCTTGATCTAAACTTCCTCACTTGAAATCCATCTGGGAAATACATTTGTCTCAGCAACATGGGTGAGAATCTGAAGTTAAAGTTTTGCCAGGATCATGAAATCAGATGGAGTGTTGTAGCAATGTAACAGCTGTTCATGTTCTTTGATACTCTTCTTTCTAGTATTTGGGCATTATATAGAAAAGGCATAGTGCCTAGTCTATAAGGTGCTTGTTTCTAGCCTGCTGCCTTTCCCTCTGTGCAGCTTTTCAGGCTCTATGTGCTACACAAGCATCTAAATTTTTCTTCTCTGAAAGTGCCTTATGTCCTGCACTTAAGAGTCCATTTATTATATCCACGTGTCATTCATGAGTTTAGATCAGCCCATAACAGAAAGCTTTTATTGCTAGTTTAATAAAAATTAAGTAAAACTTCGCTGGACCTTGTGAGCTTGAGACCTGCCCTTTGTTCAGGATAAGAAGTCATGGTTAACCTCTATTTTGGAACAAGGCATTTAAAGTAATAGAAGCCATCATCCAAAACATGGATGATGATTGAATATTTATACATATAGAAACCTTGAAACTCTTAAGTATTTCTGAGTGGGCCTCAAAACCAGAATCCTTGCTGTCCACACAGAGCTGTGAGTATGCTGGAAACAAGGTTAGAAAATCCTGTGATAGTGCTCTGCTCTTTCAGTGGTGAGACAGCAAGCCTCTGCTTTTTGGTTTCTTGCTGACTGTTGTGGTAAATACCCTGGCTTGGCCTCTCAGCTCCCCTTGCTTCACAGACTGGGACTGGCACAGTCAGTGTGTTAAGAACCTTTGGAAATACCTGACAGTAATTGAATCTGTTACAATACAGATTCAGGATCTCCTTTTTTGGAGAGTTTAGGGGTTTTTTTTTAGCTACTCTTTTTTTTTTTTTTTTTTTTTAATATGCTAACTGTTAATAACTTGCTTTCCTCTTCCTTGGAAAAAGGTAATGGATTGTTAACTTTTGACTGTTTCTCCTGCTTGGACAGTATAACTCCCAAGTTTAGATACATATTTAACAAGCTTAACCAAAACATGAAGTTAAATTGCTTAAAGGCATGTGGATTTGCCTGGAAATTCAAGTACTGTCAAATTCCTAGAACTTCACATTTTGGTCTGTGAGACTGTGGCATGCATGAGTGCTCCTATGGCTGCCACCAACACAGGTGGTTAGGAAAATTGCATTTCCCAATATTCCCTTGTTTTCTTGGTTAAAAAGAATGGTTGATGAACTATCCTGTTCTACCAAACCTTAGGCAAATGGCTGTATTACCCCCTGTCAGATTGTGAAGCACAATAGCACTGACCTCAGTTTAGCTATTGGCATTTTGTGGTCACACAAAAGTTAAATGTTACATGAAGGCAGGCAAGCCTGAGCAGAACAGATGGAAAAATTAACGAAGCTGTTGCTCTGCTCTGAATTTAATGTAAAATCTTGTGTGAAATAGCAGATTGTGCCTAATAGTGCGTGCTTTCATCTGAAGAAAGAACTGTGATGCTAAAAGAAAAACAAATCAATGTCCATAAATTGATTTTTGGCAAAAATTAAGCAAAATAATCACTGCATGCTTTTAACAAGGGAGGCTGTCCCGAGTTCCTGCAGATTGTCCATTTTGTGTGTCTTTCCAGCCTGTTTTCTGACTGCCTGGAGGTATCCAGCTATGTGGTACACCTGCCGTGAAGGGCGGTAAGACTTTTCATGCGAGCTGATGTGTGTGGAACAAGCAGTGGGCTGTCCTTCGACTTTCTTGGGGAGAAATAAATGTGATGTGTCATGATCTACACTCAGCTTAGTGCATTGGAGCTGTGCACATTCAGAGTATATTTCTCTGACTAGAGAATGGCCAAAGACCAATATACCTTATTAGAAGAAGAACCTGTGTCACGAAGTCCAGGCATGGCAGCCCTGTAATAGTCTCTCTTCCCTAATACTGGGAACAGACAACCACTCGAGGCAACCAACTCGAGGCATTAACTACTTTCAAATCATGGGTATAAATTATGTGATCAGGGTAACTTGGAACCATAATGGTTGTTAAAGTGGGGTCAAAATAGTGTGGGGATAGCTGCTGAGGTTCCTGAACGTGCACTTCCTCCTGGATTAGACCTCACAGCTGTGTGGTTGCCAACCTTTCAACCTCAGGAGGGATGCCAGTGACTCATGGGCCACAGTTCATAGTCTACAGAGAGCATATGGAATTTAATTGCTTTTATAGGCTTATTAACAAAAGTTTAGCAAGGTAGCATAGCCATGTGTGAAAAATTGAAGCCTGGTGGAGACCCAGAAAATCCATATAAGAAGTAGCCCATGTAATTAATAAGTACCAAAGAACATGATTTTATGTTTCTAACATTGAACTGTGATCTCCTACTCAGCTGCGTACCAGGGGCTGGTGTGGATTTCACTGTTTTCTGTGGTAACACAGATGTGTTTGAGCCTTCGATCTGGATTGATGTGAACCTTTTAAAGCCCTTGTATGACCTGAAGCAAGTGCTTCTGTGGGAGAGGGTTTTTTTCCTACTTTTTTTTTTTTAAAATTATTTTTTGTTTCGTTTCTTCCTACTAGATACATCAGCATTACAGCATTACAGCATTGATCTACTAACTGAAATGTGAACAGTTTAAACTGAGCTATCCTAGTCTGCAGACATGTCCCACCTGGCTAATGAAGTAGTGTTGTAAGTGACTTGTAGTACTACTGGTCTTTATTTATCTTTGAGTGTGTTCTTGTTAGCCCTGCTTTTTAGGAAGACTTGTGTTGAATTTTTTTCTAGAAAACTCACGGAAAGCTTATAGGTGGGCATACTTGCTGCATTTTTCTGGTGTGCCATGAAAGAGCCCAAAGAGCAGCGAATGACCCTCAGATTTCTTCTTATTACCATAGTTGCTGTCTGCATGGAAGCCCAGCTGCTGAGCTCCCCTCCAGTTTGTCTAAGAGTAGGTATTAAAGACAATCTGCAATGGGGGGCACTGACAGCTGTCCAGGCAGGCACTCAAGGGCCGAGCTGGGGCTATTAGTTGTGGCAGGGCTCATGGTTTCAGGCAATGCTGCCAGTCTAGTTAGAATCAAAATGTGACCCTCCCATACAAGTTGCTGTAAAATTTCCTTCCACTCTAGGTTTACACATTGCACTGAGGGGAAAAATAGCCCAGATGGATCTAGCTCTATGGCATGAGCAGTGCTTGAGCATAAGGGGATATAACTTCTCATTTCAGACTTGCTCTGACTCCCCTGCCAGAGGAGGAGGTAAGTGGAGATGACACCCTTTAAATGATGGCACCAAACCAGAAAATGGAACTATACTCTGTTTTTGGCCCTGTAAAAGCAGAAAATGAGAAAGCTAACTTGTTGCAAAACTCAACAGAATGTATATTTTGTCCTTTCGAAAATGTGGATTTTTATCACAGTCTCCTTGAAGCTAAAACTGTTCGCAGAACATGCAGAGTTTTCTCACTGGAGTGCAGACAGGTCTGGAAAGAGAGATTGCTGTCAGCTAATTTCCCACAGCCATACTTGTGTAACAGAGACTTTGCGCACGCGGGTCTATGTTTTGCTGTTTCTTCTGGGAATGAGATGTCAGCCACAAAAGATATTTTAACATCTATTGAAAAACTAACTTTTCTCACAGAAATGCAAGTTGAAATCTGCTCTGTGTAATGGGAGAAAAAGCAGCAGGGCTCTAAAGCAGATGACAATATCTGGGGTTCTCTACAATAGCAAATAATTTTAGGTGAAATGTCCAGGTGATGGGACAAGTTGGCCATGTGAAATTTGGTACCTTGAAAGTTTCTGCTTGTCTAATCAAAGCAGAAAAATCCTTGTCCCACCAGCAATTCTGTGCCATGTAGCAGACTACTGCAGCCCTTGCAGAATAGGTTATCCAGTATGTTCATGGCAAACAGATCTTGACTCAAATCTCTCTTCTGATTTTTGGCCCATCCAAAGCAAATCTAGCCAAGTATACTGCGATTGCCATTTTTATAAGTTGGCAGACTACAATGAAAAAGATGGTTGTGCCGAGATTTTAGCACAGAAATTTTCTGCTGTTTTGTCCTTTCCTTTGTGAATAACTGAAATCGCTTTACTTTGCACTTAGGAGATGTGTTAGTCCAGGATACTTTTGATCACAGATACACAAACTGATGGCTACGTCTTCCTGATTGAAATGATCAACTTACTAACCCAATGTCCTCTTTCTGCCCAAGGGATATGAATGAATTTTCTTTGAGAAAGGAAGAATACAACCCTGAAAGATAACTATAGAAAATGAATGGATTTGGTAATTACACATGATGATCTGTAGGATAGAGAGTTTATTACAGTTTATACTACTTTTCACAGAATCACAGGAAGGTGGAAGTTGGAATGGACCATTTTGTCCAAGCCCCCTGTTCAAGCAGGCCCACCTACAGCTGGTTGCCCAGGACCTTGTATAGATGGCTTTTTTGACTTGAAAAGGAGTTGAAAATTTACAGATTTAAAGATGGGTTCTTCCACAGGCTACTCGTTATCCAGAGTAATTGTAGCCTAAATGGAAATAGTCCCCCCATAAACTGCAGAAGGTGGACCAAAAGCTCTCTGCAACCTGTGTTCTTTTTGACACTGTGCCAAACTACCTGTATAAACACAGTGAGTATTTCTGAGAGAAGATTTTAACTGAAAAGATAACACGTGGGCAGAACACTTTAAAAGACTAAACACGTGTTAAGCAGTAGACTGAATGCAGATTAAACAAAAAATTAACTTGTTCCATGTGCATAAGTGTGTGAAATCCATGAAGTGGCAGGTCCTCAGTGGGCCAGTTGCAGCTGTATGAAAAATATCCTTTGCCCTAGTTAAATAATATGTATAAATAAATCTGGATTTATTTTTTGGTATGCTGGATTTGGTAATGGATGACATAATGCCATTTAAAGCAGAGCCTGAAATAACTTGGAATTAAGTTGAACAGAATAAATAGGACATCTGTTTTACTCAGATTTCTGGAATGTGTTAATCTTAGACACAACCATCTCATCTGCTGATAGAAGTTTATATTAAAAAGATATATTATTTGAAATACTGCATTGCACATTGCAATTAATAGTTCCCATGTTCTTACAAGAAGCAAAGAATACTTTTATAGCTTCTGCCTCCCATCTTTCACAGAAAGGGAATAATTTGCTTTTGCAAATTTGATTCCAGTGAAATAAGTGGTTACTTTTCTCTGTGCGTGGATCAAATGTATGTACTAATCTCCTGCAGGATCAGAGCTTTGATTAAAAAAAAAATTGTCTTCTGAGATGAATATCAGTACTTAATGCTAGCAGATAAGCCCTTGCCACCACACTTTGGCTGCTATTCCGTGTTTTTGTAGGATTGCAGTAGCAGGCCAACTGCGGAGAAGATAGTATGGACTCCCCGATGAGTGGGAGCATTATCGTGGCTGCATTACCTGCGGCAAACCTCGAGATGGCAGTAGATGCACGAGGCGTCTGACCTGATTCTGCTTCCGATTAGTTAATGCTGTAAGCAAGCAGCTTTGATTGATCCTCTTTTACATCCTGTCGTAGTTCGACCCCGGACAGCATCTAAGTAGCTGGCAGCGTATTGCTCACTGCTCCTCTTGCCCCCGGTGGATGAGGAGGAGAATTGGCAAAAGATAGAAGCCATTGTTTGGGATAAGAACAGTTTAACAATGGGAAAAAAATAAAATGGAACTTGGTCTGCTCTGGCAATCCTATAAAAACACATAATTGCAGCAAATGTCAGGGCTTCTTTGTTATCACTAAGTACTGATGCTTGTCTCAGAAAGTAACATCTTCCTTTAGCCAATAATAACAACAATAATAATAGTAATGAAAAGGAGAGGGAGAGAAAGGAATAAAACCCAAGAACAACAAGTGATGCATAACTGAATTACTCATCACCTGCTGACTGATACCTGTCCCTGAGCACCAGTCAGCAGCTTCTGGCCAGGTCTGCACCGTTTATGTACTGGGCATGATATTCTATGGTATCAAATATCCCCTTGGCCAGTTCAGTCAGGTGTTTTGGCCATGCTCCCTCCTGGCTTCTTGTGCACCAGGAAATGTCCTTGACTTTGGCTAAGGACTACTTAGCAACATGTAAGACATCACTGTGTTATCAGACATTTTTTTCATACTGAACCCAAAACACAATGCTCTATCGGAGAAATTTAGCTCTATCCCAGCTGAAACCAGGACATATCCAAGTAAATGTAGGCCCCATCAGCGTAGAATTTCAGTTAAATTCACCTTCATTTAGAAAAACACAGCAATATTTTCTTTCTTTTTTTCATTTTAAACTTCCATGATAAAAATAATGACAACCCTCTAAAGTAAGCAATCTGTCATAAACGTTTTTGATGTTTTAAGAAATAATATAGAAAGAAGAGCTACAAAGAAGTGATTTAAAGCTGAAACTCCCCTAGGTGTAAAAGAGCATCTCCTTTTATAAGGTGAACTTGTAAGATAAAATGTGCACAAATAAACACAAGAGAGGGAATTCAGCAGAATGATCATGTTTTGATCCTCATCTTTTAAAAATTTTACAAAATAACCAGAAACTAAATACACAGGCACTGATTTGCATGCATATTTTTCTTTTTTTTTTTTTTTAATATCCGTAAAAGGAGTAAAAGCAGGGTGCGACTGACTAAAGGAAATGAGATGTGTTGTATCTATATGGCTGGACAAAGACTTGCCAAAAATGTTTACCCTACTGTAACTAATGTGAGAAGACAATTATTTTAGAGGTGTTAAATGACCAGAAGAAAACTTGTTAAGTTGGGATTTTTAGTGTTGAGTGAATGCTTCTGATAACTCCATGTTCACTAACCGGAAACAAAAACAACAACCAACAATAAGGAATATGTAAAGAATTGTTAGTTCAGAGAGCAAGAGGACCATTGCACCTAATCACTATCCTAGGTGTTGTACAAATGAATTAAGCAGCTCTGCAGAATATTGAGACAGCTGGGAGCTGTCTTGCGGCATGAAACAAGTAAAACTAAGATCTAACTGGAGGCCTGTCACTAGTGGTGTCCCCCGAGGTTCAGTACTGGGCCAGTGCTGTTTAACGTATTCATCAATGATTTGGATGAAGGGGCAAACACCTTCTCATCAAGTTCACTTGTGACACAAAGCTGGGAGGAGTGGCTGATATCCCTGGGGGAGTGTCAAGAGGAAGGATCCAGGCTCTTCTCAGTTTTGCCAAGCAATAGGACAAAAGGCAACAGAAAGAAACTGATGCACAGGAAGTCCCACCTGAATATGAGGAAGAACTTTAGTATGTGGGTGACTGCCCACTGGAACAGGTTGCTCAGAGAGGTTGTGGAGTTTCCCTCATTGGAGATATTAAAAAACCATCTGGATGTAATTCTGTGCTGTGTGCTCTAGGATGACCCTGCCTGAGCAGGAAGGTTGGACAACATGACCCACTGTGGTCCCTTCCAAGCTTATCCATTCTGTGGTTCTGTGAAAATGGGCAAACCTGAGGCAAGGAGGTTCAGCGTCAGGAAAGAGAAATGAATGATTGTGCAAGGCTGGAGCAGCCACAGGTGTGTTTGCAGCTGAGGTGTGGTACTGGTGACTTGTAGGCATTGTGGGTGAAGCTCTTTCAAAGCCACAAAACTGGTGGCTTTGATGCGTGGAGTCCATGAGGGCTGTATATCCTATTCACTACTATCCTTGTCCACAGAGCAAGTAATTTCATTAAAGAAAGCAATCAGATTGTCAGGGCTGATCTGCCCTTTGTAAATCCATACTTTTCCTCACTGTCTACTTGTCCTTCATTTGTTTGGAAATGGATTCCAAGGAGTTGTCCTAAGTCTGCCTGGGGACTGAGCTGAAGCTGTCCAGCATTTAGTTTCTCAGATCTTCCTCTGTAACCTTTTTAAAGATGACTGCAAAATTTAGACCCTTTTCCATGTACTTTCCTGGATCATCACATGTTCTGAGGATGATACGGCTTCACATTCACATCACCCAGTTTTTTCACTATCCTTTCATGGGTCCCATCTATCTCTGTAGATATGAATATACCCAATGCCTCTAAATAGTCCTTCACTCTTTTGTGTTTCCTCCTTTCTCAAACTGCAGTTGTTTATAGAGGTCTGAAAATTTTTGAAGACTGAGGCAAAAAAAAAATTTGGTATTTCAGCCTTCACTATATTTTTTGACACCAGATTTTCCTCCCCATTCCACATCAGTTTCACATTTCCTTTGACCCTCAGTTTGCTATTAGCCTGCTTACAAAATTCTTTTCCTTTACCCTTTGTGCTCCTCGGCTCTGTATTTTCTGATTCCATCCCTAATTGCCTAAGCAATAATTTATAGTTCTCCTTTGTTGCCTGTCCTTGTTTCTGTTTCTTGAAGGTTTTCTTTTTTTTTTTTTTTTTAATTTTAATTCATTAACAGCTCCTTGCTTTGCCAATTGGGCCTTCTGCCAAAGCTTTTGGTTGCATAAAAAAGCAGCCTTTAATTAGAATTCAAGGATATTTTGTTAGCACATCTATATTTTTATTATTTTTAGGCTAAATTCTGCCATTGGCCGACTTACAGATCTTGTGACCCAGTTTTTATGACAACCCTGCCTTTCAGGAACCACTCTGAATTTGAATGATTTCCCTCTTCGGAATTTTTGCCTTAATGCAATGCAGATGTAGTTAAGGTGACATTCATTTGTAACCTTTGCAAGAAGCAAATGTAGCTCAGATCCAGCTGACCTATCTTTATTCAGATTATTGAATACTTTCAATATTTCTAAGTCTGTAATGTCAAACACCATGGAATGTGTTTATTGTACATGCATAATGCATAAGGTCGTGGCTTTTGGTAGACTCAGCTTTTGATAAAACAGTGCTTTTATCTTTGAACACAATACTCAAGGTACACAAACTGGGAAAAGGAAGTCTTTGTTCCACAAATCTCAGAGTCTCTATCATCACCTTGGAAGGTTCACGTCACAAGAATTTTATTTTGACAGGAGGTTTTATGTGTGTGACCACTATGGAGACCCTGGTAAGTTCTTCCCGTGTTAAACTGAATTGAAGATTTTTCTGGGGAGAAAAAGAGGCACTGAAGGTCAGCATACTGAGTAGTGTGAAGTCCAGACTTGTTCCATACCGTAAGAGTAATAGGGAGAGTGGGCTCAGGAGCGAAGAAAAGGTGGTTTTGACTGAAGGACACATTGATAAGTACAAGATGATAGTGGTAACTTGGGATGACTAGTGGTAACTTGGATAACTAGATTCATTACTAGTAATAAGAGTATGTTGACTCTGTTTTGGGAAGTAGATTGAAAAGTTCCTTGCTTGTTTTATTTGTTTGTTTGTTTTCCTTTCCATTCAAAACAGAGAAAATTATACAGTAGAAACCTCACACAAAACCAGACAACGTAAATGCGCCTTCCACTACAGGTTCATCCAACCATGACTTTGATGAGGGCAGGATTTTATTTCTCTTCCCGAGTAGCTTTTGCACACAAGGATTAGACTGGAGAAGGGAGGTGCTGCACCATGAAGCAGCAGTTCCCACTGGGTGATTGAAGTAGCTGATTTCATAAGCTGCGGCTGCAGATGTAGAGGCTCAGGCTTGACTTACAGCATGAAACATCTGCTGGAGGGAGTGAGCTGTGAAAAACTCACAGAGCTCTGGGAACAGGCAGTAAGACACTTGCTTTGCATAATACCTCATTTCTGTTTATTGTATTGCATCAAGAGCTTGGTTTGAAATTGAACTGTTTTTCCCCAGTAAGGGTTCACTTGCCAGAGAAGACAAGCCACCTTCAGGCCTATAGGAATGGAAATTTCAAGACAGTTGCAAGAATTTTTCTGCATCCAAATAAGGGCAACTTCAGTGACAGACAATTGGAGAATTAGTGTGTTTTTGATTAAATAAATAAAAAAGACTGTGAATTTTAGAAGTCCTGCCATTTTCTACAGGCCTGTGCCAGTAGAAGCTGGCACAGTGATCGGAGATGACCAAAGGTTTTGTACCCTGCATCAGGCTGTGATTGCTGCAACCAACTTGCTGCAGTCATGGCTGCTGTCTTCGGTTTCCCAGCTTCACTGCTGCCAATTTCCCCTCACTTGTGCCCAGCCTGTCCCTCTCGTTCCTCCTCAGGCAGGGTGGGTGCCTGCCCTGCCCTGCCCGTGGCCTGGCTGTGTCCCTGCTGTCCCCCTGCTCCCTGCTGTGAGGACAGCAAAGGCCTGGCTGCTTTAGCTTCACTTGCAGGTGGAAGAAGCATTTGCCAGGGTATCCTGCCAGAATTGGAGGTATCTGGCTCTTCAGTCTCCGATGAAAGCAGGAAATCCCGTTCCCACAGCATGGCCTGCTGTGGGTACATTCCTGTTGTGAGGCGAGTCCTGGGCTCCACTGTGGATACCTCAAGCACAAAATTGCCCTCTCTGCTGGAAAGATATTGGGATGCCCTGACAGGCATCAAATGTGGTCCCCTGTTCACTCTAGAAGCACATCATTATTCAGTCTGACTGCATCCTCAAATGGGATTAGATGAGAGCATGTTGGAAGTGCAGAGCTGATTAAAATCAAAACCATCGACTTCCTTGTATATTGAGTACGTGGCCTTGGGAACACAGCGTGATCTGTCTTCTCTTTACATTAAATAAAAAGCAGAGTCATGCAATACAGGTCTGAATTGCCATTATCTAAGGTTTTCCGCAGTCATAAACGGCAGGAATTAAGGTAGTTTTGAAATAAATGGGACAAAACATATAGAAAGCAAATAAAAACATCTAGGATTACAGACCTCTTGCCTGTCTAGAGCTACTGCCCTAAGTAGGCTATGAGCTGGAAATAGACATAGATGATCAAAAAAGTAATACAGATAAATGATGCTATGTTGCCTCCACATTATTTCATGGTAAAACATAGAAGCAACTGAAAACCCACAAGGTCTCAGATAGAGATGGTTCAGGGCAACTGATATGTTTCTCCCTGATTACTTTTCTTCCTCCACGAAGTTATTATTTTTTCTTTTCCAGGTGTGTGAACACCAGAGGTGGCTGTAGCCAGAAAGCTCTTGTGGACATCGTTGACTTTGTTGGGCAGCACCGTGCAGGTGAATTTTTCAGCAGAATTTTGTAAAGTTGTGTAGACTTGTTTTCATGACAAGATATGAAACTGTTTTCTCAAGGCAGAACTGAAAAAGTTTATGAGTTTGAGTTCTTTTTTCCTAACAGCCTGTTATCTTGAGAACTTGTAGATGCCAAATGTCGTAATAGACATTTGCAGCCTCTGGGCCTAATCTGGATATTTATTTCTTGTGGTGGTGTATTGCTTTACTGAAAAGATTAAAGGACTATGGCTCTGCAGTTTAGGATTGGTTTGTTGGTTGTGTAGTCACAGTTGGTCAGAAATATTTTGGGAGAAAGGGCTAGTGAATTTTCTTTGTTGGAGGAGAAACTTTATTCAAAGTTTCGGATTTAGGAAGCCACCCAGATCCTTTAATTAAGACTACCTGAATAACCAAATACACTGCCCAAGAAGCAGAGCATTAATGCCTGTGGCCATGTAAAACTACAGGGCTTGGAATAACTCCTGGCTTGTGACTGAGGACCAAACACAGGTCCTGAGTGCACAGGTTGCCCAGAGAAGCTGTGGCTGCCCCATCCCTGGAAGTGTCCAAGGCCAGGTTGGATGGGGCTTGGAGCAACCTGGGATAATAGAAAGTGTCCCTATCCATGGGAGGGGGTGGAACAAGATGATCTTTAAGGCCCTTTCCAACCCAAACCATTTTGTGATCTCTGGAAACCAGAGTGCCCAGTGTTTTGTGAACTAATTTGAGGTACTTTAACAAAAGATGTTCTAACCAATTAAAGTAAATTCAATCTTAATGAGAGAAGACAAGCTTTCACAGACTGCTGATTTAAGTCTTCCCAGACAGGGCAGGGAGTGTGTTGCTATACATGGGCCACCAGCAGAGTCTGGTGAGCTCTGTGAGCAGAGCACACACACAGAGCAGTGCCAAAACTCAGTCAAGATCAGAGTTTTGTCTATTGGCTCATTTAATATGATTATTCACTAAATCACATCAATACTAATTATTATGGAGAATGCCAATGATTTTGTAAGGAAATAGTACTGCAAAATGTTCTATTAAAATCCAAATGGCTCTGGAAGGGAAAACAGAAGCTCAGCAAAGCCCCAGCTTCCCTGTGGTGACACTGGCACACTCAACAAGTGCTCAGGTACCAATCTGCACATGCTGTAGAAGTGGAAGCCAAGGCAGATGTAATTACAGCACACATTCCTGACCAACTCCGCTGTAAAAAGTGCCTTTTGCCCAGGATGTCTCTAAAACCTTCTTACTTTCCATTCAGCTGGCTGCGTCCAGGTTGAGTTATCCACCTCACAAGGAAAACTGTCTTTGGTGGCTCAGTGCATGTTTACCTCCAGCACTCTGTGTTGCAGTGTATCTGCAGTCTATAAGAAAAACAGAAGCTTTAAGGTTTAAGTGAAATGCTTCAAGATGGCTTTTGTG
>JAWMRA010000161.1:40113002-40138600 GCA_035584735.1 Pseudotriccus pelzelni | reverse complement strand
GCCAAAACACCGGTGTGTTATCAACACCCTTCTAGCCACCAATGCAAAGCACAGCACTGTGAGGGCTACTGTGGGGAAATGAACTCCAGCTCAGCCAGACCTAATACACACTAAAAGCCTTCAGGATACTAAATTCTTAACGGTATGCTGGGTTCTTTTGCAGTTGCTAGAAGGTGAGATTGGATGTTACAGCTTCAGTGAGGTCTTTGGGTTTCAGTAGTTTCAGCATGCACGAGGTAGAAGCCTCTATTAATGTCTGAACTCCATATACTGTGATATTAGCAGTTCAGCACACTAATTTCATCTTTTCAGGTCACCTTTCCAGAGTGTGGGTGAAAGTGTGTTACTGTACATTATGGGCAGGGATCCTGAACTGGAATGCCACCCATGGTGCTAGTTAAAGTAATCCTAACAGTACTTCAACTTGTGTGGGGATTCAGCCTGGGCTCTCCCTTTTACTAGCTGTCAGAGATAAGGTGAGGTGTGTTATCATTCATACCAAGAAATCCTCCAGGACCACTCTGTTGCTGCCATGTTCCTGAAGACTTGTTCTTGGTCTATTATGCAAGAGTTTCACTAATGCTGATAAAAGGAAGAGCTGTAATTACTGTGTTCAAATATAGCCCACTTCTCTCAAGCTCACCGGCCTCAACTCCTTCCCTATCCAGGCTTAGCTGATTTGCTGTTTAACATTTTTATTACTGCTCAGTGTCGACAACGGGTTTTCATGACATATGAATAGATATCTGTGCATGACTCCCAAACCTTATACAAAATTTTAGGCTATGACTTAAAATATTTAAAATACTTCTGAAACTGCTTATAGTAATAACACTAACTGTTTCACAACCACAGGTCTGTCCTATGAGCTGTTCTGTGGAGTTTTCAGTCTCAGGCTCTGGGGAGTGAAGCAGACCTGTTTATTAGCTAATTCTATGATAAACTGCAACAAAACTAGGAAATATTCATGTTAGAGTAAAATTTTCATGTAAATGCAGTATTATGAAACTTCTGTTACAAAAATACATCTAGATCTAGGACAGTCTTGTTCCAATAAATAACAGTAGATTAATGTTTCTGCTGCTGTAACTCTTTCAGCCTTCAGCCAAGTCCCTGCAAAAGTTACTGTTATTTTGTTTTCCTTTCAGTTGGCTTATGCAGGACAGATTCTGACTATCTTATTAGCTCGAACTGATCCTCTTACATGTGAAATATGGGAAAGTCTAATTTCTTAGATTATATCAGTAAAACAACATTACCGAACAAGATATACAAGGTACCTATTCTACGATAGCTGCTCATATGCAAGTTCCTACAGGAAAATAGGCAGCAATCTCCGCTGTGTGCTGATCAGACTGAGATCGAATAGATTAATTTTTAAGTTTACTATTTTGACTGAAATTCTTTAATAATGTTCTTTTCACTGTTTTCCCTCTTTCTATCAGCTCTTCTTTGTATCCTTAGAAACAGGAGCATGCCTTTAGTCGTAAAGTACACAGAGTCAGACATTTCTAAAGTATGCTGTTGAATGGAAGTTAGTATGATTGGGAGCTAATTACAATGACTGGGAGATAGATGGCTCACTGACAGGCCAGGGCTAGAGAAGTTATTTTGTCAAGTAAATTGGTGTTGTAAGTGATAGCTTATCTATGCTAATTACTTTACAAATGATTTATGTTAGAATGAATTCTGTTCTGGTAATAGGAAGGTTTTTAATTCTTCAATTAGTTTAATTTTGGCAAACACACAGTATGTTTTGTCTGGAACTAGCTAAGGACATTCACAGGAGTGGAATAGACACACTATTTTTATTCTTTGAAGTGTTCTGTGATGCTTGTAAATATTCCATTGACTTATTTAAAAGTTAATTTCAGATATAATGGACTGGAGTATCAAGTTAAATAATCAAAAAGGCACATTGTTTTCTCACCAGTTTTCAATGTATATACACACAGAGTATTATTACACAGCTTTCTAAAGAACAAGCCTCGCAGCTATGGTGACTTTGGTGTAACTGGTATCTGTGTGTTTTGATGGTTGACTGCTCTTCAGAAGCTGGAAGCTGGATTCAGAAGCTGGAAGGCTTCCAGATGGTGAGGTCAGACTTGGCACCTCCAGCACCTTGAACTTATTTGTAGTTGTGTTGTTCACCTTGGGTTTTTAAATTAGTCTTTCCTCAACCACCTCATCAAAGGAGGCCAGTTGGCTCTGCTTGTCTGCGTGACTGGTTTCTCCCTGCTCACCCCTCCTAATTCCTGCCCCTAGTTCCAATACTTCCTGTTAAGAAGGAAAATGACCTTCCAAGTCTTACCTTCTATTCTTCTATAGAATTAGCCCTCTAAAAAGCTTTGACATGTGGTTACAGTAAATATGTTTGCAAAGCAGTAAAATTAGGCACAGTTTTCATGGTGACTTGGGATCTGTCACTTGAAAGCCATCTCCCTCCTTGAGTATTTGTTTGCCATCGTGCAGCTTCACTTAAGAACAATAAAAAAATATGCAGCATTATTTCTATACATGCCTGTTTTGTCATGGAAAATTAAATTCTACGTTTATTTCACTCATGAAACCATGCGAAATATGAATGGTTTATTTCTAGCTTAGAAAAGTTCAGTAAAGTTACAGATTCTGTTTCCTGCCAGGATGGGAGATGTTTGCACTTAGCTATGCAAGTTTTATTAATATTTTTGGGAGCAGTGAGTGGGAAGGGGAAAGTGAAAAGAGAGTGGAAATAATCTCTGTGTGCAGCTTTAACTTCAAAGTAAGGTAGCTGGCACAAGAAGAGACAAACATCTTGAACTGGATTGAAGGAAAGAAAGATGGAAGTGTTTCATTTTTCTATACATTCATATAAAAATTTTGAAACTACAGTCATTATATTTCAATTTTAATAAATTTTTATTTACTTTTTAGCTTAATATCTCTTCAATGGTGATTTTTCCAGGTCATCATCATCATCAATCATCAGTACAAAAATACCTGTATTTTATTTTTTTGGTGGAAGAGAAGTGCCAGTTTGAGAATTGATAGCAGAATAATCTCCATGAGTAAGAGATTTCCTGTAATAGACTAGTGACACCAGGCAAAATGGCAAGCAGGACAGTGAAGAGGAGTGCTTAAACTGTGAGAACCACAGGAGGAATGTTTAATAGGAAGCACTAAGAGAACTGATAAAGAAATGTAGATCGGGTTATGTTTAAAAAAATATTAATTCCATCTTGATACAGAAAGTGTTGGGAAGAAATTGCAGCATGTTGTAAGGCTTACTAGCAGGTTCTTAATCACATCTAAATGAACATCCACTTACTGCTGAGTTAATACATCCCTTGGAAGTAGAAAAGATCATTTGGTGAAACTGCTTAAGCAAACTACTTAAGAATGTGCTGAGGTTCTTGGCTTCATAGTGACAGGGTCTTTTGCTTACATGCCCTACTCATTATTTATCATAATTTACAATTTTTAGCTGCATATGTGACTGCCAGAACTTATGAATTATGGTCTAAATATTAGAGTCGTGTGTTGATATGCATTTTAGGCTTCAGCACAGTTAGAAACAAAGCTAGTTCTGAAAGCCGTAGTCTCCCAGATGACACATCCAATCTATCCTTCCTGACCTCCACTGGCTAGCTGGTAATTTCTAAAACTAGTACAGGGATGACCTGTAAAGGAATTTTGCTTCACTGAGACTTCTGCTGAAATATTAGGTTTCTCTCTAGAAAAGCTGAAATTATGTATTTAATTGAACCACCAGCTTTAGACAGATGCAATGTAATGTTTAATGACACAAAGTTTATCCATGGAGTTGTAACATATGTCCCTATGCTGTTTCCTAATGCCCTGTGCTCTCCCTTGGAGTGATGGGGCTTGTGCTTTGTCACCTGGGCGAAGCCTCGTGCTACAGTGCGTTGTGGTGTGTTACGGGAGACTGGGCCTGTTTGAAAGAAGTGACTGAGGTTATAAAGTACCTGAAAGACATATATTACGAGATGAACTATACGTGAGACAGACCTGTTGAGTAGTCTCACAGTCACTGAAATAGTGTCTTGCTGAGGCACACTGACCTTAAGGCCTTGAGACTTTCTGAACTGGAGTCTGACTCCTGAGCAACTGATTGTGGCAAAACTCTTCAAGGAAAGGAAAGAGACAAATCATTGAAAAGTCAGTTTCTCAGGGATGCCCAGGCCAATAGTAAACCCTAGCACTGAGATAGACGGAAAAAGTTCCACCCAAACTCTCTTCCCTGTCACCAGCAAAAAAGCAATTTCATTACAATTCAAAGATTTTGCTGTGTGGGGTGTCAACACATATGAAATCCAGGCACTAACATTCTAGCTCATGTCGGATTGGATTGCAATTTAACATTTAAATGGATTAGTCTGTTTATAAATCTGTTTGTGGCTATTTCTGATCTTCCCCCAAGAAAAGCAAGGAAAAGTGATCTATTAATCACGCTGTTACAGATGTCTTTTATTTTCATGATTTCATGAAAAGGTGTATTTGCTGCTTCTTTTCCCTTCACTTATGCTTAAAAACAGCTTTAGTTTTATCTTTGTTAAACAGAAGCAACCTTTCTGTTTGTAATGTTGTGTAAGCATTTGACGAAGACCATGTGCTCTGCATATTGTATCAGAGGTGAGTTGGTCTCTTCTGCCAAAGCACCAGTTGAAATGCACTTGCCTGTTCATGTGGCTCCATGTAAGAGCAAGCATGTAGGCTTACCTGCTCTGCCTGTCACAGGTAAGCCTGTACTGCTGCTGAGGAGCTCTGGGGCTAGAGTTTTTGGGGTGCTCGGTATGATTGGCGTTTGCCTCTTTTACCAGCTGCCCTCTGTGCTTTCCAGTAAAATGAGTTGGTTTATGTTTTCTGGCCGTTCCTATTCCTCTCCTGGCATTTAGTTGCACATTAGCAATAGGATGAGAGGACACAGTCTCAGACTGCCCCATAGGAGGTTAAGGTTGGATGTAAGCAGGAATTTCTTTATGGAAGGAGTTGTTAAACATTGGAATGGACTGGCTGGGTAGGTGGTGGAGTCACCTGGAGTTCCTGGAGGTGTTCAAGAAATGGCTGGACGTGGCTCTTAGTGCCGTGGTCTAATTGACAAGGTGGTGATGGGTCAAAGATTTGACTCAGTGATCGTAGAGGCTTTTTCCAGCCTAAATGATTATGTGATTATTCCTTCCAAGTTTTAAAGGGACCAGTGTTAAGAACCTGTATTTTTATGGGATAGTGTTATAAAACTGCTTAATTTAGAAAGCAGAGCTGTGTACTTGCAGAACCTAGGGAAGCAAGCCCTTGAGTGGAGCTGTAGGAAATGAAATAAAATCAATATTAGTTTGTTTCAATTAGTCAATGCCCCAGTAATGCTGAGCTGTGCCAGGTTCAGTCAGTTGTATTAGAAGTGGCGGAATGAGTACGTCTTTCCCACTTCCACTGTGACCAGTCAGAGATATCTGTCTGAAGCCCAGGAAACCTCACATCGTTAGCTGGTGCTAAAAGAAGGCATGCTTCTCAGACTTCTCTTCTAGGCTAACAGTGAAAAGATTTTCAGCTAAATATATGTTCCCTAAACATATTTTGCTTTAAGTTTCAAGCTGTATTTATGCTTTTTTGAGGATGGATGGCAGGTTTTCTTTCGCATGAGTGTTTGTGTTTTCCCCCTGCTCCCCACTTTGTTTTAGGACATCAGGTACTGGTGTATGGAAAAAGGAAAACATTTTTCTTAAAAACTCCTATTAAAAGTAGTACTCCACCTTTTATGCACTTTTCATGCTGGCATTTTAAGTATTGGCTTGCCCAGTGTTGTACTTGATTTCAGTAGAAGGATGTAACTGGAATTTACTGTGTTTTTAGTTTGGTACAGTAGATCTTTTTGTTTTGGCAGTGTTGTTGCCTGTTTTGAAGGTGGTGAATCTGTTTTTTTATAGGCACATTTCTTACGTATGATACGGTTGTGCCTTAAGGCTTTTGGTAGCTTAATTCAGTCTGCTATATGTGGTTTTAGGCGTGCTTCAACAGCTAAAAACCTAACTGATGAAGTAAAGGACAAAACAAATGTACATGTTTGTTCCTTTAGAGGATGAATAGCTGATGACTGTGATAAAGGCAATTGCACTGGTCAGTGCAAAACTGCAACAGTTCACCTGAGACTTGACAAAGAAGTTCATGGCACATACAAAGAAGAAGGAAATAGGGATGGCAAAACATGGAATCTATCAACCTTCACAGATGTTGAGGGCGTAAGTGATAATTGGTGTGGGGAATAAGGGCAGCATTGTTGGGGTTGGACTGGGGCCTGAGACAAACTTTGATCACTGGAAAGATGAATCTTCTTACCAGGAGACCAAGATATAGGAGGAGGAGCTGTTGAGGAATATGAACATCCATAAGCTGTAACAGAACTTAAGCCTTTTTATTGTTACCTCTGTCCCAAGAGACAAATTTATCCTGCATATTGAGACCCTCTAGATGTGTCCCTTAGTGAAGAGAAGGATGCTGCAGTGAGTAGCAGCAGTTCAGAGACAGGAGAGCTAAATGAGTTATTACTACCCTTAACCAACGGTAATCCCCCTAGTTATCTTGTAGACCTACCCCTTATCCGTCCCCTGTGTCTTACCCTATCCCATCTCCAAGTTTTACATATTCCACCCCTGTTACACCCTAATTCTAGTTCTTTCTATCCAGACCTCTTAAAAACCCTGACCCTGATCTAATAAAGGAGTTTGCCATTATTCTGCTGTTGCCTTTCATTATTCTGCCCTCTCTTTGTGGCCTGGGGCTGTAACCTGCTGCTTCCAATCTCTGCAGCAGGCTGTTAGCAGCTTCACAAAGCAGCCCCCGGCGAACCCGAGACGACCCCGAACCCAAACTGGCACACAGCATCTCTGAAAGAGGGATAAATCTTGCTGAATTTCTTGCCTTTCTGTTACAAGGCTGAAGAAGTATGAGCCTATGCCTGTTCCAGATGAAATGGAGCCAGGAACTGTGCTAGGGGACTGAGGCCAAGTAGCACATTGTAGAGGTATTTAAATGATGTAGTAGTTGCCGTAAATCTCTTTCAAGCCCCATGCAGAGCCTCAGTCCTGATCAAACATAATCCAGGGTAGAAGTGAAGAATTCAGAGCCTCTGAAATGACTTTGTGGCATGAAAACATGGGAGTTGGCACAAGGACACACAAGTATGCTTTAGGGTGTGAAGCTGTCTGGGATAGTCTTAGAGGACAGAAGGAAGCCAAGCCTAGTGCAGCCTGCCTGCTCTGCCAGCTGGGAGTACATCTTGATGTTGATATGACACCTCTGAGTTATGCCTGCATATTGTGCTGGGGAAACTAGCTCCAGTGTGCCAGAATTGTGCCAGGGTTACAACAAAACACCAAGGGCAAGCTGCAGTCGTGTAGAAGAGCTTGTCCTATGCACTTCTTTAGGATTCTATAACTCTGCTGCTTAAACAGGCTTGCAAAACATCCTCTGCAAGGACATCAGGCCTTCAGAAATGCTACACAAGTCCTGAGGCTTTTATCTCATCTATGATGTATCAAGCAGCTCTTGATACGGTGCAGAATTGCTGAGTGATTGCTGGAAAAAATAACCCTGTGTTGAGAAACACAGGCTTTGGTTACTTTTTTAGAGTGCTGTTTGTACGTATTTCTTTATAGAAATAAACACTTGTCATACGTAGAAGGGATTTGGTAAGAAATCAATAAATATTAGGTGACAGAGACAGGGAAAATTGGTCTGCTCTGTCAGTGGGAGGTTCATCTTCTCACAGATGTGACTTGGCTTTTGCTTTGTAGAAATTCAGTCCAAACTGTTACAAGATATATAGTATGCTTCATTACAGAAATGTGTTACTTTGAGTCTTGTTGTGCATCTTTTCCAGGGTATCTATGAAATTGCAGTATTTTTCTTCTAAATTATTCCCTCATGAAGTCCGGTGTTTTTTTTTTTTAAAAAGCCTTTTTAAAAAAAGTCAGTTTTCTGTGTTGCTAGGTTTTCTTTTATTTTGTATGGAGTTTCTAGAGACAGTTGCAACTTGAAAATACAGCCTCATTTTATAAACAGAAGTGCAGTGAAGCGGAAGTACCTCAATGAGGCACCGTGAGGATTTCAGCTTACAACAGATGTTAAAGGAACTTTTTGGTACAAGAATGTCTAATAAGCTAATAATTCCCAGTAGTTCCCATACATCCTTCTTGGGATCAAGTGAGTTCTCAATTCACTGCCAGTATTTCCCCAGTAGAAATTCAAAGAGGTAAAGAACTTGATGTATTTACCATCTAAGGCAGAAGTGTTCTAAAAACATGGTGGGAGGGTGTTCATTCTCTAACCTGAGTTTCCAAAAAAATATTATTTATGTCAACTTACAACTGATCTCATCCCACTTGGCCCTTCTATCTTTCTTCTTTCAGTTAGTGCTGTTAGCTGTGGTTGTGTTTTTGTGTGTGTGGCCAGATTATTTTCCCTAATGTGATGAATAGGACAGTAAGTAGTCTGTAGGATTGTGCCTTAAATTCATAGCATAAGTTTCCATTGACCAGGGTGAAAATTGTGAAAATCCTGCTGAATGAGTGAAAAACGATGAAATTAGGGAATCACTATTTCTCTAATCTAGATTCCCTGCAATGTTTTGGGTTTTTTTGAGGTCTTAAATCAATTTTCTTTCACTTGGGGAATATATATATATATATATATATATATTTTTATATATATATATATATATTTATATATATATATTTGTAATATTACCAAACTTGTACAGATATTAAAGAGAGAACAAAGCCTGACAACCTTTAGCTATGAGATTGTATATTTCCAAAGTTGTACAATGAGACCCATGATGAAAAGCATGTACTAAGCCAAAGAAGTTTGCAACAAATGAAATTGCCCAAAATTGGAGGGGTTAACTGAAAGCAACAGAACTTCTGGAATTGTATCATATCTGTGATAATTTAGCTCTTAAGGAACAAATATTCTAAGAACATTTTGATTTATTATTTTACCTTTAGTTTTTTCTTTCACAGTCTTGTTGTTTCTTTAACTCTGGAAAGATTAATAAATGCATGACTTGGACTTCTTAAGTTTTATGATATGATGACTCATCTGTTAAAGAGTTACCTGCATTATGGCAAGTTATGTCATTCTGATTTCTTCTCGGAGAAAAACTAGTTTAAAAGTTTGAACAACTACAGGATATAGTAATTAGTGTCATTCTCTTCTCAGAGCTCCCTAAAATTGATTTAGTTTTTTTTTTAAAAGATTATTAACTGAAGGTCTGGGAGGAGAACTGACTGTAACATTTTACCATTGAAACAGGATATTTTGATTTGATATTGGTTTGAACCAATATCTTCAGAACCTGCTCAGGTTGCATGTGTACTGTTTTTTCTTAATGTAATGTTGCTTTAAAAATTAATTATGTATGCTTTTTTCTTGGTGGAAAAAAAAAAAAGATCTTAACTCAGAGATCCTAAGGGTTGGTCTGTTTTCCCTATACCCAAGGCCATGCACTGGAAACACTTGATCTTAAGGGTGCTCAGGACCTAATGGTTGGATAGAAGAGGACTGGGGAGTCCTGGATGGCCTTGGTAAGTGTCAAGGATCTGTAGTTTAACAACTGACAAATATTTGACTTGCAGTTTAATGGGTAAAACATCTGCTATTGCTGTAGAGCTGAAAAATGTAAAGTTATATCTGTTTTGCTAATGGCTGCAATAATACAGGAAACTAAACATTTTTTGAGTGACTTCAAGATATCTTTCTAAATGAAACTTCTGCACAGATCTTTAATAACTTACAACAGCAGGAAACTTGGTGGTACCAAACACAGATTGCACGTTTTTCAAAAAGAGTTGAGTTTGGCTCTAGACTAACATGTACTTCTAAACATCAATGTGTTGTCCTGAATCAGAATATAAATAGTCCTTTTAGTCAACTTTATAAAATATTTTTATGATTCTTTCAGCAAATTAGTGCAGCAGCAATTTTCTCATTACTTCATGGTGGCAACAAAAGGTCCGTGCAACTACTGCAATGCTAGCGGTAAGATTTATGATTAGCTGTTCTATGCTGATGTGCTAATAATGGATGTCATGAGTTTGTTACTAGAGTAACTGGCAGAGGATGCAGCCGAATTTTTTATCTTCCTATATTTTCGCTGTTTCATTCCAAGTCTAAAGAGCTTATAAATCTAACACAGAAATTCAAAATAATTACTGGGTTTTGTTTGTTTTGAGCAAAAGTTGTTAAAATCAGCGTATGCAAATGCTGTCTTTTGTCTGAAATGGTGGGGAAAACCTATTTTTACTTAAACAGAAGTAAGGCCCATCTTAAATTACTAAATTACTGCTTAGTTGTGACGTGGTCTGACCATTCAGAAAGTGGAACTGTATAGGCAGAGGCACCTTGCCGTAGAGGTGGAAGACAGCGTGGATAAGAGCCAGATGGAATAACAAAAGAAAGGAGAAAATTTAAAATGTACCTACAGCATACAGAACCTCTGAAAGAAATTTTGGGTTTCAATGTTAAGACTTAGGTATTGACTAATGGGGAAAAAAAGCTGAAGATGTGAGAAAAGACTTGTTTCCTTTTGAGTTCTCTGGTACTCTACAGAAACAGGATTTTGTACTTTCCTTGTAAACAAAGATACCAGACTTCATTACGTCTTATCTTCAGTAAAATCAACCTATATATGTTTGCTACTTTGGTCTCTTTGGATCAGGTAAGTTACAATAATTACAGATATTTCCTCAGAAAAGCTCCTTCGCTTGCATCTGTCCTGCTATTTCAGTGTGGTCCCTTGTTTTTCTGGAAGGCACAAGCAGAAACCACTAAGTGACTTCTAGTAGCTCTGTCACTTCATTCTCTGAACATGGTATGAGCAGTGACATCCACTGTGACAAAGAATCCCCAGAATTCAAGTAATGAAATACCGATGTAAATGTATTATTTCAGAGGAAAGGGCCGAATTTTCAGATGTATTAAAAGAAAAAAATGGATTAGAACAAATGACAATCTGCTGCCATTAGCAGCAAATGTAATCAGGAATCTGTTTTGTAGGAAGTTTCTCATATGAAATAGAAATATGCAGTTACTAGCTGGAAAAAATTAAAATCAATGAATCGCAGAAAAAAGGTGGTTTTATGGCATAGTAAAGAGGCGCTAGGTGAAGGACACCTTAGGCTGACAGAGGAAGAATGTATAAAGGAAGGAAAAAGCAAATGTCACAGAGAACAAGAAATTCAACACATAGAAATGATACCACGACAGCATTGAATGTCTAAATGTATTGACAGTGTTGAAAGATGAAGGCCATAAAAAGGGTTGAAAAACTGGCTTGCAATGCAGGTACCGGCCTGCATGGTTGTGTCCTTAAGTATCCACTGACTTGTGCAGATACAATGTCCTATCTCTGTTAAAAGAATAATTTTGGCAATTCTGTGGCCATTTTACATGGGTTGTCAAAAGATTTTCTTCATGTTCAGAACTTTCAGTGACCTTTGATCCTCGGTCATTACTTTTATACTGACGAGACTTCCAGTTTGAAGAATGGTTTATGATAGATGTGATTAGAAAGAAAAAGTACTGGAGTAGTATGATAGCATCTCCTAAGAAATCTCTTCTTTACATTAATGCTAGTTTATCAATTGCATACATTGTAGGAGGCTTTTTAAAGAAACTGTTAATACAGAATAAATCTAGAGGTGAAAACTCAGTTTTAAAAGATGATTTGTTTTTTCCCTATGTCTGCACATCATCAGATAATCAAAATATCAGCTCAGTGCTTTTTTAGGTTTGTATTCAATATGTTGAACTGTTACTAGCTATGTCACATTACCACTCTCCCTTCCAGAACTAAACCAGGAGTTGTTTAGACTGGATATTAGGAAAAATTTCTTCACTGAAAGAGCTATCAGCCATCGGAGCGAGTTGCCCAGGGAAGCGGTGGACTCACCACCCCCTGCAGATGTGGTACTTAGGGACGTGGTTTAGTGGCAGACTTGGCAGTGATGGGTTAACAGTTGTACTTGATGACCTTAAAGGTCTTTGTCAACCTAAATGATTCTATGAAAATGAAAATACTTGCCTGAGAAAGCAAGTGGTGCTTGGTAAAACTGTAAGTGTCCAAAGAATCAGGCAGTGTTCATGATCAAAACCAGTACCCATCTAGGAGCACACTATTCTAGGAAGGCAAACTCCAGGCTGATGTGGGAGACGTAGTTTCTGTTTTAAACTTCCCAAATAATAGTAATCCTGGACCTGTGAGTCTGAACTTCCTGCAACTTGGAACATACAACTGTAATATTAAACAGGGATTTTGTCCAATTTCAGGATTTGTGCATGGGAAATCACTGTCCTTGCTGCAACTTCTATAATTTTTTAAAAATATATGATGGAAGTAATCATCTTAGTTAGTAGAAGAAAGAAGCTTAAATTGTTCGTTATACATTTGCCACACTACTCCTTTTCCCAGGGTGGTACAATGACAGTGCTTTGCTAATGCAGTAATGCAGTACTTTGCAGTAGCAGGTTGTTTTTGTTTTTGTTTTTTTTTTCTTTTCTGTTTTTTCCTCCTGAAAGGAGAGTGAATTCTAAGAGATGTTTTTTTCAGTGACATAAACGATAGTCCAAAGTTGTTTGTGATGAGTGCAAGTAATTGAAATTACTGAGACTGAACACATGACTGTAGAATTAATCTCTTCCTTGAGTGTTTTAGTTCAATTAGTTAAACTATATTGAACTAATGAAATGAGCAGTGAAATTAGTAAGCAGGAAAAGGTAACATGATATGAACTTTCTTAGGGTCAGTAATTCCAATCCAAGAACTTGTGCCTTGCAGATATGTGAAAACCCGTTTGCTCAGATCGAGGCAGTAAGATGGTCCAGTAATGTTAAACCCTATTAACATATGAATGGCTATGTCATCTCTGCCGTGGGATCTTAGTGCAAGGGAGAAAATTTAAATGAAAACAATAAAAAAAGCAACAATACGGTAAGGAAGTTGAAATTTGTTTTGGAAATATTCATAGAATTAAGAAAAATGTTAGATGGTATAAGTTGTTGTGAGCTATTGAAAGAAGCAGAATTGTGTAAGCATTTGTGCTGTGTATCTGGATATAGATCATTCTTATCCCTGACCTGCTGTATCACTCTGAATGTTTCAAACCGGTGATGTTCCTATAGGAACTCTTTTATTGTTATAATGGTCAGTGAAGAGAAGACACTGACAAATACATGAAGATGTTTCTCCCTTTTTGCTCCTTCTTCCTCTCTGTGGCTTTGGCCTGCACATTTTGCCTATGTGGATGTGAATAAAGTGAAAATGATGCCTTGTGAAAGCAGTCAAGTCAAATGTTAACAGGAATGGAGAAACTAAGCGATAGTACAGAAACTCGTCTTTCTTCTGAGTTCTTCTTGGAGAGGATGTGGTGATCACTACTTTATTTGCTTTCTTTGGACATGGATACTTTCTCCACATCCATGTCCTGCTCCCCAGAGTACTCTGCTGAGTAGGGTAGGGTACATTTTGGTGAGGTGCTTCTGGAGGAGATCGTGGAGCATGATGCGTTCTGTGCAGGTTAAAGAAAATGTTCCCTGTTCCAGGTGAACTCAGAGGCACTCAGAATTTATACAGAGAAACTCTATTCTCTTCTTACCAAATGAGTCACTGGAAGCAGCTTCTGACATAATCCTGAACTCTTTTAATTTTCCTCTACCACCCCAAGTCACGTTGTTCCTTGGTTGGTAGTTCTGGTCTGAAACTTTTATTAACTGTCTTCTATGTTTTCAATTTCTGCAGAGTTTAAAACCATTTATGTGCTTTTTTTCACTTAGTATGACTTAATTTATTAATTCTGTGTAATGAACTGTGCAATTTTCTTAAAGACAATACCTTCATGAAAGTGAATTATGTTGTTTATCTGTTCATTCAGTGTGTAAAATGGACTGGAGAGCCAGGTATATTTTTAGATCAGTCAAACTGAGCTTATGAATAACACTTTTGTATCACATAAGAAAATAAGTAATTGGACAGAATAAATCAATCTGCAGTGAACAGCTGCACCAAGCTGTCGTTTACAGATATTTAAAACTTAAAAAGGCAAAAAAGAATTTAATCTAGTTTAAAGAAAGCAAAATAACACCTACACAAATCCCGTCAGGAGAACATGGCTTGCAATCTTCAGACATCACAAGCTTTCTTAGCAGTCCTGATGTGTTGGGATTTATGAAATATTGTTTTCAGGACATCTGGGTTTAGGCAATATGTCTAAAGGCAGAATATAATACCCATTAGTATTCCTTTTTTATAAAAGTAACTCCAGTTTAATTGCATTCTTAGGTTGAACTGAGAATTAAGTAATCAATGATCATCTGAGTCATATTTTAATACCATAGCATCTATGAACTTAGTTGCTACTTTAAAATACTAAGCAAATGATACCTTAAATATTGTTTTATTGCCCTGGCTCTCATAGATGCAGAAGCTGGTGCAGGTTACTGTCAAATGTACAGCATTAGCATATTCATACCAAAGTTGTGTGGAAATGTCATCCTATATCAACCTTTCAAAGATGTAATTTCCTGCCATTCTTCTGCTGGAGCATAATTGCATTTTTAACACAGTCCTTTGCATATTCCTTCAGGTCACTCTTCATTATGCTTACAGCCTTTCTCTCAACTGGAGGCAGGGAGAGTGTCAGTCTTCCTGCACTTAATTTCTGTGTTGGCTCCCACTTACACCTGAGACGGGCAAGATGGTAAAAGAATGAATGGTTCTGAGGAAAGAGACAGTCTCATGTGGGAACGGATATGTTGCATTGTTCACTTCTGACAACCAAGACAGATGTCAAGGCAGAGCAGGCGATCTTGTGTCTGTCAGTGCCTACTTTGGAAGATCCTGACGTGACTGAGCCCTTTTTACAGTCTGTGCAAACTTTCACGTGCAATTGGAAAACACTTCTACAAGTTATGAAGTATTGCCTCTCAACAAGTAATTTTCCCCAATATAAAATACAGTGTTTATTTGAAATTTTCTAAATGAGTCCAGGCAGCAAACCTCAAATCATGACCTTTATTATATCTTAGAAAACCTGGTTTGGCACCATCCTTGAAACCAGTGGTAATATTTACATTTAGAAATCACTGCCTGTCTGGTGAACTAAGATTGTGAAGCTGCAGCCAAAATTCTTCTTACAATGCTTTCACTCCCCCCACCAAAAGTAATCAGTCAGCTGACAAACCCAGAGATAATTCATGTCCTGTACCATGTAATATTTTTTATTGAAAGAGATGTTTTGTTTATAGTAATTTTTACTTTGTACTCAGTTTAAATTATTATAATAGCCTTTTCTTTTAACTTGTATGTTCTTATTACTTGTTTTACTTCTCCGGATATCAGTTACAAAAAATGCCATTTCTCTTTTTTTGCAGTAACTGATAAGTCTTTCAACAGCTTTCAGCCATAACAAGAAAACCCCAAACATTTCAGAGCTTTCTGTTGAAAAAAAAATCAGTTATTGAATGTCTACATCCTTATTCTGAGATCAATAATTTCACCTCAGTACTTTTTCATTCACACTGCCCACCATGATTTGCTATTCAGATAACCAAAGTATACCTGCTGTAAGTGAAAGCAAATATCAATACCAGTGTGGCAGTTCTCTTTTAAAATAGCAAACAGAGACTCTACCTCCCTTTTGTCTGTGACCTTTTCCATAGCCTTAAATAGAATCCAACTCCACTTCTGAGTAGTCAGCACGAAGAAATAATGAGGCACACATGAAAATGTTTATATAATAAGGAAAAAGACTTTTTATCATAGCAACAGACAGTGATATTGTATCATACAAGACAGAAGACACTCGGATGTGTGCTTATTAAAACTGGTTTATTGTTGTGTGCTTACACATAATACATCTAGTGCTAGTGAGATTAAGCAAAGACAGCAATGTTTAACCTGGCATTAATGACATCAATGTAAACTTCATTACAAAACATTAATTATCCTGTAATTTTTTTCCTTTTCCAAAAAGCTAGTTGTATAGCGGAAAATAAAAAGACTAAATCACAGAATCACAGAATGGATAAGGTTGGAAGGAACCACAGTGGGTCATCTGGTCCAACCTCCCTGCTCAAGCCGGGTCATCCTAGAGCGCATTGCACAGAATTGTGTCCTGATGGTTCTTGAATATCCCCAGTGAGGGAGACTCCACAACATCTCTGAGCAATCTGTTCTGGTGCATGGTCACCTGCACAGTAAAGAAGCTCTTCCTCATATTCAGGTGGAACTTTTTGCACATCAGTTTCTGCCTGTTGCCTCTTGCTTGGCACTATCATGAAGAGCCTGCCTCCATTCTTCAGGCATCCTCCCTTCAGATACTTATATACCATGATAAGATCTCCCCTCTGTTGTCTCAAAGCTGAACAGGCTCAGCTCCCTCAGCCTTTATTCATCAGAGAGGTGCTCCTGCCTCTTAATCATCTTTGATACCCTCAGCCAAACTTGTTCCAGGAGCTCAATGGCTCTCTTGTACTGGGGAGCCCAGAACCGGGCACAGCACTCCAGATGTGGCCTCACTGGGCTGAGTAGAGGGTCAGGATCACTTCCCTCAATCTGCTGGCAATGCTTTTCCTAATGCACCCCAGGATTTCCTTGGCCTTCTTGGCTGCAAACTCACAGTGCTGGCTCATGGACAGCTAGTTGTCCACCGAGACACAGCTAGGGTCCTTCTCCTCAGAGCTGCTTTCCAGCAGGTCAGTCCCCAGCCTCTATTGGTGTACAGAGTTATTCTTCCCCAGGTGCAGGACTCTGTATGTGTCGTTGAACTTCAGATAGTTCCTCTCTGCACGTTTCCAACCTGTCAAGGCCCTTCTGAAGGGCTGCACAGCCCTCTGGGATATCAGCAACTCCTCCCAGCTTTGTGTCATCAACATACTTCCTGAGGAGGAATCTGCTGCTTCATCCAAATCATTGATGAATAAATTACACAATACTAGGGCCAGTATTGAATCCTGGGGGACATCACTCATGAGGGGCATCCTCCTAGACCCTGTGCCACTGATTACAATCTTCTGGGATCTGCAGTTCAGCCAGTTCTCAAAGTCAACAGCTGTTGATTGAGGTTGTTCCATGCCGCCTGCAAGGATCAATTTTCATTTTTCTTACCATAGTTTTGTATCTACATTTACAAGACTCCCTGCTGATAAGCAAAGGAATGCAATGTGTGTGAATTAGGGTCGAGTGAGACTGAACCCAGAGGTGATGTATTTCAATCTAAAGTGTACAACTATTAAATTCCTGTTGCTGTGTTTAACATGAGTGCTTTCAGAAGTCAACAAAGCAAGCATTATTCCAGATTTATTTGGTGGGTTCAAAAATTACAGTTTGTTACAAAGAAAAGTAACGAAAAGCCAATTACTTAAGCTGAATGGATATTTTTATTCTCTGAAAAGTTATACTTATCCAGATCTTGCAAGTAAATTTTATCTTGTTTTATCCCTTTCTGCTTTCTTACAGTATTAAGAGACATAAGATGTTCCATACAGCCAAAGTACTAATGCTAAATTTAAAAAAAAAAAGAAAACAGATAATTAAATTATATATTCGGTTACTTTTTCTTTTCTTGTTCATTTCTGTTGATAATCAGCAATTTCAGAAGTTCAGTATTCTTTTTTTGGTAGTTTGGGGTTTTTTAATCTTTCCTAGGAAGTTTTGATTACAATCTAATATCTTTTAGCAGAGATACCCAGCACGAGATACGCCGGACTTATTTTGCCTCAGGCTTCGTAGTGGGCATGGTACATGAAACCACATATTTGATTATCTTCAGTTTGAAACATGTAATTCTTCTGAAAATTTCTATATATATGTCTGAAATCAGACACTTAGAAAGTGAGAAAGAAAGTTTTGATTTCAGCAGCCTAGGGTTTTTCTAGAAGTTACCATCTCTGCAATACCCAGATGGGAACAAACTCACTAGAACAGAAATGTGTGGTGTCAGTTAAGGTGTTTACTGTCTCATAAATTGCAAATTTGGGAATAATATTTCCAATAAAATGTAGATATCCTATTCCAAACTGTGAAAATCGTACTATTAATGAATGGCTTCAGGGCTTTTTGGGACCTTTACAACTCTCTTGGTATCTTCTGGTTGAATATTATTGACTGCTACAGACAATCCTTTCTGTTATACTCCTTTCTGCTTTGAAGAACAAATGTAATGTTGGTGTGCCACAGAAGATGACTGTCTTTCAAGGTCTGTTTTAGGATTTTCTGTTGTGAGTTGAACAGACACTCCAAATTACTTCTTGTGTTCCAGTGGTTCCTAAAAAGATCAGTGACAGAAAATGACATAATAAGGTTAGGTAGAAGTAAACAATCAACTTTTAAAATGTAAAAATAAAAGGAAACTCTACTCCCATGAATGTTGTTGCTATTATATAGCTGTTGCTATGAAAATTGATGTACTGTGAATATGTTTCCCCTGACTAGCAATGGTTCAGATGTGTACACATCAAGCAGGACAATAGAGATAATTTAGTCATGATGATTATTCCATTGTGGTTGGTAATGGAAATACAAAGAAAATGACTGCTTTGCCTTTCAGAAAGCAAGGGGAAAGACAAAAAGAGTGAAATAATATCATCAACTAGGGAAACAACAATCAGAAAAATTAACAGAAGAGGCACTTAAAAACAGCTCGCAGAAAAAGAAAAGGAAAGAAGCATAGCAGAAGATTTGGGTGGTTTGAAATATTTGGGTATACTTTTGAAGGAAGGGCTAGAACCAAGAAAGCAAACTGCTGAAAGCCCACTACTCAGAAGACATCCAGATACTTGTAGCAAAAAGTTCCATCCATTCATTCCAATACTTCTTTGCCTGTTTCTTAGTCAACTCTTAATCTGTGAGAAAAATTTCCCTTTTGTCCTATGGTATCTTTAAATTATTTAAGAACCTTAAAGTAATAAATTGACAAAGAGGAAGGAAAGGGAAAAACAGAGACATGTTTAACAATGTAGAGAAAAATGGAAGTAGAGCCTAGGAAAGATCAATGTATGGACATAATAATTTCATTCTGCTCATATGTAATCTTGGGAGTTGAGCAATGATGTGGCAAGATTTACCGATGACCACTACATTTTCAGAGCAGTCAGATGAAAGGTGACTGTCAAAGATTTCTCAAATTCTACAGCCTCTGGCTTGGTAACCAAAATGATGTCACTCAACTTACTGTATTCTTACAGACTTGCTCCTGGGAGCTTGTGGTCAGAGGTAGCTTTTGGTCATTCTGTTAATCTCCACTTAATGAGTTGAGGTGCAAGAAAATGAAGGAAAGTATTAAAAAAACCCTAACGCCACCCTGTCCTAGTTCCCAGATCCTGTGATAGAAGGAAATTCTTTCTAAATACTGCTCTCACAGATATAATTGTGCCTTTCAGGTTAAGGTGAACAGAGCATGAGGATGTTACAGCCAGGTGTATTTCCTAAAATCTGCATTTCTGTGTGCTTTATCCTACAAGGAAACATAGCATATAGATCAACTTTCAGGAAGATTTTGATTGATGAGCACAGAAAGGTACATGCAGGTTTAGACCTTGCACATGTTTTAAGATATTTCTGCTTACAAACCCAAATTTACATTACAACCCTACTCTTTGAGCCCAAATCCATGGGAAATTTGCATTTCAGGAAAGTATGTATCTGACAGAGAAGAAACTTGAGCCTCCTTCAGCTTCTAACTGTTACAGTCAGACCTGAGTGCAGAGGAGCTGGGCAGTACATCCAGCTGGTATCCCTCCTTTCTTTGCAATCCAGTTGGGGAAACATCTCTTGCCAGAGCAAAGTGTACCCAAACCACTGGGTGAACCTGCTTGCTCTTTTTACAGATCTATGCTGCTGGGAAGGGGTGGAAAATAGGCTTTGGGATCAGGAGGGAGGAAAGAATAGTTGCCTGCTCTTCAGTACTTCTAACAGCTTCAGCAGGCAGGGTTTTAGCAAATATAGCAGGTCTCATATTAAGAAGAGTAGACTTTAGCCTTTTGTGTGTATGTATGTATGGTCTGGAAAACTGATGGTGATAGTCTCTGTTGAAAAACAGCTCAGTTTTGCTCCAGAGCATATGTGGCCATGCTGTCTCTCAGCAATTAAATCAGTGTTCATATGTTCTTTTTATGACATGAGAATTTGTAAATATTGGTAGTCTATTATGAAACAGTTTCAGGGTAGAAACCCAAGCTGGGATAAGTTTCTTGCTGTTTCACTGGCAGAAATGTTTAAACAATATTTTCAATTTAAATTAATTATAGTTTCTGCAGAATTGCTTGGAGCAGTACTTTTAAAAATGTTTAATGTTTTTGGCTTTATTTGATGTAAAGTTCCCATATTACTATAAAACAATGAGTAATTAGTTTTGCTTATGTGATGTCCCTTTAGCAGTACATTTGAAATGAATGTTGATGAGTGTTGTAGCAATGGTTATAATAGCACTATAGTTAAATTTAATACAATTATTCAATATAATGATCTGATAATCTTCAATGGTGTTTGAAAACCAACATAAATGTAAGTGACTTAGGGTTGACACCAGGATAAACAAAACAAAGGGAAATTTAGTGAAACCTCAACAACTGAACACATCACTAACTTCAAGTATGGTTACTCAATCATGCAAAACTGGTATGAAAAATCTTGAGACTAGAATGATAATGATGTGTAGTCATTCTGATCCAGTTTAATATATTTGTCTGGATGCAGTGCAAGGTAGTGAGATAGTGGACAGATTGATAGTGGGAATCTACAGATGAAGATACTATTTTATTAACATTTGCTGTCTGAATGTCTTTTAACACTTTGTGTGATGGACTCTGCAGATTTGAAAATTGAGTCAAAGGGATAAAATGAGTAGTATGCCAGACGTTTGAAAAAGAAAACAGGTCTTATAGTCCTAAAGAAGCAGTTTCATCTGACAGTTGCTGGAGAACTTTTCCATTTGTGGAGAAAAATGTTAACTGCATTAACAATTAGTTATAATCAAAAATATGGTTTTCCTCTTTTCCACTTCTTTTTCACACTTCTTTTGTTGTTCTCATATCATGCTGTCCCATCTCTGTCCTGGGCTGTTTGGTACCCTGACAATTTCATCTATTATCTTTCCCTACTTTATGCCTATCATCCATCCTGTATCATGTTTTCCTTCTGGGCCACACAACCTGATGTCCAGTTATGAGACTTTACAGTGCTGATTCTTGCGACTCTTGTTCTCCTTAAAGACCAAACCAAACAAAACTCATAAATTCAAACAAAATAGACACCAGTTAGCAGAATATTCAGAGACCACTTAAAAATTAGTCATACTTAATTATGTCTCCTTCTTGTGGAACCTACTCATTCACTGTTTTTATTTAGCTGTAGTTTGGGTACAGATGTCTTGATGCCCTCTTCACATGTTCAATTTCTACTTAGGAAAAAAACCTTGTTCACTTGGTTCTCCAAAGTGATATTCTGTAGACTCAATCTCCCCACATCTAGTACTATGTAGTACACCAGTGGCACTTTCTACTCTAATATGCTTGAATTGACTAAAAAAGACTAAAAGTCTGAGGCATGAGCTGAGGTTTTAGAAGTAGAGCTTTATAAACATTTCCAAAGTTCTTGATCTTCCAGAATTATTATTAGTATCCTATGACATCCTTGGAGACTACACCAGAGGAATATTTTGCTGCAATTTAACTGGAGTTCCTTCCACATTTCCACTCAAATCAACAAAATAACTTCCTAAGTAGAAAGTTCTTCCTTGATCTCCTTTGCTATTGAGTCATACTTATAGCAGTTAGCAGCAATTTTTCAACTAGCACATCAAACAGACTGTAATACCGTGATAATTTCCATGCTTCAGTTTTTCCATGAATCTGATTTGTGTCCAGAGGAGTGTGTCCTACCTTACTGAAATCTTTGATATGCTGAGACTGAGTAAATCATAGGGGTCAAAGTAAGAATATTAAATAGGATATCAAATATGAAAAAAATTGAGCTGTTCTATAAATGGATTTCAATGGAAAGAGAAAAAATCAATATCCCCTTCATCCATATGTTTCATAGAAGCAGTGATAGATAATAAAATATTTAAGAACACAACGTATATTGTAGGTTTTTAAAGCATTTTTATCTGTTATTATCTTTTCCCCTTCTATTTTTAGAAGTTCCGTGTTTTAACTAACACTTGACCTATTATCAAATTCCTTTGCATTTTATTCTGTCTTGTGAATTGGAAGCTTAGTACTTAAGTAGATCTTACATCTGATGAAATTTTTCTTTTGATGGGTGAAATTAGATACTTTACCCATTATTTCTGTGAATTTTGATTCCTAAAGAATGGAATACATTCAAATGCTATCCTGAGTGAAATAACAATTATAGAATCACTGAGGTTGGAAAAGGCCTCTAAGATTATCAAGTCCAACTGTTAACCCAGCACTGCCATGTTCACCACTAAACCGTGTACCCAAGTGACCCATCGACATGTTATTTTGAACACTTTGGAAGTGTCCAAATGGTGATTTCACAAAATATAATGATGATGATGTAACAAAACAATAATAACTTATAACAACCCTACCAATGATGTACTTCTTTCAAAGCAAACTTCTTAGACTGCTTCAAGTACTATACTCTGCTCTTTTCTCCTAATTCTGCAGAATGATGTTCACATGTAAGATTGTCTGCATGAACACCCTTTATTAGTATCCTCATCTGTTTACCAACAGTCATCTTTTTCTCCTTAAAATCCTCATTTCAAAGAATTCCTTTATAAAATATACATATATAATAATAGTGTTAATGACTCTTGTTTACATTTGTTGTCTGCATTGTGAGATCAACATATGTGAGCCTTGTTCTCTTCTGCATTCTTGAGTCTTAATTTTGCAGAGCTGATCTTTTTGAGTTGATAGCTTTTCACTGTTGACTGTTTAGCATATACAAGGGCCAGTGAATAATAGGGTCAGTGGAGGGCACCATATATCAAAGCTGAAGGCTGAAGCCTGATCTAACCCATACTGTTGCTGTGGGAAGACGAGCAAGGACACGAGCCACACAGAACTTGCTTTGTTTTTGCTGCTGGGAATGGGGCAGTAAGGGAAGGTGGTTGCTTTTTCTAGGAGTAGATAGCTTGGATCTGGCAAGGGCTGCTGTTCTGTATACTGGAACTACTCCAAACTGAAGACCTGCATGTGCAAGCAAAGGTCTAATTTTAAGAAGTACCATGTATGTAGCAATTGTCTCTAGAGCAAAATAACTGGTGGACAACATAAAAAGCTTTATGGTAGCTCTGGTGGTTATTACTTGATCTTGCTGATTTGATTTTAATTTCAAATACTTTTGTTTCCTGTACTTGTTTTTATTTGAATGAAAAAGACAGTAATTTATACTTGAGCTTTTTAACACTGACAAGTTTGGTAATGTCAAATGCTCATGGAGAATATAAATGCCCAGCTAAAGCTTTTAACATTATGATCCTGACTGCTCAACATTATAAACACCTTACCCAACTATTTTTATTAGGAAAAAAAGAGCAAACATCTAAGACAGTGTGCAGACTAATTTGCAGAACTGTATCTTGCTTTACAAAGATTATTTTTAAGATGTACTAGTTCACTGGAAGCAGAGTCTTCTGAAATAATTTTCCGCTCTGGGGATAATATAAACATTTTTATCAGCAACTTAATTTCTAGCTTTTAAACTGTATTCTATGCGTACTTACGCCACATAATCACTGCTTTAATTTTGAAATGCAATGTTCAGAAAGTCGTATAACTAAATAACAAGGATTTAATTTTACATAAACTGTAAACAGAACATGAATGCCACTTTAAACATGTTCCCTAGTGTAGATTTAGGTAAAATTGGCTTTTTTACTATCCCTATCTTCAAATCTCAAAACTAAACCCGGTATAAAACATAGAGCTCTTAAAAGGCAGTAGGACAGATACATCTGCTCAAAAATTTGGATAGACCTATATTGGAAAAGGGAAATGAGACCAAACCTCCTTTCTTTTCGGTGGACTTCTGCAGTTTTCTTCTATTTGTCAAGTGTTGATGTGAGGGAAGCTACTTAAAACCTTGAATGTATCCTGGTTTTAGGGTCCTTCTAGCTGATTTATTGTATTGCTATATTAATGCATGCTGCCACAGAACCAAAACCAGTGATAGGCAAAGGGAATTGCCTGGGTCACTAGACTGTGTGATGTAGCAAAAATTTCTGGTACAGTCAGTAGTCTTGAACAGTTTAAGGGCAACTGCTGCTGTTATTGCAGTGTGTGGGAAGGTGCATAATGTTTCCTTCAATTGCCATGGCAGCATGGTTCAGCTCTTACCGGGCTTTCCTGTTATTCACTGTCATGCTTCCATCCTTTTCCAAGGCAGAATTAGCCTACTTTAATCTCTTCCTTAAGGATGGTTCTTGTTCTAGGCACACAGCTATGGAAAAACATTAACAAAAAAATCTCAGAGGAATTGCAGCCTGAATACCTGGAAATATTTAGTATGAGGCACAGCTAGTGATTAGAAATGTCATATCTGGCACAGACTATGGGATTTCTCCATCACTCAGCTTCCCTCTTTGTGAATGCAGGCAGGTTCACATCAGCATTCCCATAACTGTGTCTTAGTTACTGCTGCTTTTTAGTATGAGGAGTTCAAAGGTGCTTTCCTTACATGTGGCGCTATTAGTCTGTGCCTCCACTATCTTTATAGATACCAACTCAGTATGAAGACTTTCACTAGCTTATTTCCCCTTGTGTATTCTGTCTTTCTCTAATGTTTTTTGTTTTCAGACAAGGCAACATAAGTTTTTCTAGTATTTGTAAATAGACAAAATTGGCCACAAAAGTCTCATCTTGGTAAAAAAGGCCAATAGAGAACCAGATTTAAGCAGGATTTTTCTGAACTTCCCCTGCAATCTAGCAAAGATATTAAACACATCTCATTTAGCACACATTTTTGTGATATTGCCATAATTTGAAAGTAAGATGTAGCAATATATGGGATGGCAAATAACTGAAGGAACTTCTACAGGGAGAAACTGAGTCAGGTCCCTGATGTTCTCTTCCTTTTGGCCACTGAACTCACTTAGCCATGGGTGAACAGAACATTGTACCTATTGACTTTGGTCAGAAATATACATTATTGTACTCTTTAATGCTGTGTGTTTCTAGTTAAAATAGCTGTCTTGCTGTCTGAAGGAATTTGCTTCTCTCAGCATCCTCACCCTCCTTTTTTCTTTCTTATTTGAGCGATGTAGATTTGTAGCAGGACATTTGTATTTGTATTTGAAGCAAACTAGATACTTTACAGAAAAATAAACTATGATATGAGGTGTACAATTGCACAGTAGTTAGTTACATTTACATACGTATCTAGGAGGAGTCCATCTGAATAATACTGGTTAGTATTATGATGCGGGTAATATAATCAGTATCTTGGTCCTTTTCATGATTCTTTATTTCAGGACTTTTGGGCAAGATTCCTCAATTTGTGAATATTTGTTCTTCCTCTTCGGGGGGGGGGGGGGGGGGGGGGGGGGGGGGGGGGGGGGGGGGGGGGGGGGGGG
>JAWMRA010000161.1:40092603-40112992 GCA_035584735.1 Pseudotriccus pelzelni | reverse complement strand
TTTTTTTTTTTTATTTTATCCCCCCCCCCCCCCCCCCCCAATTTACATATTTACTTGTGCTTGAATGAATTAGTGAAATATTCAGTGGAACACATTATGGAGGTAGAATAATTTTTTGTAAATAGGATCAAATGTGAACATATCCTTATCTTCTTTCCTGTAGTTAGCTAGATGAACTTACTGGGAACTGGAGCAGGTCAATGACTGAGTGTTAGACCTCTGTTTATTCTCAAAAGGAACAACCCAAAAGTATGTAACTCTTGCATCTGTAAAATTCCTGTGAACTCTAAGGAATACTGAAAATGTAGAGCAGCAGGAATGGTTGGCAGCTATTTGCATCAAGTAAGAAAATGTTAAGATTTTAGTTTTTTACAATTACTCGTAGTCAGATATCTTTGCTATAAATGAAAGCTTCTTAATTAAGTACATTTCCCAACCAAAGATTTGGCAATTAAATAGTCTAGTGCAGCTGCTTAGAAGAGTCATAATTAAAACCAAAGAGATTAACTTCATTCTTTCAAATAACAGGGCATTTTTATCACCAGAGGGCACTATCCTTCCAGGCTAAGATTAAGCTTCTGTTAGATTTTTTTTTTTTTTTTAATTTAAGAAAAATCATCTCAGGCAATAGTTTGGGGTTTTTTTACTTACTTATACATTAATTTTAAAAACTCTATTCTGATCACCTTCTTCTTCCCTGTAAGGTTTTCATATTTATATATGAAAATATCTATCAGAATATCTGTCAGATATCAGATTAATTTTTAAAACCCCAAAGAGTCTGTGGAAAATGCAGAAGTTAAATGTTATTTTATACTGGTAGAGACCTCTTTGTCGCAATACAGCTGCTATTATAGGAACAGACCTGCATTTGAAGAACTGCAGAGTATTCCTTCCTGTTTCCCTGGAGAGGTATTTTTTAGGCTGATGATCTGTTTTTATTCTCTCCAACCAACTAGTGCTTCAGTAGCTGACAACGGAGGTGGCTTGCTGGCCATACTGACCACACCCCAGCATTGTGTTCCTCTTTACAGGTGACTCCTGCTGGGATTTTTCCCTTGCTGACTGCTTTGTTCCAGTGGCCAAATCCAGCACTGCAAGGACTCCAGGTGCTATTTGCCCTCCTTTCAAGGTGGACTCCTAGAGCCAGTATGGGAGAGAGTAAAAGTCACAGCTGATACAGTGGAGGCCATTCAGTAGCAACAGGTTGCAGCAGCATGAATCCAAGGTGTTGTTTCCTTGTAGCATACAATGTTGTTTTGGCTTTTGTGCATATTCAGTATTCACTAGAAGCAATCATTCATGCTAAGAATATTTATCTTGCCTTTAAATGCTATATTTGTACATTTCACTGTCTTCATGTCATTCTCTTATTAACCAGGTAAGACCTTGATTACTCGTTTGAACTATAGATGTCTTCCTTGTTTTTGTCTTTGCTAGCTCTGTGTCAGTCCCTCTCAAGTTCTGATAAGTCAGGTGCATGGATACAGCAATAAGACATCACATCTCTTGGATTTGCCTGCCTTCCATTACCTGTGTTATACATTGGACTGACTTCCTTTCTCAAATATTCAAAAGGTGATGGTCTTAACCGAGGACATTAAAACTTGCCTCATTCCTAGCAATGATGAACACCTGCAGCTCTTGCTTGTAATGAGATACTTGGAAGTGTCAAGTTATTAATCCAAACTTGTGACTGACAGAAAGAGAGAGAAGAGTGCAAAAGGTTCAATGTTGTCTTGCACTTCATTGCTGTGTGAAATTCCAGGTACTGATGGTAAATACTTCAAGTTACTAAGAGACCCCAGCTCTCCAATTCTACATCATTTTGTGTTTCACCCCGAGCAGCAGGCTACATATATGGAAGGAGTGCTTGGTGTAGTGTGATGAAAGCTTCATCACTGTGTGATGATTGCTTTTGTTTCCAGTCCTGCTGTGTTTATTCTTCATTGGGATATTGGTATCTTCAAAGGGATAAAGAATGCTGTTGGAGCTTTCTGTAACTGCAGGCCATTGCCTAGGTGAAGAACAGACAGCAAGAAAATCTGTTGTCTTGGTTGACTAGACATATGATCTTTTGTTTAAGGGCAAAAAGAAGGATTTACCTTGTGGAAGAGAACTCTCATAAGGAATGGTCTGAAAGAAAAGAGAAATTTAGTTAACTCTGCTGCCACATGAAGGTTCCCATGATGTTAGTGGGCATGCCTTTTAGTAAAGCAGATAAGGTAAAACTACCTTTCTTCTCTTCTCTATGTCATGTTAGCATCATGCCTAGGCACATCCTTTATTTCTAATGGATTGCTGTGACTGACCTCTTCTTTTTTTGCTTCTGACTGGTCAGACCATAGCTCTGCTTCCAGAGCTGTCACAAACCATCACATATAGTCACAGGGAACTGCTTGCACAAAGTAACAGGTGATTTGTTTTGCCATAGGAGTTTTGCAAGCAAAAGGATTAAAACAACAAATCCTTAGACACACACAGCCTTATCTAAATTTGGCTATTCTTCGCAAGCTTAGGCAGGTCCTTGCTGCCTAGTTACAATCTGCTTCTCTGCAGATTTTTTTTTCCCATGCTGTGGCTTCTCAACTGGTTCCAAGTTCTGTTTAAAGTTTCTGCCAAAAATTTCCTGTTCAGGAGTTTTTCTCCATGCTTTAATCTGCTTGAAGAAGAAGCTGTAGGAAAGCATCAAAGAACACATAACCTCCATATACTGAATGATTACAGCCAGCAGTGGCCTTTTGCTCCAGCTCTTCAAAAGTAACTCAAGCTGATGCAGCTCCTTGGTTAACTCTTACCTGACTATTGCAGCCACCAAAACAGTGGAGATGCAACATTTATTAAAAAAAAT
The DNA here is from genome assembly GCA_035584735.1 of Pseudotriccus pelzelni. Taxonomy (NCBI): domain Eukaryota; kingdom Metazoa; phylum Chordata; class Aves; order Passeriformes; family Tyrannidae; genus Pseudotriccus; species Pseudotriccus pelzelni. The sequence goes on along the minus strand of JAWMRA010000161.1, from coordinate 40,110,141 downwards.
TAGGCTTCTGTCCATCTTACCCTACCAGAATAGCAAAAACAGGAGCCTGTTCCTCTGAGTATTTCAAGCTATGATGTAGTGAAAAGTCTGTAGGGATTTTTACAATCTACGTTGTCAGGAACAAATGTCAAAAAGATTGAAAATTCTGTATCCAGGAGAAGCTTTAAAAGATTTTTCAAAAGGTTTTAGCATCCTCTGGTTCTATTATGAATAAAGCCAGTGGTATAATTTTTTTCATTTAGAGAGAGTAGATTTAAGCACATTGTAATCACTTCTAAAAATCCCACTCAGTTTCTGAAGAACTTCTAAATAATATAAAATGCAAATACTACAGTACCTTGCATGATACCTTACAGTATTGACGTCCCCACAACTTTGCAGTTACTGATATTTTCTTCAGTGAGGGTTATTGTCTTATTCTGAAAAATACCTTGTAGCTGGCAATGTGGGTGTTTAGTGTTTGAGAATGAGCATAGTAGAACTATGCAAGATCTTTTTCTAGTGCATAGTAGAACTTGCAAGATCTTAGCAAACTGACAAGATAACTTTGTGTCTTTAAAAAACCAGAATGAAACAGAAACCCTGTTTGTACAAAGGTATTCTTGAACTCTGGCATCAGTATGCAGCTAGTTGCTCACTTACTAGTACATTTGTCTTCATGCCATTTGCAGCATTTGTCGTTGACTTCTCCAGCACCTGGCCTTTATGGATGTCCAGGTGTATCTATGTATAATTACCTTCCTCAGTTACTGAATGTGGCATTGTACAGCTACATGATTGAAAAAAGTGTTTGGTGAAAGTTCTTTCACTGTTTAAATGTCACATTGAGGTGGGCAGACTTTAGAAGGAGAGTTCAGTCCTCAAACACAAAGTAAATTCATTAAGTACTATCATTATTTTTCTTCCCCCAGAGGACAGCAGTGTTGAAGCATGCTCATGGCTTTGGGGCTTAACAACTGTTTTGTGTTTAACAGCTTAACAGCAAAATTTGCAATACATTGCATGAGTTATTGGAGTGACCTAGCTTGGAAATGCCACAGAATTGTTAAGGATTTAAATACTTAATGATGGAAGCTTTCTTCTGCCTTTGTGCTTTCCTGTGGTAACTAGATACTGATGATATACAATCCATCCAAGGAAAGCAAATCTGAGTTTAGGACTATCCAGCTTTCAGTACGGTTTATAGATTCCCACTTCAGCTTTAAATGAGGCAACTTAGATATTTGTAGAAATTGTGTTGCAGAAGCACAAGCTCACCATGGAAGCAGGATGAATTACCCTCTGCTGAGCACCATGTGACTCTGTCTGGGCAGAATCTCATACTCAGTCTTCTTTTCAAGCTTGCTCAGATCCCTACACCACATTGTAGTCAGTAGGAGAACTATGGCCCTTTAAATAGAAATTTTAGTCAAACCAAAACTGAATACTAGAAAGGCAGAGTTTTGAGAGACAGCCGAAAACAGGAACTGTGGAGTTGTTGACATTGAGTGGACACTCTGGTTTTACTGAAGACAGCTGTTCTCTTTCTGATGGGACTCTACATGGAAGAGTTGCTCTGTGTGTGAAAGACATAATGTAAAGCAAAACTGTAGGTTATTTAGCTTCATTAGGCAAAAGTTTGGCTAAAATCTGACTGTCCTTTTTTGCCTACCTGACAGTTTATGTTTTGTCAGCTTAAGTGAGGTGCCCTGGGTCAGAAATGCAAATTGAAGTAAACAGTTAAGGATATGGAAGCAGAAAAAGAGGAGGGAAAAAAAAGCAGAGAAATGTTGCATCCTTCTGCTAGTGCAGGGATGTGGTTTGCAATCCTCCCACCTTTTGGGTTAGCATTCAGATCTAATGCTTTATATGTCTCAAAGTTATTTTCTCATATGTATATTCTGTTATGTAATAATAAGTATAAAATATGATCTGCACAGCTACATAATCAAGAGATGAATTGAATTTGTCCCACTATGGAAGAAGTTCATGTGCAAATCTGTATACTGTTCCTACATCTGTTCCTGTTTTGTCAGTAGTTACCCTGTTGCTCCTCTGTTCTGGGCAGCCTGCGTTTAAAAGATAAGCACTTCAAGGACTGATTTAACAGGAGGAAGCAAAGGTTCTGCGGTTCCTACAAGACTGGCTTTTGTGATTTATAAGCGCCAATATGGTGTTAATCACTGTTTATTTAACAGCTTACATGAAAGAAAGACTGGCATCAACTCTTCAGAACCTTATCACTCTTAAATTTGAGAGAGCTGCACAGCATCAGTAATTCCAGAACGGATCTTGAAATGAAGTAAAATCCCAAATACTTTGTGAAAGCAGAAACAGTTCTGGATATGTTCTCTAACACAAGCATTCGAGTGCCCTGATTATTCCTTGCTTACAGTTATTTGCATCTGTGTAGGAAGAGAGTAATTGGTAGAACTGGCCACAATTTAAGTTGAATAACCATCTATATGATCATGGTATGTGAGGTTATGGAGGGTCGAGCTTGTAGTAATTAGATGTAAATCTAAAATTTTGGAACAATTATATGATTCCTCTTTCCACCTGCATGGCTGTCAGGTTATGCCATATACAAGATACTTCTTTAAACCTCTAAAATTAGAAAAAAAATGAGTGTTGAATGTCAAAAGGTTGTAGAATAACTTCACTAAAAATTTCAGGGTGAGATTCACAGTTCTTTGGCTTTGGCATCTAATCTAAGGTCTTTGCTACAAAATAGAACTTGTCCTATGCTGAATGGTTTTGAATAAAAAAGTTTTGTTTGCACTGGGCAATTCACTCATAAATAGTGCCATACTCTGTTGCTTGGAAGTAGCAGTTAACCTCCATCTTGTGATTTATTATTGCATGCTTATGTTTGCCTGCACTGCATGGTGCTTTGACAGGTCTCCGTTTGCTCTCCCATGTTGCTCAGACCACCTGTTCTGCTACCTGTGTGCCTGTAGCTGCTCTGCAACTACACAGATAGTGTTTGTTCCCTGTGCTTAAATGCTGGGAAGCAGTGATATTCAGTTCCTTCCTGTTTTCAAGTTCTAGCAGACTATACAATTACTATGCTTTTGTTTTCAGGTCTTGTTTCCTAGCCTTCATCCAAATGGTTCAGCAACAGTAAAAATTATCCCCAGAGGATAGAGAGCTGTGAAGGGAAATGGTTCCCCAAAATCCAGACATCATAATGCAGTGAGGATCCTAATGTTGCTAATGTGGACGTTAGAACAGAGTCACTAACTCAGTATGTATGTGCTCATGTGTCAAAAATCATGAATGTGAAACCAGCTTGCAGTAAAACTGTACATCTCCTTTTTGGAGGGAGTTGGAGCAGTGAAGGGCTCAAAATCATGATCATGAGGAATGAGTACAATTTTAGTACAAGGCTGTAATAATTGCCTATTTCAGCTTGGCACTGCTGGTACTCAAAGATGAGGCCCATGGATTAGGTCATGATTAGGTCACTATGCCTGGTAGTCAGGAGGCAGCCAGCACCCCAATACCTTGTCCATGTCATAACTCCAAAAACTGCCAGCAGGCTGGCAGAGGGATCAGGAAGCAGCATGACACCATCTTCTGATGTAAGTCAATCCTACAATGAACAGCCACCCATTCTTCAGTGTTTTTCCTGAAGCCAGAGGCACACTGGATCACCCCATAGCATGCCAGGCACAGTGCCTTTCATGCTGGCATGGCCCCTTCCTCCCAGCGAGTCCTGTTTGGTCGTACATTGCGTTCAGAAGCTGGCTGTGCTGGCACTAATTGGAGGAAATCTTATAATAGAAGTGTGTTTGTTGAGGGCATGTCATTCTGTAGTTCTGCAGTAAAATATGTAGTACATAATGTATTTTAATTAAACCGGAAATTAATTCAATTAATCAGTGCACGTCCACCCACCCTCTCCTTCCTAATATCATATGCGCCAATAATAAGGAAACTCCAGATAGGAAAATTGCACATTGTCCTTAACAAGACACTAACACTGTTAATCTTTAGTGTGCTGGGCATGCACTGAAAAGTAGCATTTATTGAACAGAGGCCTCTGAGTGTGTTAACGAAAGAGATTCTTAAATCTTTAGGTGACTGAGTTGACTCTAACTGTTCAAGACAAGGTGCTTTCCCTTTCCCATTAGGGAATCTAGCTATCTCCTCCAGAATGTCAGGGTGTGAACATTTCAGTGCCTTTCAGCAGCTGACCTCAGTCTTGCTAGTTTACTTGGGGGTGTCATATACAATTTTTTTTCCTTGTTTCATGTCTTAGCCTTTCACAGATTACCAGTATGTTGTGTCCATTCACTTGGATTTGTGGGGGGAGGCACTTTCTTCACTTGGCTGACTAAGGAAACAGACTAGGAATGTTTCCTCTAGTATTAATGTATCTGCATGCAATTAATTGTTTTCCTGTCTTCATCATGTATATCACTCCTGATAGCCCCATCAACACATATCTGGGCCACGTACTGTTTAAAGCTGTAGTTACAGACCCATTAATGTGAAACAGAGTTTAAAAGAGTAGCCATCCAACCAGCCCTGAGCTCAGCATGACAACTACTGCAACTGATCACCCACCTGACTCTCTGAGTGTGCAAACGAAAAAGTTCTTCTCGTTGCGGATGCTGGCAATCCCTGGTATTCAAAGAAATTGTACATTTTGGTTGGTTAAAAGACAATACTCTATAAATCAAGAATAAAAATTACGGATGAACCTCTCAGGTGCCACATAGCTCAAGGTATGAGGTAGTTTCCCAAGGCTGAGAGACAGAAGACTAGACCAGAGACACCAGAGGCCTGCCTGAGACAGATGAAGTGATAAGGGAAGATTTCTTTCCTGTGAACACGGAGATAAGAAGTAACTCTCAGTGACAGAAAAGCTGCCAGAGAGAGTAGAGAACATAAAGACAGATGCTAGGGGTGAACAGCCAGATCTTATTTCTATAAGATGTATTCTCTGGAAGCTATCTTCCAGTGAATGAAAGAGAACTTTTGGGACACAGGTTTGGGATAATGTCTCATTCTGAGAGTCAGTGCCCTGCAGCCAGAACATTGATTTTTTTGGGGGTACATTTTTACTTAAAACAAGTCACTGCACAGCCTTTAATGTAACTCTCCCGTACAAAGTTGAATAAGACAGTTTATTACCGTCACTATCAGTTTACAGAAAACTGTTCTTCTGCCTCATTTCTGGTAAAACCTTTAGCTGCATGCTTTAATAAAGGTTTTTTGGCACCTGTAGCTGTGAATGAATGACACAGGCCACATGTGTTGTCTGGGATTTGGCACAATATAGATCAGGCCTCCCAAGTCTCGTGTCTTTGTCTTGGCTGCTCTCTATGATGCACTAAGGAAGTGCTGTAAGATGAAGGCATGTCTGCCTGATCCTCTGTGTGGTCTTGGTGCTGAAAGGATGCTTGGATGGTACAGAAATACCATAACTCTTTCTGAAACTGACTTTTGCAGAATAATTATTTTTCATTACTTCTAATATTTCTACACATCTGGGACTAACTTGGAGCTATGAATCAGGAGAAGTAGTAAGTCACAAGTTGCTTATAGGGTTATACTGTAAGTGTTTGGATCAATGAAAGCTGAACACTTTTGCCTCCCTGCATGCAAAGCAGAGCTTAACTGACTAAAAGATGGAGATGGCTTTCTGTGGGGCATTTCCCATGTTTTTATTCCTTATTTAGATGTGTCAGGCTTTTCCTGTGTGAGCAAAGTGATCTCTGCCTTGGATACTCTGAACTCAAGCCTAGTACATATGTCATCCTCATCTTTGGATTGAGTTAGACTGGAGGATTTCTCCTTGAACTACATAGAGGGATATACTGTACAAACTTTTCCATCTGACAATAACTTAATTCTGGATAATCACAGCAACAGCTAGGCTGGTATTTTTGGTTTTGTTTGTTTGTTTGTTTTTCTGAGAGGAAACAGTCACTTCCCCAGTATAAAGAGGTCATTTAATAGACAGGTTAATGATTAATGGGTTCTGGCTCATATTATATAAGAGATAGATATTGTAAACAAAGCATAAATTTCCAATTTCATTGCTGTTATTAGAACTCCACAATCATTCAGTAAGTTGTATTAGAAGTCACGGAGAAGGTTTTTTAATTCCATATGATTTTTACTGACCGAGCAATTTATTTTGTTTTCATCAACCTAGACAAACAATAAACAGCAATAATACATTAATTCACTGTTAAATTTAAACATGATAGAATATATATACAGCTTCAGTGAACAAAAAAGCCTGTGGGAGTGACAGGTCAATTATGCTGTTATTACTTGCCATTATGAGAGGGATTGAATTTTCAAGGTTGATGTATATCACACACAGTGTGCCCTAGGATTATACAAACAGACTTGAACAGCAAAGCCAGAGGCTGAACAAGGGACAGGACATGAAACTTACTGAAAACTCTTCTTACATAGTTTTTCTTCTGATTTTATCTAAAGATTTGTTAAAAAAAAAGAAACTGAAACCCATCTTTTAAAAGGTACTGTCTCTGAAAGTCGCAGAAAGGGCAAATACTCACACATGACTAATACACCTGTTCTGGCTATCACACTTTCCACTTGTAACAGCAGGCAACAGTTAGTGAGACCTGTATTATTGTTGTTCTAATAGAATTGTGCTTTTAATATTCTTCAACTTGCTTGCTGACACTCTTACTTATAAAAGTTTGTTGTTTGGTTCTTTTTTTAAGAAAAAATTACCTACAATAATTATATCTTTCTGGTTGCCTAATTTGAAAGAAAATTATCTAGAACATGTCAAAATGCATAGTTTCAGCACAGCTCTTTACCTTTATGTAATATCTACTGTAACATAAATATTGAAGTCTATTACATTACTGCACCTGACTTGGGTGTAGGAGAAAAGAAAAAGTGCCTGAATTTCTTTAAGGAACCTTGATATCTGAATTTTTGAACTGCTTTTAAACAATGTCACTGGTGTCAATAATGGCTGAGAATATAAGCTAGGTGAAAGTGCTTGGGAATGAGAGCTAGAGAGGGAATGGCTTCAAGTTGCACTAGGGGAAATTTAGATTGAATATTAGGAAAAAATTTCTTCACAGAAAGGGTTGTAAAGCATTGACACAGGCTGCATAGGAAAGTGATTGAGTCAACAACCCTAGAGATATTTAAAAACCATGTAGATATGGCCCCTGGGGGCATGGTTCAGTGATGGACTTAGCAGTATTTGGATTACAGTTTGATTTAATGACCTTAGAGGTCTTTTTCAATCTAAATGACTCTATGATTCTATGAAAATAAAATAATCTGTTATGTTCAGTAGCAGGAGTACTTTTTCTCACCTGCCTGCTTCTTTTTTATTGTTTTTGCTGTAAATATAATTGAAGGTTCCTGACAAGAAAAGTAGATGGGTTTGGTGGTTTACTGTTGGGGGTTTTTTAATAATTTTTAATTTCTTTTGAACTTGACTCTGCAGTTCTGCAGTAGCACAGCTCTGATGCTCAATGAAGAGGAATAACAAGCTAAGCACAGTCTTTCTAGTTTTCCCTTGTGTTGCCCAAGGGCAATTGACTTTCTGTCCAAAGATGATTGACTTTTACTGTTTTGTAAAGGACTTTTGACCTTTCCATTTTCCTTGTTGTCCAGCTACTTCAAGGTTGTCCTACCTCAGACATGACTTTTAAGGTGCTCAGACTGTATTAGAAGGCAATGATAAGGTAAATATAATGCTACTGACTCTTTTGTCACAGGAGGCAAAAGTAGTATAACAAAACTGGAGTAAAACTGGCATATCCATGCAGTGATGTTGCAAGTTCTATGAATATAGAACATCCTGTCTGATTTATTTTGTAAAACAAAATAGCTGCTAGGGACTACAGGTATCGTGAGGCATATCCTGTCTTGAACATTTTTTCTTTTCAAATATAGTTACTTTTCTGCCTATCTGTTGGAATGTGCATGGCACTGAATAAAATATTCAACTAAAACTTACACCAAAATAGTTAAATTGGTTAGCTCAATGCAAGTCAAATAAAATGAGTTTGTGGCTTTATTATCCATTTTACTCAGGGAAGAAGTTGTGTTATTTGCAGTTCAATTTTTCTGATGTGATCTCTGAAAAAGAGGAGGCCCTATCTCTGGCCTCCTGGCTTTACTAAAGCAAAAACCACTAGGAAAGCCATTCAACTCGACTTCTGTAGTGAAACATGTCAAATACGTTACTCATTAGGGGTGAATGGATTTCGTTATTGTGATGGTTCTGTGTCTTTCAGGGAGGAGGATGGCAGTGCCGTAGAGGGGTTGGGCAAGTCAAGCCATGAATGCACAAAATCTGTTTGTGTAGTGAGACTCCTCTTTCATGATAGGAGTTGTAACATCTCTTATAAGGTGAGCTGCTCTGCTGCTCTTGTTACATCCTTTGCTCCCGTGCCTCTGCTGTACTTGAGAATCTGTGTTCCCTTCCTTGGTTGTAGCCAATGAAAAATGCGTCAATGATTAAGCCAGTTTCACCAGACCAACTAGAGTCCAGATGAAATCAGTCAGCATCAAGCATGTACCTAGAGGCTTGTATGAAACAGGGTATTTATAGAAATTGATTTGGAATAAGTAAATATGTTAATTCAAAATGGGCTAATTAAAATCACCCTTAATTCCTGTGTAGATGTTGCTATTCAAAAATAATAAAGCCTAACTATATCTGTATTAATTCAGTTAAAGACTAAATAAAGCAAATTTTTTAGGTCTTTCATTCTAAGAACTTGATTCAATACTATTTCTGTTAGATTACAGAGGTAAATAGACCCCAGTGCTCTTCCACAGCAGCACCCTCCTGAAGTGTACTATCTTGAAATATATTCTGAATTCACTAATCTTTGGACTGGCTCAGTTTTAGGATGGTGTAGAGAAGTTTTGGGTACTCACAGCTGCTTATGACATTTTTGGCATACAGGTGTGCTGACTGTGTCCCTGTATGGGCAAAGAGAGTAGATGCTTTCTAAATACCTCCATCTGCTAATTGATAATAGCTAATTGATAATAAAAAGAGGACTCCTATTAATTTTTCTGCCTCCTTTTCAGTATAAAGACAATATGAAAAAGCAGGAGCAAACCAAGGACTGTTTTCAGAGTGTCCGTTCTTTTGGCCAAAGAAGTCACAGTCTTTAAAAGGAATACATTCACAGGTTGAGGACCATCCCTCCTCATTGTGATTGTCACAGCAGCTCTTGCTAGCAGGTTTGGGAATAATCTAGAAGATCAAAACTAAAAATTTGAAGTAAAAAGCTTGCTCTTGCCCATCTCTCTTCATAATTCTTACCCAAATAAAAAGAAATGCGCTTTGAAGTCAGCATTTTATGTGTTCTGATCATGTCAGATGCAAGCCACAGCACCAGATGCCCCTGAAGATATATTTATTGGCAGTCACTCAAGTGAAAAAATAAAACTAGATTAGAAAAGATTGGGAACCAAATAAACCTAGAAAGAGCAACTCACAGGCCAACATACACCTGAAAGGTCTGAATTTGTATGGATCAGATCCAAGAGAAGCCATAATATATCTGCCTGCAGAAGTACATGTATTAACTGTCCAATAGAAACACAGATTTCAGGTGCTGTGCAAGTGTTAACACTCTCCGTGTTTCTGTTTTTCTCAGTTGTTACCTACTTTGGAATACTGCTGTGTCCCTGTCTTGAGGTTTTTTCATTCTCAGTTGCTTCAACATAAATTTCAGATCCCATACGCTTGTTTACATAGAAGCACTGTCAATCTGATGCCAAAGTTAAATAGGATCTCCGTGGTTTTGTCTGACCTTCTCCATACTTAAACAGATGCTAAACCAAGATAAAGGTAAGTGTTAAGTGGCAGAGAGGGGGGTGTGCTATTCTTGCTCCTACTATGCCAGCTACTGAAGGGCAGAAGGTGAGATGTAGCAAAGGGCATGAGCAGCAGGTCTCCTGTGAGTCAGGCAGTATGGCTGCGAAGATCAAGCACACCACTACCTGACTTGTATTTGTGAAACTGGGGGACCAGAGAAAGTGTTGAAGGTGACTTAAACTGAGGTCTTTGTTTTGGGTCTGAAACAGAGTGAATGTTCTCACACTACTGCCTATGGCTGGTAAATGTTCTAGGGAACTGCGTTTTACTGCTTTCTAGCAGAAACACAATACCTTATCGTAAGAGTGCCTATGGATCTAGCATATACTGATTCACCAAATGTTGATGCAAAATTGTTTGGGAAGTATACCAGTAAGGAATTTAATTATACAGACAGTATAATTATACAGCAGTTACAGATATGCCTGTAAAGCGCAACTTGCAGCGGAGAGCGTCAAATGTGTGCTACAGTTCTTCTTCTCTTTATACCTTCTAAATGAAAGGCAGTATGGACTAATCTTGCAATTTTAGATGTTGGACATAACATTTGTTTCATTCTGCCATTTCTTTGACTTGTATACTTACTCATTTAACTGATTTTGTTGGAAAGAAGACAGCCAGTGGCAGATAAAACATTAAAGTATATTTCCACAGCATAAAGCACATGTCCCTTAAGCAAAGGCTATAAATGTGAAGTACCAGTATGTAGTATAAATCTTATAGCCTTTGCTTCCTTTCTGATGCAGACTGTGTGCAGTCAGAGAAGGCTCAGGCAGGAGTATTAAGCAGACAACGTGAGTATTCCGATGCAAAAATTGTGTGTTCTTGTGATTTAAGCTCTTGAAAGTTAAGGAAAAATGTCCATTAGCTGTAAGGTCTTCTTTCATTTGTGGGTCTGGTTCTGAGAAGCCATTTATCTGAGGGTCTGCTGCTCTTTCCACTTAGTATAGTAGAAAAGCACTCTTTTCCGACAGGACTTTTGTCTATTTTAGAAAGGTGTGTGGTGGGTGTGTGTATCAGGCTAAACAGCGGGTCATGCTACATATTAAAATTAAGCCAGGAATGTGCTTGAGGAAATGGTAAGACAGTAGGGTACATGCCTAATACTACAGGGATATTTCTGTAATTCAAACTACTACCTTAAAACAAGGGATAATCTGATCCCAATTGACTAGTTGCAGTTTAGGAAAAAAAAAGGATGGGGGTGGGGTGCAGCTAAAGGGTGACAATTCCTGATCTCCTAGTAATGATTCACACCAGTGCTTAAAAGGGCATTGTTATTGAAGACAATTGATCCATCCTGTTTCCTAATGTAATCCTCTGTGAATAAATGAAACCAACACATTTCTCAAGGTATATTCTCTTCTTTTCTCTCCCAACTAAAGTATCTGAACACAATCAATGCCTGGAACACAGCATTTAATTGTTATGCTGAAGGGAGAAATGGGAGAAGAACAAACAATTAGATAAAAAGGGGTTGAAATTCTGGCAGAAGGGCTCAGATATTCTTTGTTATGTATAAAGATTACAGCTGCCTATTATTTGGTTCATTATCTTTTTCACTGCAGATGGTTAGGGATGGGTTTTCTAAATTATATAGAACAAAAGCACTTCTACTAGGAATAAAATTCTCATAAGAAATATAATTGGTAGTTTAAGAAAAGCTTTTGATACCGAGATATATTACAGAGTAACAGGAAAAACAGAATACCTGCACAAAGGCATTTCATTGAAGAGAAGGGTCAACACAATGACACCAACCAGTGTATTTCCAGTTATGTTACTTCTGAATGGAAAATGCCTAAGAACAAGTGATTGGCTTGAATTAATATTGTTTGGTGACATAATGACACTTAATCATGATTTGTTCATTAACAGTGTTGCTACCACTAGTGATAATTAGTTAGCACTATGAAAGCTTATAATGGGATAGTTTGGTTAATGTATGCAGCTCCTAAAGTTTTATAAATCATTCCTGCAAACAGATCAAAGTTGATAGAAGAGTAACGTGACCACACATAACTTTATGATGTTGTTTGCTGTCTCTTAGTCATTGGCAATGTGACCTTCATCAGTGGTAAAATGTCTGATGAATGAAAAACCTCTTTTGTTTGCTATTTTGGCTATATACATGATCTTAAAGAAAGGCAAAGCCTACACTTAGAATTTATTATCCTTTAAAAAAACAGGTACAAATGGTAAGCACTAGTGTTGAACTAGGGTTGTGTCTACATACTCAGTTCAGTTCGATTTCAGGTATGGGCTCACCATGTCTGCTATACTTATCCCATGCTAGAGTCCAAATGCAGTAGTAGGAAATTCATAGTAAAGCCTTAGGGAGAGCATAATGTTTCTGCATGTAGGGACACAGTGTGCTTTCAAGCCGAACAAGAGGCTTGTAACCAGACATGGTGTGTTGACCTTGGTCCCAACAAAAGGGGGTGCTAATGCAATTGGACTCTCATGACCATCTCCACATGGTGTGTGCTCTGCCATTAGGCACATGGGCTCTCTGGGCAAGATTGGAGTTTTCCAGCATTTTCCATGTGATACTGTGTTGACACAGGTCACCAAAGGAGTTCTTCACCAAAGACTGCTGAAGAACAAAATCTGAAAGAACTAATCCACCTCTTTGGGCACCCTGTGCCTGAAAACTTTAAAATGGAAATATCAGCTAGGAAGACTCTGTTGGATCATAAGTGGTTCAGAGAAGTATTTGCTTAGTGCACTCCATAGACTGGATCTAAACCTTCTGTTCAGAGCTTATCACATTTTCTAAACAGAGCTTGTGCCTTCCTCCCTGAAACTCCTTCTTGAGGCAAAAAAGAGTAAGCTTTATTTGTAATTTTAAATTAATTTTGCATTTTTTCTTCTTCACCAAATTAAATAGAAAAAATCCAGAATCATCATATTTTCTCTTTTTTCTTTCTCTTCTTTTTTTAACTCTATAATTTTTAAACTTCGACAATAATGTCAATGGAGTAGAATGGAACTGCTAAATACACTCCACTGAACAGAATAGAATACTCCTCTGTTTGGTGGAAAGAAACATCTAACCTGGAAATAGAAAATTTTCAGCTTTTGAAAATGGAGTCCAGATGAAAAGTTTAATTATAAGTAAATTGATGCTGTAGTTTTACAGTTTCCCTGTAATTAGTTAAGATAGTTGAATCAAAGTTTCCTGGGGGAAGGAAAGGGATAGAAATATTTGTTGTTTTTTTTTTATCAAATCCAACCTTTAAGGATCATGCTGTTAAGATCATGGTTCTGCTTTTAGTCTTGAATTCTATCTTGCTGTTACAAGAGGTTACTGACCTGTTTCTTGGAGTACCTAGTGGAAATAATGAAGAAATAAAATCTGTAGGAGTCAACTGATGGTACCTGCTGCCAGTTATTGTTTGTTCTGTGGCATTTTTGCACAGAGTAAAATCTACATTAAGAATACAGTGGTGTCAGAAATTTCCATTGCAAACACGGCAAAGAATTTGTTTACAAAAAGTGACAGGCTTTTATATTTATGAATCTATTTAAGTTTCCTGCTTAAAACCAGCCTTGAGATGCTGGTTACTGTTGTGCTTAGGTCTGCTTAATTCCAGGTTTTAACAAGCAGGAGTCAAATTAAATCCTCAGTAAAAGATGCTGGAATAAGGACCTAACACTCAGGCAGATATGGGGTAGAACTTATCCCTAACGTATACACTAAGGAATCTGTAACTTGTGGAAGCTGAAAGTTGTTTTTTGGTTTGATTGGTTTTTTCTTTCTTTTTTTTTTCTTTTTTGAGTATTAGGAAGGCACTCAAAACCAGTTCTTGAGTGCCTTTTTTATACCCAACATCCAAACAACTTTGTTGTATAACTAAAACAAAGGATTTTTTTTTTTTTTTTGCTATTATGGTCCACTAAAGGTTGCTTAGACCTTAGTCTCCCACTGAGAGAAAGAAATATTTTTCTGATTCACATGAGTTACCAGCAGACTTCATGAGACGCAGTGACATTTTATTTCTCTTCAAAGGCAATCAGTAAAACTGAAAAAGGTCACATTTCCTTTTCAGCAGAAAATGCCTTTGTGTAATAATTTGAGGTGAACAACAACTTCTAGCTCCATGCAGAAAGACATACATGTTATATCTAGTTTCAAGGGAAAATGTTAATTTCAAGTGCATTAGAGTGTAGAAAATCAAATTAATGATTACTCTTCAACAATTTTGATACTTTTCTAATACTTTCACTTCTGTATGATTTTTTTCTGTTATTGAATCATTCCTACTGTACTTTTGACAAAATTAGAATAATTGACTATTGATCTCATGAAAAAAATGTAATTTGACTGAAAAAGAAAAAGCATCATAACCATTCAGTTACTGGAGTAATGTAAATTGTCAAACCAACATATGATCATTTTTCTGGTTGCAGACTGTAAATTTTGTGTTAAATAGGATTTTCCATGGTTTCACTATTCTGGCAGCGGAAGGATTAACTGAATGAGAGACCAGGAATACAAATGGCAGATTTTGTTAAACTATCTTGCATTATATTGCTGTATTCATCCTAGACTTCAGCAAACATGTTTATTTGGAGAAACTTTATTGACAACTTTAGAATATGTAAAATCTAAAGTTATTTACGGATTTTCCTGCTTATGGATCTAGTTGCTCCTGGTTTTGGCTATGATTTTATAAGCACTTGAATGTAAGAGTGACTTTAGAAATACAGAACTATTACCTTGAATGAATTTATTCATGTGCAGGAATTAATATTTCTGGATGAGGAATATCTTAGTTATCTTCAAGATAGCTAATCAGTGCAAAACTGGGAAAGAACTACTTGGGACCTCATAATGTCTTTTATTTTAGAAAAAATCGTCTACAGAGAGAAACCTCATGCTACCTGTTTATTACAAAATGACATGATTTGCCTTGAGACACTTTTTTTCCTTTGTTGTAGGAGAGCCATAATTCTGACCAAATCTCCTGTAGATCTGAGAGGTTTTAAGAATGAAATAATTTTTTTGGTTATTTACTGATAACTTCATTTTTAATGGTTAAGGCAGATGAGATGTTCAAGATGATTCTTTTTACCTGTTATTACCTCTTGTGAGATTCAATCTAGGGCTAGACTGAGACTTCAGATGTGTGCTCTGAGAATGAGACAGCATTTAAATACACTACTCTGAGAAGAACTCAAGAAAAAACAGTAATGAATCCTAAGCACTCCTGGGGAACAGTCTGCTGGATACTATGCATCCTTCCTGCAAAATCTCCGCTCTGTTGCAGAGCACTCTACAAATCCAAATCTTTGAAAGATTCAGGGGAGAAACTGGAGAAGAGAAAGGCAAAGAGCAAAGTACATTTGCAAATAAGCCTTGGAGAGAAGAGAAGAAAATGAGGTAATAAGGTACAGTTAGGTTGTGCCAGATGGGAAAAGACATGGAGTAAATGAGCCTTGCCAGAACTGAGAGAAACAGAGAAAGATTTTTATCATCTCATGGGCACTAGTGCAGAGCAACTGGCTTTCCTCTTACTGACTTCATGCTTTTTATGCTGGCGTGATATAAGTGCAGTTGGCTATTTAAAGTGCAGAAACACGGCAAATCTGGTCCAGTGTGTGGAAGGTACTGAGCACCCACTGAGAAAAAGACTTAGTTGCCTTATGATGTGGGAAGGAGCATGAGACAAATAACTTCTTCCTTCTCCTGGAACTCCATTTATTGGTAGGACAGAAAAAAGATGTGAAGAAGTATCTTTAGATCTTAGTGAAGTATGCTTACTCCCCTACTGCATTATTGTGCCTCTCTCTTTTTTGTTTGTTGTTTTTTTTTTGTTCCCTCTGAATATCTGGCTGATATATTTGGTTTCTTCATTATGCATAGACTGAAAGTTGGTCTTGAGTTTCAGTTCTAACAGTATTTCACTGGTGACTTCTCTGAAATCTCCACATTGTCATAAACAGTATTTCTTTAGAGATAAAAGTATTTTGTTTGAGCTGATTGACTGGTTTAAAAATAATAATTTTTAGGCATCAAAGGAAAAAAGATAATTTAAAGGGGGATTTTTAGTTTAAATCCCAGTGAGAAAGCAATGTGTTATTGAGATGGATATAACTGATAATTGTGGGATAGTTTTTGTAGCTGGATAGTTCAGTAAATAAAATGCCAGAAAACTTAGCTACTTTGCAAAAAATCTGCCTTTACGGATGGCTAGTTTAGCTCATTTATTCACCTCTTCTACCTTCATCTTTTTCCTAGAGGTTGTATTTTCATTGTTTAATATCTATGTTTCATTCCTTTGGTATATAATCATTAATCGCCACCTCCAGCCCCCTGCCCCCATTTTTAAAGGAAAGCTTTTCTGTTTTAGGGCCAAATTCTGCAAAGCCTAAAAGAATAACAGAGGGTATATAAATCAGTGGACTTAAGATTTTGGTCCTAAATCTATTTCACTAATGACAGTAGGAAACCATGAGTGGAGGCTGATTGTTTGAGGAACCCCTCAGCCTGGCTCAATGCCTCATTTCCCTGGTAAAGGTAATAATAATAAATATTTTCTCTGCTTTTATTTATATAGCATAATTCTCCACATCTTTCTTGTGATCTAACCCATTCTTTTATATTCCCAAACTAGAGCTTGTTCCTTTCCCTCACAGTTAGATTGAGGTTGAGGAATGAAAAAGGAGGGCATGTTTGAAGCTTTTTAATTGTGTTGTTAAAGAATCAGTGCATGTAAATACAAGAGCAGAAGAATTTGCTCAGAATGTGAGAGGTGCATAGATACCTTTTTTTGCAGGAAGGAATTAAAATCCCTGTTGGGAAGAGGGATTTCCTTTCTGTGGCTTCTTGTTCTCTGGACTGCACTGAAATGCAGAGGGATTTAATGGTTGTAAAGTGTAGTTTTAGGGTATAGGGCAGGCAGGTTTCCAAGTGAAATATTGACAGCTGAGCAGGAGAAACCTAGGCCTAGAGTTTTAATAAGAAACTTAGACAGTTTTATTTTCAGTACATTAGTGCATCCTTCCTCTAAATTCTTTCAGCATATTATATGAGCTTACTGACCTATTCATCAGTGCACTTAGGAGTATTTTTCTTGTCATCTGTCCCTGCTTTGCTGTGCAGTTTGCAACAACTTGATGTTGCACAGACGCATGAGGGAAAACAGTCATTTTCAAGCACTGTTCTGGAAAAATGGCTAAGGGGTTAAGTACTGCAGTATAGCAATGATACAGACATGCAGAGATGGAAAGGGTCTCAAGGGAAGCAAGTTTCAAATGGAAAGAACTGCGTCTGTTTAGGGAAAATGCTATGATCTTGTTGGCTACCATGTTTTGAGCAGGAACTATCTAGAACAGCATTATACTGGCACAGAAGGGGCCTCCTGCTCTCATAGTAGTGGTGGTTCCACCCTGGCTGGATGCCAGGTACCCACCAAAGCTGCTCTATCATTCCCCTCCTCAATGAATAGGGGAGAGAAATAACCAAAAGCTCATGAGCTGAGATAAGGGCAAGGAGGTATCATAAACTGATTACTGTCAGGAGCAAAACAGAGTTGACTTGGGGAAATTAGCTGAACTTGTTACCAAGCAAAATCAGAGTAGGATAATGTGAATTAAAATGAATCTTAAAAACACTTTTCTCCATTTGTGGCAGTTGAATTGGAGAGGGGAAGTTCCAGGTATTGGGATGTTATCCCATTACCTAGAGGGGGAAGTGC
>JAWMRA010000161.1:40019765-40092503 GCA_035584735.1 Pseudotriccus pelzelni | reverse complement strand
TGTTTTCTTCCTTTCCTTCACCAGTCCATCTTTGACAGGACTTTTTCCATCCTAAATAGGGTATGTCCACTGCCACATTCTCCCACCTCTCCCTCCCTTTGGGCTTAACTTTATTCCCAGTTCTCCACCTCGTTCCCTGCCTTCTCCCTCAGTGGTGCTAGGAGGCGGGAATGTGGGTTACGGTCAGTTCATCACATGTTGTTTCTGCTGCTTCTTCCTCCCCAGGGAGAGAAGTTCTTTCCTTGCTCAGGAATGGGGTCCCTCCCACAGGAGACAGTCCTCCATGAACTTCTCCAATGTGAGTCCTTCCCATGGGCTACAGTTCTTCACAAACTGCAGCAGCACGGGTCTCCCATGCGTCTTCAGGTCCTGCCAGGAGTCTGCTCCAGTGTGGGCTTTCCACAGGGTCATAGCCTTCTTCTGAGCATCCACCTGCTTTAGTGTGGATCTCCTCCACAGGCTGTAGCTCTCTGCTCCCCTGTGTTCTCCCATGGGCTGCAGGGGGAGAGACTGCCTCACCATGGGCTTCACCACAGGCAGTGGGGGAATCTCTGCTCTGGCTCCTCCGTCTCTTTCTTCACTGACCTTGGTGTCTGCAGGGCTGTTCCTCTCACGTATGTTTGCTCCTCTCTTCTCTGAGCACAGTTACCTCCACGCAATAAAGTTTTTTTTTCTTTCACAAATATGTTATCACAGAGGTCTTACTACCACTGCTGCTGGGCACAGCCTTGGACAGCGTCAGGTCTGTCTTGGAGCCAGCTGGCATTGGCTCCATCAGACATGGGGAAAGCTTCCAGCAGCTTCTCAAAGAAATCACCCCTGTATCTTTCCTGCTTTGCCACTACCAGAACCTTGCCATGCAAACCCAATACAGCAGTTTCTTGGACTGAAGTTGTTCACATATCAAAAACCGTCCTTAACACTTGTTACTTATGAATTAGAGTATGAAGAGATCTGCAACAGTCCCTTACAATACACTCTTAAGATGTGTTGGCCATCTGCGGTTCCCTTTAAAACAGAAGAATCAGATCCTCAGCATCAGTCTGGATTTTGTTCTGAGCAAAGAAGTGTTTGATGATTTCACAGGCAAGATATTTAAAACTTGTTCTCCTTTGGACTTGAATCAGTAATAATCAGTTTTATTTTGCTACTTTGCCCATGATGAAAATCCTTTAACCTTCTAATAGAAGTCCATGTGTAAGATTTCTATGTGAACACCACCACAGACATTTGGAAAATAAAATTATTCCTGTTAATTTAACGTCTTTAATTTGCAGTCTGACATTTCTCAACTGCACTCAGAGCCAAGATTTATTTGCAGTCTTAAACACTTCTTAGTATGGTTTTTCTTTCTATATGAGTGAAGAGATTTTATGGAATAACTTGAGGTTTTGCATATTTTTTTTATATTAAAATTGAGAAATTATTCAGAAAGGGGGATTTACTATAAAAATTCCCACCAGACAGAAAATTTATTGGAGTTTAAGTATCTGCTAATTTAGCTTGAGACTTTGGATTGTCTTTTATTTGTCCTGAAATTATATTTTCTTATAGATGCTGAAAAATCTCCTAGTACTTTATTTGGCACAAGAAAAAACCCCTCTGTGCAATCCCCCAAACCCATTCTCAAAACTTCGAGCCTTAAATGGGTCTATGCCGTCTGCTCCTCTTCACTTTGGCAGCTCTGACTTGACATCTGGCAGTTACAGAACTGAGCTTGTAATTGGAATTGGACAGAAATCTCAAGTTCCTTGTTCTAATAAAGCTTCCCTGTGCTTTGTGATGTTGCAGAGATACTATCTGAATACTGGTGTATCCAGTATGCTTATATGTTTTTTGATGACTCATCTAGAGCATGTAGAAAGAAGCAGCTTTATAATGACTTTTGATTTACTTCTTTCAATCCTAATTAGAGCATGTTTTAATGATGATACTGGAGTTATTTTAGTTGGTGTTATAGCCTCACTATTTCTATAATCTTTCGCTGGATAAACAGGCAGTATGACTCTTCCACTGGGAGAGTGGTCAGCGGAAGGATAGCAGGATTAATCCCCGAGGAGGTACTGTGTTCATTTGTGGTATATAAAATGGTTTAGAGCCTTTAAAGGGTAAACTGCAAAGCATTAGGGGACTGCCAGTCCTATGAACTATGAAATTAAACCCAGTTGCCAAAGGATAAAGGAGGGGAGAGAGAAATAAAGACAGGCAGAAATTCATTTTAAGATGAAGGTAGCTGGTATGAGGGGAAGCAAGGAGAAGGTATGTGTAAGAGAGACTAGAGAAACAGTTAAGGAGTTGTTCTTAATTTCTTCCTTTTTTTATAGCTATGACTCTCCCTTTCCTCTCAGGATTTCTGTACTGAACACTTTCTGATGGGCCCTTTTCATTCATTTGCTCTTGTTTTTCTTTGCTTCACTATTGGAAATAGTTTGGGCAATATACATTTATTTCAGTGAAGAGAAAACGATTTGGCTTTTTTTGCTTCAGGTAACAGCTTGAACTCAGTTCTGCAGGGGATCCTGAGAGTGAACCTGAGCATCTGAATTTGACTGAAACCCCAGGTCAATGTGCATCTGCTGCCATTTAAACCCATGCTGCTTAAGAAGTGTAGTAATTTCTACGAAATTCTTCCCACTGCCTCACCCCTCACTGCCCATGTCGCTGTACCCCTCTTCATTCCGTGAAACTGAATTAAAATGTCCTCCTAAAGGCAAACTACATTACACATTTTGGAAGATTATTGACTTTCCTCTGATTTGTCATGGTGCTGTTTTTATGAAAACAGTGTGCTTTCTTTTTCTAGCAGCTTTTCACTTAGTCCAGACTTGAATTTGTTTACATCCATTACAGTCTGTTTCCCTGTACGTTTCTTACACAGCTCTAAATCTGAAAGAGAGCCATCATCTTGACATTTTATTTGGGCTAGATTTTGAATAAATGTAATTAGGCTTTCTCACACTTTTTTTTAGACAGTCAACACAAAGTTATTTCTTTTTTCTTTGATATAAAAAGCTCTTTTAGACTGGTTCCCTTTTTATTACTCTTGAAGATGTTCATATTTGAATAAGCCTGTAAATGTCAAGTCTCGATGAGTCAGACCTAAAATGTTAGAAATCAAAGTACCTCTTAATGTTCTCACTCTGGGTCAATCCTTGTGAAGTTTCAAGAGCTTCCTTGTCAGTGCTGAGCTCTCTTTTCCAGCATCAAAGACAGGGACAACTGAAACTGCCTAGCAGCCTAACAGCTTAGAACACAATCCCTTGTCACACAGGCTGCATGAACACCAAATATGCCTGATCTCCACACAAAAGATGGTATCACA
Source organism: Pseudotriccus pelzelni (assembly GCA_035584735.1). Taxonomy (NCBI): domain Eukaryota; kingdom Metazoa; phylum Chordata; class Aves; order Passeriformes; family Tyrannidae; genus Pseudotriccus; species Pseudotriccus pelzelni. The sequence continues at coordinate 40,089,181 of JAWMRA010000161.1, read as the reverse complement.
CTATTTCAAGAATTAATTATCTTATTAAATTGATGTTTTCATTTCTGAAACATAGAGCCAAAGCCAGGTTGCTTTTTATGTGTTTGTCCCACAGTATTATCTATTTGCAGCTAAAAATTAAATTAGCAAGGGCTACCTGTGCAGACAGATGCCTGCATAGAGTGGAGTCAGTGAGAGGTACAAGAAAAGACAACAACAGAGCTATAGAGATGCCCTTAGATGTGTGTACCAGTACTAGCTCTGTTCAGTATTTTCAGCTCCCTCCCATCTCTTCTGCCTTGAGTTGTGCTGTGGCATGTTAATTAGAATTCATTTTTACTTGGAAAACAAATGTAGCAAAATTTGGCAAGTGGGGAAAAGCAGTAGACCACGTGCCTGCTTTTATAAAACTCTGCAGTTTCTAATGCTTCAGTATTTCCAGAACATTACAGTATTATTTAGATTCAGGAGGCAACCTGAACTTTCCACAGTATCTTCACTTCTTCTTCCCCCTGTCCCATTTATTTTTCAAGTACCAAGGATCTTCAGAAGGGTTTCCTTTTCCTCCTGTCACCTGACTTTCATAGTCTGTGGATATCTATAGGGAGAAAAGCCGCAAGCCATTCTTCTTCCCTAAGCATGTGTGATGAAGATAATACTAAATGTCTCTTAGATTGAACATTTCTAATGATTCTGCTTTTCTATGGATAAAAGGCTTAAGCCTTATAAATTGTTGGTGCAGTCTTTTTTGTAGCTTTTCCTCAAGATTTTTGTGTTGGTTTAGCCAGCAGTGAAAGGTTGGGAAGGTAGAATTAATCTGGGGTTCCTGCTCAATAAGGGAAAATAGTTATCTCCTTCCACTTGCATCAGTCCTTCCACATGTCCCTGATACTTTTTCTTGCCTGACTGACAACTTCACAAGGTTGAGCTCATGCAAATAATTAAAAAGTGAAGTAGAGGAATCCAGATTAGTGTTTACTCAATTTGTTTTGTAGCTACGTGACTATTCATATCAGAGCTTAGAATTCATCATTACAGTTGTTTCTGCTCTGACTGCACCTTTTTCATGAGTTTAACATGCTGAGATGTCTGGCTGGAGTTCTGTCCAGCCTACAAGCCTGTGCTGACAACTTCATTGGCCTGTCAGCTGCAATATTTGCACAGATTTCTGATCAGAAGTCTTGTTAATGTCCGTGTAACAGCATCTTTAGCTTGCTGGTGTGACAGAAGCTTTTATGGCCCAACCTCTGTTGGTGGGTGGTAAGAAATTAGTCTGTGTGTCTAATGGGTTGTCAATTTTCCTAATGTTCACATGCCCATATTGAAAAAATAAATTGCTTGCCTTCTCCGTGTTTCCTATGCAACTCTGCTTGTCATTTGTGTTACCATTTTATAATGCCAACTCAGTTTAATGTGCTGTTCATGGTAACTCTTGCCAAACATTATTTTTCACTTGGCAACCATTCAATAGCTTTGCTTCATGCTGTAGATCTTGTAGTTGTTCTAATATTCTGCCTGAGGTGACTCATGTTATATTGCAAATTGTCTGTCTCATTTTAGCATCCAAAGCACTTGCAGTTATTCTTCCCTTTTAGTCGACCTGTGATTGTGAGTTACATTCTGACCTGTTTCATTTTGCCTTCCAACATTAGTAAAATTATCAGTTTTCCAGAGCCATGGGTACCTCCCACCACTTCAAGATAAATGCTCAGCATCAGTTTACTGCTTCATCCATTTTGTCACTCCTTCTGACTGTATCAATTATGCAGTTAATTTGATTTAGTTTAGTGACTAGGAGATTCAGAGCATGGTAAATGTGGTTCAAAAGGGTGATGTTTGTCACTTCATATTGCTATGCTAGGTTTTAAAAGAAAGTTAACCTGTCTTCAAAGAGTAGCAGGTCTGAATTGGCATGGGAATTATAAAGACAAACTTCTAAAAAGTTTGAATCAGCATTTTTTGAACAGCCATTAAAGGATGCAAAGGACGCAATAAAATGAGTGACGTTGGTGGAAAAATTAGAGCTCGCTTTGTTAAACTGTTTGGAGACTCTGACCCAGTAGATAAAGACAATCTTCAAGAAATCCTGGAATGATGGGCAAGATACTACTAACATTCAACAGAACATAGATAATACCAGAAAACTCTTTTCATATTATCGAACACTTCCTAATATGCTCCCCATTTTCAGTTGTTTGCAGTTCTAGCACAGAATAAGCCTTCTGGCTGAAACTTTTCAAGACTTCTTTCTTGTATAAGCTTCAATTTTGAAATTTTTTTAATCAAAGCTTTCTTACACAGAAAAAAATATTAATTTTTCAAGAGGCAGGAATTAAAAATAGATAGTATTGCTGATGTTGAAAGCTCCTGTTGTCTGTTTGGTTTGATGTTGTTTGGTTTAACTACTTTGGTACCTTGCTTTATGTTTATCTATATTACATTTCATTGGGCCATACGTTTATTACTGTATGGTCTTGGCAGCCAGCCCTCATCTTTCATAGCCTGGATTATACATTTCATCAGCAAACTGTCTCACATGAGGCTTCATCTTCTTTTCCAGGTTTTTTTCTGAATATATTATAGAGAAAAATGAGCTCAGTACAGGTCCCTGTAAGATTTCATTAATGACTACTTTAATTAGGAAAACTGACCATTTATTTCTGTCTTGTTTCCTAATTTTTAAAGAAATTTTACTGATCATTGTTCTGTTGTTTGTGAGACTGTGAAATTCACATTATAGACTCCTGGTGAGATGTTTCTGACCCATTATTTGGAAAACGTCATTTTAGTATCCCTGAGGATGGTTGCTGCTTCTATGAGATTTTCTGACATAAATGTTTCCTACACATGTCAAGCCTTTGTTTTGCAAGTGCTTGAATAGTAAGCAAGTTTGATGACGTTGATGTTATTGCTATTTAGTGGTTTACCAAACACTGGGGCCGATACACTTTTATTACGAATAGTTCTATATCTGCATTGGAATATTAATTATTCTCTTGAATAATATCAAGTCTGAAATCAAACCCTGAAGAATGCTGCTAACATACTGAGTTATAAAACAAAGGACAAAAGCAGCTGCCTTCTGATACCTAACTACTGAATAGTTCTCGGTTTATTTCATGTAAGACAGATTGATCTTTTATAGTGCTAATTCTTAAACAAGATAATTGTCAGTTAGTGGAGGTTCAAATATCTCTCCAGACTATTGCCTCTTTATAATTCTCATAGTCTCATGCAAAATTTATTAATTTGATGAGACCTATCTTCTGTAAAATTATTATGGCTATCATGAATTATTATTCTGTATTTATTAATTGAATCTCATATCAACTTTTCTTAATTTTTTCCTTGTTTTACTGGCAAGCTACCAAGCCTATAATTACCTACTATTCTTGTTGAGTATCCTCAGAGCACTAGCATTATTCCAGGCTTCTTGAATGTCCCTGCAATTCTGAAACCAGAAATATGCTCATCCAGATGTTTTAAGGTGTAAATTACTAAGGACATAATTTTAAAAGTGTCTACACTTCACAGGGCTGTTTGAGAGTTCCAGTTACTAGTGATCTGTAAATCAAACTGCAAATCACTTCACAGAATCACAGAATATTCTGAGTTGGAAGGGACCCGTAAGGATCACTGAAGTCCAACTCCTAGCCTTGCTCAGGACAACCCCAAGAGTAACACCAAGTGCCCAAGAGCACTGTCCAAACACTCTTTGAACTCTGTCAGCCTTGGTGTTGTGACCACTTCCCTGGGGAGCCTGTTCCAGTGCCCAATCACCCTCTGGGTGGAAAACCTTTCCCTAATGTCTAACCCAAACCTCCTCTGACACATCCTCATGCCATTCCCTCTGGTCCAGTCAATGGTTACCACAGAGATCAGTGTCTACCCCTCTACTTTCTTTCATGAGGATGTTGAAGGCTATGATGAGGTCTCCCCTCAGTCTCCTCTTCTTCAGGCTGAACAGACCAAGTGCCCTCAACCACTCCTCATACGGCTTCCCCTCAAGGCCCTTCACCATCTTTGTTGCCCTATTTTGGACACTCTCTGGTAGCCTCCTATCTTTCTTACACTGTTGTATCCCAAACTGCCACAATATTCGAGGTGAGGCAACACCAACGCAGAGCAGAGCCCGACAATTCCCTCCCTCAACTGGCTGGTGATGCTTTGCCTGATGCCCCCCAGGACACAGTTGACCCTCCTGGCTGCCAGGGCACTGCTGACTCCTGTTCAACTTGCCATCGACCTGGACCCCCAGGTCTCTTTCCATTACATTGCTCTCCAGCTTCTCATTTTGCAGCCTATATGTACATCCAGGATCTTCTTTTGAATATCATATTCTGCTTCCTTTTTAAACTTATAAAGTTTAACAATCACTTTTAATTTTCCACATTATTGTGAATATGGAAAGTTTGTTTAATGGTGAGGTTTTACTATTATTACAATATATTTTGCTGTAAGTATGCTTTAAAAAGCTTTAATTCCTATTTGCTTTACCTTTACTAGTTATGAGTTTTCCCAGAGATAAATTCCCTTAACATTTTACTCATTTTTCATTTGATATACCAAAATATATACTATTTTAAAAATTTTTAAAGCTTCTACCTTCATTAAATCTCTGTCTTAAGCAGCTACTTACAGGTAGTCCCATCTTGGCCTGATTATTTTACTTCAAATTAATGGTCTTCATATTTAGAAAATTAGCCCTATTGAAGAACCTAGTTTGCATTGGAATGGGGCTCTGTCTTCTGTTATGAAATTTAAATCATATTGTGATTCCTGATCCTTAGATATCCACAAAGTTTTGGTACAATGATTAATTTCTCCTTGTGTATTGTGTAATTCTGATAGCAATTACATCATGCCTGGTGTAATGCCATTTGGATTAGAAAATTATCATCTGTATTATTTAGCTAAAACAGTTTCAGATTGTGAATTCTACTATGGAATATGCTTCATTTAGTAATTCAGAAATGTTTTTGCTAGAAGAGATACAAGCTGGAGACCTGAGACAGGCTGAGATGGAAATTTGAGTTCTGTGCCATAAAACCTGTTCATATTTTGAAGTAACAAACCGAACATAATTTTTAATTATGCCTAAATTTTTTTAATCTTGTGTTTGGGAAATATGATTTGTATTGTTTGATTGTCTTCAATTAAAATTATATGAAAGCAACTGTATATAATTGCTCCTGAAGGCTGCAAGAGTCACAAAGTGGAAAAAAAGGTATGTATCGTAGGAGGGATTGTGTTAAGAGTACATTAAAAGGATTTGTTAATTTTTGCATGGTTACCATAACAAGCAGATACATGTTTGAAGTTTTTTAATTAACTTAGGCAGCTGAGGTGTTTATGTTCACTGTTTGTGACCTCTGCATAAGGTCTCATCCCAAGACCCACTTGCCAATCACTCATGCTGTTGTCAGCCTGTGAAGTCAAGTGAGAGTGACCAGATATTACTGATATATACAGATATTACTAGATATTAGCTCACTGTGAGATACTGCTGAAATTGGGTATGGACAACAGTTTTTTAAGGCATTGTCCATGCAGGTGTCTGAAGAATGGAAATGTTTGACAGCATACCAATGCTTTCATGACCCCAACCACTGTGGTGTGCTTAACGTCTCATTTATGTACAAAGTAAACAATGACATAAGCCATAAGGGTATCTTGGGTTTTTATGTATTTGAAGCAAAAACTCTAATGGCTGAGTCTAAAAGATTGTGTAGCCAGAGTGACTTGCCCATTTCTAATAAATTTTATGGGTTTGGATGGGATGTTCCAAGAGAATCATCTTTGTAGCAACAAATTCACTGAATTTACTAAACTTAATAGGTCTAACAAAAATTACAGATTGCATTGGCATGAAAAATATAATCTACGTTAAATACCTTCGAAACAACTCATGCAAGTCTGTTTCTTCAGTGCCTGGTTTGGTTTTATTTTTCTGTGGAACAATTTTTATTCATCACTGGGATCCTCTGCTTAATACAAAGTGGATATTAGATTGAGTTGAAAGAGTTGTATAGTGAAGGAAAGGCTCAAGACCCTATGAAATATCTATTGATACCTGAGAATTGTTAAGCAACTATGTTGAGTACCTTTTGTTTTCTGAACTATTGTCCAAAACAGTCATCAGTGTAAGGACAATAAGTACTGCTGATTTTGTCTAGATTTTCTCCACAGATCTGATTTAACTAGAAAGATGAAAGCCAACAACAGAAAAAGAACCATGACTGGTTTATAGAGTTGTTTTAAAAATATTTTTCTCTTATATTTGACTTTAAAACAATGCTAAAATAATAATAACTTGTTGTATAAAAATAACATTCTTCTTGCCTATCACTTTTTATGTTCTGGATAGAGAAGACAAAGTTGTGGCAGCATGCACTGAATACTAGGAACTGATTTAAGAAGAGATCCCAGAAATGGGAAAAGCAGAAGGCCTAATTCCTTGGGTGAGTAAACTCATGGAGAACTCAGTCAAAATGTCAACAGCTCTGAAAAATATTCTATATGCTTTGAAAGATGTGCTACATGCCACCTCTCAAATTGCAATGGAATCTGGATTACTTCAGAAGGCTTTGCTATTTGTAAAGTCTGCTACCTCCCCAGATTGTAAGGAAACAATGAAATAGAAATATTTTTACTTACAAAAGAGTATGAATAAAACAAGTCCTAAAATGGATGTAACATTTCCTCCTCCCTCAAGGACCCTTCACTTCCTTAAAATCTTCTACACTGAATGGACATTTTGTTTCTCCAAAATGTTACCCATCTACTGGGTTTGGAAAACCTGTCTGAATCCAGTATTTCTAGATTGCACAAGAAAATAATGAAATAAACTTAAGCCTCTTTGGTAAGTGTGGGAAAGCTGGTACAGCCTGGCAGGATTTCCTTACAAGTCAGAAAATCTCCACTAAATAAGAGTAATGAAATATTTTGTTACCATGAATGGGGCAGAATCATGAAGTTAGAGAAAATTACAGTAGCAGAGTATGTATGGGTAGCTAGCAAATACAGCATCTCCTCTTTCAATAACTTTGTCAGAAGTTCACCCACTTGTTTCTTGTCACACAACAGGCACACCCCACAGAAAGTACTCCCTCTGGTTCACATCCTTGTCTGTAGAGAAAATCCTTCTCTCTTGGACCAGGGGATAGGAATAGATTATGCTACTCAATGCCTGCCTGTCACCTTGTCTGAAGGAAGTTTTTCTCAGTCTCTCTCATGAAAAGGCCAAGAGGCAAATATTTGTCATTACAGAATGGGAAAATAGGGTTGATACTGAATTTCCATGTAAAGGTATCATTCCAGAGCACAAACCCATTTCTGAGTGTGTAGCATGATAGCAGAAAGGGACAGCTTGAGCTGAGGCCCCTCAGCTCTCACATTGCCCTCATCTTTGGCAGAAGGGGACCACACTGGGCTCTTTAGATCTGTTCTTCCCCCTGTGTGAAGCTGCAGCCATTCATTAACCCCAGGATAGGGGTGGAGGCAGATACAGACCTTCTCCTTGAAGGGAAAATCTACCAAAGACTGAGAAGTGATCTCTTTCTGTAGTCACTCAATCAGTGGCAACCACAGGATCAATGCTTGCAGTGAAGCCTTGCTGTGATGTCTAGTTTTTAATATCTTTCCATATGCCCTATGGAACCATAAAATGTCAGGATAGAATATATTTTACTGCCCTAGAAGCTTTGGTTTTGGCACAAATCTTGGTCTCTACTTCCTCAGTTAAATCAAAGATGTTTAAGATGGCAGCTGCTTCCACCTAGCAACAATTAACACAAAAGTGTACCTAGGGGAAGCTTGGGGTTATCCATGCTGCCAAACCCTGGCATGAAAGATGTCATACTATTGTTCTGATTGTAAAGGGAGATGTCTAAGCTTTCAGGGAATTTTTCAAAGTATTTAAATCAGCTGCCTGTTTTAAACTGCCCTTCAGAGGAATCCATCTCTTTTATACAGGGAGCTGAAGGAGTTAAATATGAGGAAATAGTGAAACTTACTGCATCCCATTGTTGGGTATTTATGAAATGATTTTCACTGGTAGTACTGACTTCAAAGCACCATTCTCATTATACAACTGGTGTCACAGAAGTAAGGCTTTGTAATAATGTAAACCTTTTTCTCTCAGATAAATTAGTACTTTACATTACTGTTGGATTTTGAAATCCTTTGAGCTTTTAAAATCCTTTTTTTTTTTTTTTGAGTTTGGCTTTTGCCTTCCTTTTATTTGATTCAAGTAAGCTGAAAAGGAATACTTTAATTTGAACATTCTGATGCAATTTTATTAAAGCTGTATTCTTGGAGGCATTACCTTAAAAGGGGCTATAAGCATTGTAAACATGGCTCAGAATTAGCATAGCTGAAGTGGGAGTAATTTTTCATTTTTATCACTTTCTGCCATGCTTCACTTACCTACTAAGTGCAGTCTGTTCAGTGCAGCCTTGATGGATGAAATAACATACTTGTAAATAACAGATATATTTATATTGCTTGTTCATCAGGAAAGAAATTGCCACACCATTGCCACAGTCATGTATCCATAGCAGCCTTAAGACTCTGCCAGTATTCTCAGATCAGTTTTTCAGTTTTTTGTCTAGAAAGTTTTAAATTTTTATATATTTACAACATGATGGAAAATAACGGGGATATAAATTTACATCAAAGTTAACTTTATTATTGACATTTCTGCTTTTTTTACTGGTCTCTATTAAAACTTTTTCCATGTTCTTCACAACAATATGGGAAAACTTGGTTAGAACAGAGTTTAAATCCAGCTCTTAACTTTGCATTTCATAGTCATCAATGTCACTGACCTCTGTCACTTGTCTTAACCCAGTGAGAGGGAAATCTAGAGGTCACTCAAAAAGAAAACCTATATCCATTTGCAAAGATCCATTTTGTCAAGATCTTCAAGGTATGCGAATAATTATAGTTTAAGAAAATGTAGATCTAGCTATCTGAAATATGAAAGCTACCTTTCAGGCACAGTAAACTATTTTGCATTTTTATTGGCCACTAAATAATATAAACCTGTTGATCAAAACACTGAACTGGTAAGAAATTAGTAAGTAACTGCATAATTCTAACTTTCTCTAAGTTATAAATTAGGAGGTGGAAAGCCAAAAGAGAAACATTAATCCTGAAACATTCATACATGCAATTTCATGTTTAGCAGATTTCTGACTGAAGAAGCTGACTGAGAGAAGGAAAACCTGTATTTTTCCAGTGAGAAAGAAGAGTTACATTCTATTCTCATTTTTCTAACACACAATGCCTGGGCTTGCTACAGGAGCACATCTTACTCTGCACTGGTGACAACAGCTGCCTGCCCTAAGGAAGTACTCTTCAGGAAGTATCAGGCTGTTATTTGAGCTGAGAAAGGGGTATCTATTGCATTTATATATTTCCTTTAAGAATATGGGACAATGTCTTTCTCAATACATTCCTAGACACATGACTCTTACCTGGCTGGGTCTTCTGAACTGTGTTCACAGTCTGGCCAACAGCTTCAGGGAAAGAAATGCTAAAAGAGCCTTTGAAATACACACCCCAAGTTGTCCAAAGACTTTTAGGGCATCAGGCTTATTGGCTAACAGTGAAGAACTGTGTGGTGGTGGTGGCTATCAAATTTGCCAATGTTCTAACCATGCTATCTGTAAGAATTAAATAGTCTCTCAGCTTTGATAAGAGTTCTCTTGGAAGAACACAGTTGGCCTCCCAGAGGGAAGAAGCAGACAACCCAGAAGAGATTGTAGATAGAGCCCTCTGTTTTGACTGTGAGAGGTGGTCCAAGAAAGAGGATCTGGTTGCAAGCTGGTAGTAAGAGAAATGGAAAATTTCAGGACTATTACTGTTGACTCAATCTGGAGTACTGAAGGAGGGACTGGACTAGAACCAAGGTTAAATCTGTCTTTATCTTTGATCAACTGGGCAACTGACCAGAGTGTTCCATGGTCTGTTTTCTTTGTACTTTCTTGTGCCTTTTGTGACTTCATGGTGTTATATCAGTGCATCTTCTTGCTTCCTTCTTCCAGACAGTATGACCTATACCTTACCATCTAAATTCTCCTTTGCCGATAATGAAGGTCCATGTTCTCTTAGAGTGGAGTAGGAAAGACCATCATAGAGAAAATTTTTCCTCAGATGATGGCAGTGATATACAAGTGGAAATTTCAGTGGATATTTCCTATACTATTGTAATTTGTCTTGGGAGCGAGTCTATTACTACTTCTTGGTTTTAAGAGACTATAAGTAGTTGGGGGGGTCTGTCTGTTGGTGTCCCCCCCGCCCCTGTTTAAGGTCAAATAATTTTCTTCTCCAGATGAAATGTTATGGATCAGAATGGTTTGATCATTTAATTCTACAGAGCAGTTGTTGTCCTCAGAGATTTCAGAGATTTTGGTTTCAGCAGTAACAGGTGTGAAATTTCCATTTTATTATCAGATTTCAAAAAAAAGTCTCTGGATAAAATGTCAAGTTGTTGATCTCAGGGGTACACGAACTTGTTTTGAGGTGAATCTGCCTATTCGCTATTTATGCTTTGGTTTTGATGCAGTTGATCCTTCCAGTATCCTTTTTGGCTTTCTTTTGAATGAAACCGAACTGGGAGTGCGCTCCAGGAGCAGCTTCAGATAAAAATTATCATTCCGTCAGGTAAGGCTAGAGTTAGCCCAAAGTTTAAAAAGTAAACTTCCCCACAACTGGAATGAGTAGAGTATGGACATTAAATCCTGATCATTAACTATTTGGCTATACAGGTCCACAGCGATTTGTCTGTATTATTTTCTAGCTGGACATATCCCTCATGAGACTGTGCTGAATGAACAATGTTCGCACCACTGAAAGCAATATCCTGACAATCCAGTCATATCTTATTGCAAGCAGATTCCAGATCAATGTGTACTTGCAAAAATATAATTGCATACCTGTATTAAAATATAGTTGTATTTGTACTGTAACATAAAAGCAGTGAGAATGCATTTGGTTGGTATTTTATTATTTAAGAGGAGTATGATAATATGATCGTTAATATATTTTAAAGTATCACTCACTCTAGTAATTTAAATTAGTGGTTCATAGTGATAAGTTATAATGTGACCGGTCTTATTAAAAATGGAGCATCTGAAAGTTTTAGGTTCATAAAGGGTTTATAATTAAGCCATGAAAATTAATTTAGCCATGTATAATGGTTGATAATTAGTTTGCTAATAGGGCTGCCACTTCCAAACTCTCTGCAGAAGGTGAATATTAGGTTAGTTCTGTCTCTTGAGGTTTCAGAGAAGTTTCTGAACATTCCTTATGAAAGGTATTACTGTCCGAATTTTTCTTGTGAACAGGACTTTTCTTTCTTTCCAAACACTTAAGGAATATTATTGTGTGCTGATGATTTCTATTCTGTCTTATCTGATTTTTGGAATAATTTCCTGGATAATGAATGATTTTTTTTCCCCATGTGGCATTGATAGCCACTATCATAAAGTCTAACCACAATATTAGAGCAAAATGGAGGTAACAGAAAATCCTACTGAAATGCTGGAATGACCGCACTATAATCTGAGCTTGGAGTATGACAAATACCTTCTAAAAGAAGATGAACTGATTTTCTTTAGAAAGAGTCTATTCCAGAAATGAAGATACTTTTATTGCAGTGATATCTGGAGTAACATATTGTGCTAGCAGTACTAAGTCCTGAAAATTACAGTGAATTCAGGTCCATTCTACACAGAGGGCAGAGTGTGTGCAGTGTACCAGTAGTTTTCTGCACGTTCCATCTATAACTAAACCCTTCAAAATGACAAAGTGATATGCTGCTTCCCCTCTTGCCTGTTATTTGGTGAGTGGTCTCCCTGGCGGCATTAATGTCATGGTGTTATAGCTGTCATCACTTAGACAGAACAGAGCTAAGGCAACTGACAATTTGAAAATTTCTGATCGATGATCCGGGCTTCTTCAGACTCAATCTGCAATTATGCTGATTTTAGGTGCATTTGAATTAATAAATTCTGCCACTACAGTCTCTAGAAACTTCATAAAAACTATAATTAAAACATAAACTCTACAGACTCTAGTTATAGGCCAAGATTTTTTTTCTCTGCAGTTAACTTCAGCTTGTTAAAATCATACAAATTGTCTTAATCCAACCCTGGGCTGAGATAAACTCAAAGCCCATGTGGCTCCAAGTATGTTGAGAAGCAACGTACTTGGAAGCAATGTACATCTAGGAAATGTATTTGCATTTTTGATACAAGTGTAAATAGTTTTGCCTTATGATTTTGTCGGTTTTGTTACACATATAATCTGTGACCAGTCAGATGTCATACCTTGAGTTTCCATAGAGGGATTCAACCTCGTCTTAAACTGGTGTAATATCAAAGAATGAGGCATAAATATATCTATACTGTATAAAGGAGGTCACTGAAGTGAAATGGGAGATTCTCCAGAGCCGGGAATCATTCTAAATAAGAGCTATACTAAGGCAGAAAAAAGGAAGATATGGGCTACCATTAGAGTTGGTTGGTGGACTGACTTTAACAACAGATTTTCAAATGATGGCATGGATGAGAACCTGTCTAACGAAACACATGTGACTCTGCCTTATTCACCCATCATGGTCAGTTTACTGACATCAATACACCACTGTTTGTGTCATAAGCAGGCCTGGTGGCAGAGTGGAAAAAGTAACAGATGTCATTTATCTTGTTTCTGTGCTTACTGTCAGTGCTGGCCTATTCATGATGTTTGCTCTTTACCATTGGCATGGCTGTTGGAAACTGGGGGAGAATAAATTTCTTAAGCATTAAAAGGAGAAATTTTTAATGGATTCATTTTCATAAAATAAAATACATTGATTCAAAGTAAATCAAATTCAGGTTCTGTAGAAGTCTCAGTGTAAATGCTTCATAGGATTAATAAATGTAAGGAGTGAAAACCCTGAAAGTATTTTGAGCCTACTTTCTGGGGCAACACCAGTTTACTAATTTTGTATTCTTTCCATATGGGAAATATTATCATTTTAGAAATTGATTTTCACATTCTGCCTTTATCTTAAAAATATTACTGCTTTAAAACTTCCTTTTCCAAAGATTTCTGTAGTCATCAGAGAAGGTCCTTGAATTCTTTTTTGGTTTCTGAAGAAATAGCCTGAGAAGTAGAGATTTCTTTTATTCTTTCTGTTAATGATTAATACAATTAAACACAATGCCATGCAGAGATGTAGAGTCACGAATTCAGAGAACTAAACTTACCATGAAGTTCACTTACATATGAAAATAAATGTAAGTCTCAAATACTCTGTTTTCAAGGCTAATTCTGGAGACAGAGAATGAATGTATTAATAATTCTGATATCAGCAGCAATAGAACTAAGCTTGTGGTTGTTTGGTTTTTTTTTGGTTTTAGATTGAAGTTGGTTAAAATGTATGTGATAGAACTGCCTATTTTGTAGTTTGGCTGAAATTCTTGAAAAAGAGCTGATAGAAAAAGATGTTAATGAAAGATTTAATGTTCTTTCATCTTACTGTGAATAAGAAATATCCAATCTTCAGATCTCAGGCTATTCAGTGACAATAAGACAGGTGGGTTTTTAAATTATTGATACTCAAGGTGGAAACTTGATCCCCTTTACTTCCTATTTCCCCTTTATTTTCATCTATTAAATAAATGATGCAAAATACTAATGCACACAAGTTCAGATTTGCTAAAATTCTTTAAAAGCTTCAACTGTCTGTTATCATAGATCTGCTTTTAATTCATTAATTTAGAAAACTTTACAGGGGTTTGTTAAATAAACTTAACAGATTAGTAAAAATCTCTAGGCAACAGTTGATTAAGCTGATGTACCAAGAAAGAAAATCATTACAAAAATGAAAAGGAATTCTAAAACATGGAAATCATAATCAATACTCTGATACAGTTTATATTCTTTCTGGATAATTATTTTTAGTTGATATCTGCTAATCATGCACTTCTGTAATAATATTTAAAACACAGTATTGTTTACCCTCCAAATGAGGAATGCATATTAAACATATCACACATATAAAATTTAATGTATATACACACATTTTTCCATTACACATTTATGCATTGACATAGTTGGAAGAGTGATTTCCACAATATTTTTCTCAACATTCCCAGTTTTTAAACAAAAGCATTCTATATTTATGTGAAAGTGAACATATTTATGCTGTGGGAGACGGAGTTTCTGCATGCTCTGTGTTTGACACAGATGGTCATTATTTCCTATCTCACTCTTAGAAAACTCTATTTTAATAATTAAGGTAGATTCTCACCTAAAGTGAGGGAAACATAATTAGAAAGGGGTGAAGAAATTAAAATCTATGGCTTGTGGAAAGCAGAAAGGTAGTACAGCTCTTTGTTTTGCCCTTTGATTCTTATACCTGCTTTCCTTTATTTCTATCCTTGTTTTGCTTGCAGGTACTGGATGTTCATAATCGTTTTGCAAGTCCTTGCTTCATATTCTGTGTGCCTTTTTACCTAAGAGAAATCAGTAGCCAATTGGAGTCTTCAGTGGTTTTTCTTTTTTTTTTTACTTTTACATGGAAATAATTGGCCATCAACAGGTTCTCCTACTCTGCAATAATTGCCTGTGATTTTCATAGACAAGCTTGAATGCATCTGCAGTTAGCTCTTTTATTTCCAGGTCTAAGCCTTTTGTCGTTTAGCACAGCAACCAAAAACTTCTAATGGCTTTCTTCCTGGCCCCATTTTCAGTGATTCTCCTGCCACAGAAACAAACACTCATGCACCTGCATTCATAATTTGCACCAGAGATACCTGTCCTTGCATAAAATTTGTGTGGTGTTTGTGTTGTAATCAATTGTTCCGACTAAACTCTCAAACTGCTGCTTATGTCTTTGGTAAGTGAAAAGTGGCTGTCTTACCTATACTTTCATGGAGTTTCATCTAATCCCAAAATAAGAGCAATTTCTTCTAAAGGAAGAAAACACAGTGTGACAAACTTTGAAGTATTAGGCATCATACTGAAATTAAATATGTCATACTGAGAATTCAATGTTTATATCCCACAGCATGTCAAAATGCTTTCTATTTTAAGGCCTTGGATGAAGAGCCTTGCTGAAGACCCAGAGGCTGAAAGTAGCTCCACAGTAATCCTTTCTACATATGGTCAGCAGAGGGAAAAAACTCAATTCCTGATATGATTTTTTTCATAGTGTTTCACAGTGCAATGTGTTTTTTTAATAGTCACTTCATTTTTATTTCATTAAAATTATCAAATTTTAATAATACATTAAGGTTTTCTGTCTTGTCATTTGTTGTCCAATTTCTGCAGGAAATGGGCAGGACACTGAGTTATCTAAAATAATTTTTGTAAGCAGGTTGTTATAAAGATAGAAAGCACCTGTTTTCACTGTAACCTAAATACATAGCTATGTAACATTTTAGGCTGCTAAAACGTAGATACTGCCATCCATCACTGAAAAGGTGGTGAAAAGATATCATATAACTTTTAAATCTTTACAAATATCAGGCATGAATTTTGGAGCAAGAATATGGCTGTGCTTAGTCCAGAAAGTGTGCTGTCACGGAGTTTGGAAGTTTATATTATGAAACAAGGCATTACGGAAAGTACATGTTTTATATTATCTTGTGTTCAGTCACTCATTCTTTCTTTTCTGTTATACCACTTCTACACCAGGCATCTGACTGGTCTCTAGTATTTTCAGAACTCCATTGCAAGGTCAACAACCCATTTGTATTTGAATTATTCCTAAGCTGTCTTTTATGAGTTGGGAGATAAAGAAGTGTGCCTGCCCATCCTTTTTTCAAACCCTCTCTAGTAAGTCTACTACATTTTCCTTATTCACATGCAATTTGACAGAAAGATGCTTTCAGCCCTTTTTGCGTCTTTCTGCAACTTGATCCACCATGTTTCTTCTGTGTCAGATTCTCTGACTTTGTCCTTTTTATTTATGACACATATTTTCATCTTTTACAGAAAAGACTGGCAAGGATTTTTGAACTCTCCATATGATCTCTTATAATATCTAATCTTTCTCCTGAGGCATTTGATTAGGGAGACATTTTAGATATGTTTGCACTACCTTAGACTGTAAAAATCGTATTTGCTATAGTAAAGATTAGCTTTCATTCTGCTTTAACAATAAATGAGATAAATTACCCCCACAATAAATTATCCACTAACCTAAGCAACACAATCTCTACAATTCCCCCACTAACTCACCTCTCCTCACTATGTCAGTTGTACCTGAATAGGATTGAGTGTGTTTATCTTGGTTTCTGCTCCTTTCATGCATCACTCAGAGAAACTGCAAGTGCAAGGATCAAGTGTAAGTGAAATGAACAAACATTTATGAAGGATTATTCTTCTTTCCTTCTTTCCTTCTTTCCTTCTTTCCTTCCTTCTTTCTCCAAATTATTAATTTCAGAATTTATTGAATTAACATTTCTATTTTCTAACAAAGGAAATAGTATCTAGAGGCATGTAATGAGAATATTTACAGTAATCCATCTGTAAATACAGCATGTAT
Source organism: Pseudotriccus pelzelni (assembly GCA_035584735.1). Lineage (NCBI taxonomy): Eukaryota > Metazoa > Chordata > Aves > Passeriformes > Tyrannidae > Pseudotriccus > Pseudotriccus pelzelni. The sequence goes on along the minus strand of JAWMRA010000161.1, from coordinate 40,072,656 downwards.
ATGGTATAATTCATTTGAATGTATAAGCAAGAATGGATTATTTTCATGCTTCGTTTACACCTGTGTTTATATACAGCCATATTGTTTTTATTTGCCACTGGCAATACAGACATATTCAAACACTTTTTAGAACTTTCGTTCAAATGCTTATTAGTAAGTCAACTCTCCAGTAAATTGTGATATTCCTCTGAACAAGAGCAGATCATGGACTCTAGTGTGAAACACTGGCTTTGTCTGAGTTATTTTACTATGAGAAAATGCATGCTGAATGGAGAATATAGAGCTCAGTGAGACAAGGCCAGTGTCTGATATTAGCTTACAACATCTGTACTACAAAGTCAGAGAAAAAAAAGGAAAGAAAAAAAAAGTGAGCAGTCATCTCAAATAGAATCTACTTTGAGTTCCTGACTTAACATATTAATAGAAATTCCTGTAGCTGAAACTACAATTTCATTTCTTTGACTGTCAGTGAAATTCTATCCTTTAAAACTTCACTGGCCTACAAGAAGACGTTCTGCTCATATTTTTCTTGCTTGTATAGTGATTGTCCTTTAGAAACTTTTAAGTTGTCTTTGTAGCTACTTTAATGATCCTAGTAATGTTACTACAGGCAAAAAGTATGGCAACATTCTTCTTAAATAGCACAGAAATGATGATTTAAGATGATAATGTGCCATTTCCATAGGGATCTAATTTCAGTCCAGATGGCAGATGCTGTTTAAGCTATTTCATGAATTAAACAGAAGAGGCTGGTTTTAGTTGTTACAAACAAGATGTCTCTCGGCACAAAAAGAAAGTCAAATGTGGTTGTATTTTTCATAATGACTGCTCTCAAGTGTTTATTAGCCAATTCTTGAAATTTCTAAGAGGAAATGTGTTGGGTACTTTTCCTGCCCTCTAAAAGGTAATACAACTTCTCTATCCATAGAAAGAAAAGAGTTAATATACTCCCTATTTTGATTTAACCTGGAATAGGGCCACCACCAGGGCTACTATAGGAGGTCATGCTTACTAGCATGCCCTTGTTTCCTAAGTATTAATACCCACCCTACCAGGCAGGAATAACTTTTGTTTTATTATTAAATCCTTTGGAGTGAATTAAAATAAATCAATGCTAAATGATCAGTGTTTGCAGATAGGATTTATTTCAGAACAATTTGGTTGCAAAGGAAAACAGGTATGTAGCGGTTTTGGTTGTAATATAGTCACCCAAGAAAATGTGTGAGGGGAAAGGGAGAAAGAGAAGAAAAAAAAAAAATTAAAGGAAAAAAGAGAGAAGGAAAGAGAGAGAAAAAGTGTTTATAATCACCACTTCAGAGGTCTTTGATGAACTTGGCTATTGTCGTTGGCCTGCTGGGGAGTGGTGGGGGTGAGACGTCTGTGAACCATGAAATTTGGTGAGTTTATATACACTTAGAAACCCTCCTGGTGCCTCCCTGTGTGTGTGTGTGGGGCTGTTTTTGAAGAAGCTGGAAGCACTGGTTTTTGCAAAGTCATTCAGGCTTGGGGTGCCACCTGCTAAGAGACCTTCTCCAGGGCAGTGATGGGTGTGTGCATACGGGGCCCCTTTTGACACAGCCTGCCTTATAGGGGACAAGCATCACATGCCTAGACAGCGCCACTGGCCTCCTTTAGATAAATATCACACATCTAAAGAAGCACCATGCACCCAAGACTTTGCCCCTAGCACTTCGCAAATCTAACAGTTTATGGGTTATGGACTCCTCCCCTCAGCCTCATCTTCAGTCTCCTGGCAGTGGCTTCTTTGGACAGCTTGTTACAGTAGCAATGTTTTATGGCAATTAAAAAAGTCCAGTTCCTCACACCTGAGCCTAAAAGAGAGGCTCGTTAGATCTGTTTTTAACCAGATGCCTAGCCTCTGATGGAATGCATGGAAAGTCTACCTTTTTCTTATAGCTTTCTTCTAAAAATTGATTTGACCATGCAGAGTTAACAAAAGGTGTCTAACTCCTTCCTTAAACCTCACCTTCCCCTTGTGAACACTCCTGGCTTCTATATGACTTTTTATTTACCAAACAGGAACCTGTATAGGTATAGGAGAGTTCATTAAAATTTATGTATGCAGCAAAGTCTGCAGCTTCTCTGAGATATGGATAATTTGACAGAGCAGTTGTGAGAATAACTGCTTTTCTGCGCTTATATAGCTTTTTGTTATTCTTTCAAATGTGTGGAGGCAGGAACTCTCTGACCTACTGGATCAATACTGCTAATAATTATAAACATATCTTAACCATTAGCAAAAAACTCTCTAGTAAAGAGCCCTGAAAAAACAATAGCTAAAGGCAATGAGAAATGAGAAATGGTCACAACAGCTAAAATATCTTATACTAGTTTTTCAGAACCAAAAGTATATTACAAAGGTCATCAGACTTGTGTGCGCTAGAATCCATTATTTTCCTCTTAACATTCTTTTTTTTCCCAAACAAAATAACATCTAAGAATAATTGTTCAATTTAGTGCTAGATTATTGCCTTTCTCAGTTCTTGGTCCAAGAGCGGTTAACATAAGAAGGGAATGAAAGGATTTTAATCAGCATAAAACTCCTGTTGAACTCATCTGCACAACACAAATTCTTTCATTAGCTCCATAGTCAATTTTTGTTTAAAGTAGGGAAGATGAGCGATAATATTGACTTTGCTCAGCTATCAAAATATAATTTATGTTGTTTAAATGTCCTTTTCCTGCCATGCTAAAATATTTGTACAGGAAGATTAGTGACTTTGTGAAAGTTTGTGTTTCCTTTTTTAAAAATGGGACTTTCAATTCTCAAATATTTTTAAATTATAACTCTAGTTAGAACAAGCCTGTAGCCTTTAGTTAGTCAAATCTCTTATAAAAAGACATCAGGCCAGAGAAGAAAGGTGTGTTCTGTCTTCAACAACCAATAATTTGTTGCTACGACACACTCATTTAATAGCTGGTTTCTTTTCCGTCTCAGAAGCTGAAAAGAGAGCTAGAGAAAGACTACAGAACTAGCTGCTCTTCCTATCAAAGTTCAGGTTTTAAAATGTCTCCTCTTTCATCTGTGCCCTTAAGGGTGGGAGCACTTGGATTTTAACATTTAAACTCAGATTATGCCTTCTAAAAATACTCCTAGAGATGAGTGGTGGTTGGTCTTTCAAACTTCAGTTTCTATTTAAGCTTTCCAAAGTGTTGTACTGTCTATTCACGTTTACTGTGTTTGTAATGAGATGTGCGTGCTGTCACTTTGCCCTTGCTACGTTAACCGTTTTATGAGTTACTCATTTGTGTGCCTGCAAGTTGTCACCTCAGAAAAATGTAATCTAATGCCTTACGGTGAGTCAGAGATTTTATCATTATTTTATTTCCTTCTCCTGCTACAGTCCAAGACAATTGACCATCAGATTAGATTTTTTTATACAGTTGCAAAACCCTGCAATGCTTTCTGAATTTATCACCCCTGTCTCAGAGGAACATATCTCAAATTTTCTTAAGGAAAGATACTCTCAGAGGACCCTTCTCTGCTACTCTTGATGAAAAACTTCCAGCTTTTAAGTATGTTTGGAAACCTACGTTTGTCATCCTGACTATCTCTATTGTAATCTTTGACTATCTCTAAATTCCTTCTTTATCTTCTTTATAAACTACTTTTTCATTAATATCTCTTAGTATGCAAGCCACTAAATGTGCTTGACTTGTGAACTAGTTTTATATTGATTTTGTGTGTGGTATTAGGAACTTATCTTCTCATCTTTTTTATACTATTGTTTTTTTCTCTCAGAAGTTCCTGCATTTCACATACTTTCACTTTCAGAAGGTAGCAAAAGAATCTTCAGAAGTGGGCTTATAGGTTTTCTTTTAGGATTTTAAAATACCTGGAGGTAGATGGCCTTTTGGGAGAATAGAATTAGTTGTGAAATACCATCTATAAGCAAGCTGTCATAATCTTATAGCTTTCACTGTCCGTGGTTTATTCCTGCAAAGCAAAGTTTCTGCAATAAGAATCCTGAAAGAAAGATCTTTTTCTATCCATTAATAACAAAAGATAGAGATTCAAAATCTAGAAAATATTTTCAGGAAATGGAAAGTTTAGCATTACTTAGTAAATAAATAGCATAATAAGAAGGGGAAGACTAAGCTTCATTTCTAGCAACTACAAATTGACCCTGATTTCTCAAACTGAAAAGATACCATGGTCTTTTCTATTAAGGACATAGTTTTATTTTAATTATCCAAATTGGGAGAGGTTTATTTCCATTAAACTCATTCATCCTGGTTTTATAGATTCAGCTAGATATAAGGAAGAAATTTTTTACAATGAGGGTGGTGAAATACTGGAACAGGTTGCTCAGAGAGGTGGTAGATGCCCTGACCCTGGAAACACTCAGTCAGGTTAGGTGGGGCTTTAAGCAATCTGATCTAGCTGAAGATGTCCCTGCTCATTGCGGGGGACTGGATTAGATGGCCTTAAATGGTCCCCTCCAACTCAAATCTTTCTGCGATTCTACACTACAAGGGAATGGGATAAAGAATCAGAAGAGTTATTTCTGTATGTGTAGAGGTAGAGCTGGATTACATGTTGTTTCATACTTTATATTTTTTACTGCTTTCTGTCATGCTGTTTTCCAAACTAGAGGCCCCCTTTGATGTTTCACAACATATTAGTATGATGGTTAGTAGAAGAAAATATGGAACAGGAGATTTGCATATGGCATTAAACTATCAGCATGCCACTCTGACCTGTGTAATGGGAACTCAATGGCCCAGAAAATAATTTAGCATATTCCATAAAAAGGTCGATGGTAGAAAAGACAGCACTGCTGTGCAAAGAAATAAAGCAAAAAACTGGTTTCAACTACTTCTGATTTCGCTTGTGGGATATAACATCTGGGGTTGTGAGTGCAACAGCTGCTCAAAAAAATTAATAGGGAAAGACCAGGAGGGACCTTCACATTTAATTGATCTCACTGTTTCTCTGAAGCAGATTTTGGTATTTCTCCAAATAATTCTAGCATTCAACCCAGAATCTTCTCATCTGACTCTAGCATGTCTTCTGAGAGCATGGCTTGCCTTGGTTTTTATGCCTAAATGCAGTTAATCAAATTGTAACTGAATGTCATACTGTGCAAGTAGCTTCCCACAGTTTAGGTGACTCAATGCATTGTACAGTTAGAGGAATAAATGAGAAAACGGACAAGGGAATGAGTGGCAAAGGTCCCAAACTTGAGACTTTTTTTGAGGAAGAAACAAGAAGTAGTTGGACAGAGATCAGCTCAAATTTTTGAGACCTACCTAGCAAATTAATGGACTATGCATTTTCCTACCACTTCTGGTTTAAAAATGTTATACTGGATGAACTTTTGAAAAAGCTCTGTGCCCTAAAAGCATCTCTTTACTGAGAACCAAAAATGATTGCAAACCTATTATGCTGAAGTGTTATCTCAGGAAAAGGACATCTTACTTTCTTTCACTGATGTATGTTGCTGAATTCCTCAAAATGGCCCTTTCTTGTTGTAATCCTTAAGCAACTGGAGAAGTACATCATCCACTTAATCCATAAATTGCCAGAGAGACACAGGTGGTTTCATATTTCCCAGTGATGTGAAATCACTTATTAAACTAAACTGTCAGGAGATGCCTGCTGTTCAGCTCATACACCCTCCCTAGTCACGTGCTGTGTTTTACCCTTGCCGTCCATCAGCGTTGCCTTTATCGAAGGAGCAACTGCAATTTTTTCTGCAAATGAGGCTGCTTTCAGTAAGACTATACAAGCGTATGACTAAAGATGGTGCATATAACTGATGGTTTCCAGGCCTTGCATAGAGAAGGAATAGGTTTTTATTTTTTAAAAAGTCTTCAGCTACAGAGATTGTACAGCTTCCCCTGAGCAACTTGTTCTAGCATTTTTTTTGCTATTCTTACTGCTACAAAGATTATCGTGGTAATTAAATAATCTTGAAAATTTTGCTCTTTGTTGCTAATCTAGAGTAGATAAAGAGAAGGTTTCACTCCCTTCGTTTGAGAAGTTGTCTGCATGCATCTTTTACATACCTGGACATATCACATTGCCATTTAGCTTTTTCTGAATGAGAAAAGTTATCCTATCATTTCTTTCCTAATGATATAAGTCTCCTAATTTTCTACAGTTTAAATCTTCTAATCTGATCGTTGTCTCCTTGAACTCTTCTGGCCTCTGTCTAGTCATTTGCATGTTTCTAGGCCTCGGTGGTAACAATTAAACAGAATTTACTTGCTGGAGCCTGAAGACTGGAAAGATTATTTTTCATAACATACTGACAGAATACTTGTTTGTGCATTCCAACATGCAATCATAACTCAGACCTTGTTCTGCGGAATGCTTAATTGTATGCTGCTTTTTCCTAAATTTCTTCTTTTTTTTTTTTTTTTTTACAATTTCTCTTAACTGCAGCCCTTGACTTTTCCAGATGCGTCCTTTTTGATGTCATCGTCTAAACATGTACTTGGTTTCATCCAACTAGTTACTAACAAAATACTTGACTTTTTCTAAACATAGAAAAGACAGGTGTCTTTGAGTCTTTCCGATCTGGGAGTGCTCTGTTGATAACTATTGCTTTGCATGTGTCTCCTAGGAATTCCATTTATACCCTGCTGACTTATATCATAGAAACCCATGTTAAAGGACCCCTTAAGTCAGTCTATATGGTATCTACACTATAGCCTTGGACAGCTGTCCTTTTATAGGAAATCTAAGCAGTTTCCTCTTCTCTTCTTCCTTTCAGCCTCTTGAAGTGAGATATATAATACAAACAAATAAAATTTAAAATATTTTGGTGCTTCATAATAATTTCTCTTATTTAATTGGGTGTTGTCTGGTCCTTTCATACACTATCACGTCTGTTCACCTGCTAGTATTGTCTTCTCTCTTGTTTTGTATAGAGAAAAATACTGTAGAAATAAAGGAAAAGAAATAACTTTAAAAACCTATTTTATTTTTTTTGTTTATTTGTTTTGTTTTGTGTGAGTTGTTTAGTTAAAAACATTCCCTTATAAAAGAGCAAATATCAGAAAACAGGTACGAATGAACTATGCTGAGCTGCATGATTAATTTTGCTTCAGTTACTGCAATTAATAAGCCTGATAAGGCACTATAGTTGATTAACACACTTTCTTGGAAAAAAGCAGGCACTTCAGCAGAAAAAAAATTATAAAGTGTGCTCTCATTGTTTGTAGTAGTTTATAGAAGAAGACAAATTTTTTTGGGTACTGTAAAAATTACATATAAAAATAACTTTTATTGGAAAAAAATCATATGTCAAGCACTCACAGGGACTATAATTTCCTTCCATGAGCATGGACATAATTTCTGTGGCAGTGAACAGGTGTATCACTTCTCGAAGTTTTAAAAGCCTCCGAACAGAAAGAACATGCTTGTTTTCCGTAGCTGTACATTTTTATCCTGAATATTTTCATCAGTCATGACAATTTTTACTTTTCTTAGTTTACTGTCTTCAGCTCTGAAATCCATTTCTCCCTCCAGGTAAGCCACAGCCTCAGCAATGAAGAACATTGCACAGGACTTTGAAACAGTCTGGTTACCTTAATTTTCAGGTATTAAAGTAACTTGTATGACACATTTCTTCTTTCTTCTCTATGATCATACCAGTCCAGTGCCTACCACTGAATATGGAAATCATTTCACTTCAAGATACACTGAATGAGCTTGAACCAGTGAGTAACCAGTAATATCAAATCAGTAACTACATTTTACTTACCCAAGTGAGGACAAAGCCTGTGGGCTGGGTGTGCAGTATTTCCTGAGGAGATAGACTAAAGATCAAATAAAATATTAGTGGGAGATATAAGAATGAGCAAAATTATATTTGCTGGGATTTGTTCTTGCTTGCATTTAGAAGACTTCTCCAGATTTCTCTTTGTCCTTTCTGCATGCCAACAATACCTCTTAAAATATTAGAAAACTGACTTTTACAAGAAATGACTTTACGCTGGTCCAAGGGTGCGGCTTGCTCTTTTTTTTCTAGAGCAGAAAATAATTGTTCGGCCTTTCAGTGGAAGACCTTTGAGCCTGAGAACCCAAGAATAAAAGGTATTACTTAGTTCTGAAAATATGTGAGATGTCTTGCCCTAGTTTATTAATGGACCCTGAAGTCCATGAAAATTTCAGGTTTGGACATTTTTGAAAATGACTGCCCTTTCTGTGTAAAGTTACGATGTAGTTCATAAGCATTTGTAGCTATAAATGCTCTTCTTTTGGCAACTGTAGAAAGAACATCCCCTGCATCCTCTGAAGCCAGTGACCTGTATATCATCATTCCTATGGCTTTATTCACAGTGCTGGAAACAAACACTAAGGTTTTTGCTTCTAATTTTCCTTCTGCTGTTTGTCAGTTCATTTAGATGTTGTATACTCTACACTTATGTGAAAAAATTGATTATATCTAGCTGGTATGACCATTTAGTCCAGCTTGTGCTTAAATGAATTCAGAACATTTTGATCTCTCACAACAAATGTCAAGAGATGATGAAGGCTTAAAGTAGCTTCTACTAGCAATAACACTAATAATGTCATATATGAAAGAGGAAAGTAAGAAAAAAGTGGTTTTACCATTTTCCATCTCATCGGTTGAGAAGTTATTTTTGAAGGGGATGTAACACATGTGAAGAGTGTTTAACCTTATGACTGCAAACGTATTACTTGAAATAGGAATGGACTCCACCCTTGACAGGGACAGTTATAGCAGGAGAGAAAATGAATGCCTTTAGCAGATGACAGTGCAAATGTGTCTGGTATTTCTTTATCAAAGCATGAGTCTAGAAAATTAAACTTCAGAAGGTTTGTGCTATTAGGCAGAGAGGACAATTCGGAATCAGCTTTCAGTAAACCTTGGAAGACAGTTGTTTAATGAGAGTTAAACTCTCAAAAAAATAAAAAGGGTATTTAGGCTTCTTTGCCATAAACTGAATCATGGTACTTAAATTAAATCCTTTCCTGCAAATGAATTCTTTTTAAGCATAGAACAACATTTCAGATCAGAAGCTCAAAGACATGGGAATTTGATCAAAGCCTTGGCATGAATATGCAGTTACAGTATTTTATAATATATAAGCTATACAATCATCAAACCCTATAACCATTAGGAAAAAAAAATTCTAGCAGTCTTGTAGCTCAGTTGTCTTCTTCCTGTAACTCCTAACAGTTGACAGGATCAGCTCTTACTTAAGAAGTTCAGTTGATCTGCCTTGTATGCTTAAATACAACAGCTACAACTCAGCTAATGTTTTCCTATTATTTCAGTTGGAAATTGCAAGATGAATGGACATTTAAGTTCTGGTCTGGCTTCTCTAGTCCTGCTTTTATGAGTTTTCTTTTCTAAGACTGGGCCTGAAGCCAGTGAATTGATAAAGAAATTCTGCTTCATGTGTCTCATTCTAAACAACTTCCTTACTGTGGCTACTGAAAGAGAAGTTAGTGAATATTTAAGTTTCAGCCATCATATCTTACGATAGAGTCAGCAATACCATAAGGGAATACTGACGGAAAAAAACACAAACCATGGCTGCAGCAACTGAATATGTTTTGGAAAGAAAGTATTTGAAAATGCAAGGATATTCATCCTTTACCAGAAACAACATAATAATATTGGAAAATTGAACAAAACTATATAAAAAAATTGGACTTAAAAGGTAAATAACTGTATTGTTTATGTAAGAAAGACTTCCAGTCCATTTCCCTGGACTTTGAGAGGCTGATTTTCTGCCTGCATTGTGAAATGATTTCTGAGTCACTCCGACAACATTATAATACCTTACTGAAAATGTCTTACAACCATTCCTGCTTTATTTATATTAATATTTCAGTATATTAATTTGAAGGACAAATGTTTACCCTCTACTCTAGTGTATACATGGTACGTGCTTGTTAATCTTTCCTCAGGATGTATGTGTAATGTGAAAATAAATTAATGGTATAATGAAACAATGAACAAAGTACCTTAATTTATTTGAAATTACTCTTTTGATTAAAAAAATAGGCTAATGAGGGTTTAAATCTTCATCAAAACCACAAAATGTTCTGCAATTTAATTGTTAGTGAAAAAAATCACGCTTGAAAATTTTCCCCTGCATTTTAACTTTAATTGGATGTTGTCAATCTAATAACACAGATCAGGGGTGCTTGAGTCTGTGCTCCTTGCTTATTTGTGAAGGCAGCAAATGCAAACCTGAGAATATGTATTGCCCTGTCTAGTAATTTTAGAACTCATAAGGTTCAGTGACTGGATCACAGGTGTTAGAATCTATTTTCTGTTTAAAAGGAGACATGTATTTCTTCCCTCGATATCTTGTATATTTCCAGTTCTCTTTTTTGCTCACCATCTCAATATATAGCAAGATCATACTATTGCAGCTTTTGTCATGATCTCAAGATGTCAAATTCTCTTTCAGACCTCTGTTAAGGTACACCAAACTAAACAATGTAGTGGCATATCGCATTGCTAAACTAGGTTTAAAAAGTAATTAGGATGCAAACAAGAATGAATGCATAATGATTTCATTCTAGAGCTGAGTAGAAATTTGACTGCTGTACAGTGAAGCAAATAATTTCCAATGAATAATTGATTTCAATGTCACCTTTTCCGTTTATGAATTATCCACTAGCCTATTACCGATTTCACTGGTTAATTTTATCCAATCTGTGGATTTTTAAATGATTGGTCATTTCTTGAGTAAGTGAACATAGTATCTGTATGCTTGTTTCTCTTATCTGATGACCCAGGTAACTAAACAGTTCTCTGAAAAGTAGAAATTCTGCAAATAAAAAGGGCAAAATAAGTTTAGCAGTTATTTCTGGATTTCAGTTTTGAAGCCAAGAAAATTTGAATGGCAAAAGTACTGGTAATACTACAGTACTCAACTGCTTTTGTGAAACTGTTCACAAGAGGGTCACAAATAGAATTGAAAAGGAATTTTGCATTTATATAAGTTTGACTGAAAGCATCTTTCTAGTTTATGCTATATGCTAATTCATAACTCAAGCCATCAAACCATTCCCCAGTGGGTTTCTGTTGAAGACTGGGACAACATATGTGTCATATGAGAAGAGACTATTATAATCATTACTTAATATACAAAATATTTTCATCAAGGCACTCCTTACTCCTTTCAAAACAAGATTGCAGCTGGCTCTTTGAATGGATTCACAGGAGAAATGAGTCTGGGTTTGTGCATCTCCAGCATCAGAGCTGATCCTCTAATCCTCGCTGTATATCAGGTCTCTCCCTTTGCCTGAGGGATGTATGCTAAAGGACAGTTGTTCTTATCAGGAAGAAACAGGGCCATAATAGCCCCATAAGTATTGACCTCTTTGCTGTATTGTATTGCCAAAAATCAGACAGCTTTTCAGTGCTCATCAAGAATACTCCCAGGGTATCATGACCCTTAATTAACATGGCAGCTGGTGTAGAATGCTGCTGTTGTCCTATTTCCCTTCACAAAGGTGTTAAGCCAAATCTGTAAGTCAGCGCAGACTTCTAATGCTGCTCTTCCTTTGCCTTCCCTCTTGTGTGTATGGAGCAAGGTGTTGACACTTTTTTTCCCCAGTAAAGTACTTGAGCAACTGGGGTCTGAGCAACTGCCTCCTTCATTAGTGGCCTGATTTTATATATAACAGATCTTGCTTTTAAACCACCGTAACTTCACTTATTTCAGAGAGTAACTCAGTTATGAGTAGAAGAGTCCTTTATATCTTCCAGAAATTGAAGAAGAGCTACGATATTCTATTCGAAGTAAATTCTGTGGGTGAAGTAACATTTGCTAAGGAATATTCTGAATTTGGAACTGAGATATATCATTACTCCATTTTAAATTCATCATAGTGCAATTATAAGACACTCAGAATAATTGAGATCTTTAGGCCGTCTAACACAGAGCCAGTGGCCAGATTTCTGGATGCACATGTTAAATACAAACAATTCATGGGGCTTCTAAAAGTTAGTTAGGTACTATGGTAGTTATGGTAGTTTCATTTTTCTCTGTACTGCTTTACAGGCAGTATTTTTGTTATATTTAGTTCATAGTGGATAACAAGTGTTGATTGGCAGACAGTGTCTCTATCTCTTTTCTCAGTGTTAATGGCTTTAAAAAATGAAAAATGGTCTTGTATTGGCTAACACCTACTCTTTCTAATTCTAAAGCAAGCAAGGACAAGATGCATTAGCATGTTAATAGAACCTTGCACCCTAAGGTTCTGGTTTATCAGATATTAAGAATGCATTAGCAATTCACAAACAGTGATGGACAGGATTTGTTAGCATTCTAATGCTACCTGAAAATATATGGTTATTGTTATATCTAAAATCACACAGTGAAAGGATATTTTAGACTTGAGCTTCTCATTTTAGTAAGCTTTCCCTGTAACCTTGTTGAATAAAAAACATTTTCAAAGTTTATTGGTGATTTCAAGCATCTTAAACTTGAGATATTATCTTAATACTCCTTGAAAGGGCCAGATTTTCAGAGATGCTCATGTTTAGATTATGTGTCCTACCTAATCTAGTGATTAGATCTCTGTATGTAATCTGGATACCAAGTGTTTGATATCATGTAACCATAGCGAAGACAGACAAAATAACTGCCAATTTTCATTTACAGAGTAGACTGATTTAACCTCATTGTGAACTTACACAGCCAGGACTTCTTTTATAATGGTTTCCAGCTCACTGAGAACAATTCCCAACCTACAGTCATATACTGTGGTTTTGATACATAAATGTGTGGATCAGGCTATACAGAGTGAGCCAAGATAGGTGAATTTTAATTAAATTATTTCTGAGGTTCAAAGCTCATTGAAAGCATGGTATTCTTGCTAGATTTTACCTTGTTTTAGCTAGGTTTTACTTAGTGTTTTAGTTTGTCTAATTGATTGAGGGAGTTTGAATATATACACATAAAAACATACAGCGTGTTTCCATGAAGCTGGCGGGTCTGAAAATTCTGAGTTTCTCAGCACTGTAATGGATGATAGTTCTATATGATTCATCTTTGTGCTTGAAGTGAAATTAATAGCTATCTTACATAGAAGCAGTCAGATTTATCACTGTGCCTAAGGTATTTGCTCTTCTTTATAATTTTTCTTTTCTATATGCTTTTGATTCATAGTGCACATAAAGCTAGAAGATGACAGACTATCACTTGCACAGATACATGCTACTCTGAAATACTTTTAATAGGTTGGTGTTAAGGTAACAGGGAAAAATGACAACATAAAGTATAAGCCCTAGTGTAATTGTTGGTAAAAATAGAATTTTGGATGTGAAAGCCTACCGAGAGAGCTGCAAGGAACACTTCTGAAGCTAAAGTTGATTAAACATATTTTCCTATTAATATTATTCCTATTATTTTTTGTAAGTATAATAACATAGCTTGCACATTGTTTGTGAAGGTTAGCAATTTCACTTGATACCTCTCTCATAATATTGACTCAGCAAAATTCCCAGTCTTCAAGTGCAGTAACACAATTAAACAAGACATGACCAATGAACCAGACAGCTTAGATCACAAATTAGCCAGTTCTGGATAGCTTATAACAAGTCTCCATTTTTCAGTCACCATCTTAATATTTTCATGTAAACGCTTAATTTAACATTACCTTCATACTGAATTCCCTCATCTTATACCTACCCCTCCAAGTAAAGGCTCCTGGTGTTTTCTGAAGGTGTAATTTATTATGCAGTACTTATGTCTTTAGGGTTGAGATGATACTTAATCTCTTTCATCTGGGTGGTAGTTTTGGGTAGGCATCAGTCTACAAATTCCCACCACTCAGATTGTGCTGACCTGAGATGATTGGGTCAATGGCTTTCATGGGGGGACAACGTGGCCATATCTTGAGCAGATCCCACTTCCCTAGGTAGCTTCTTCCAGCATTTACTGACCCATTAAATAATCATTAGAGAGAGGTGATCAAGATCCAAGAGTATTATAGTTGCATTGTGAAGGAACTATGACAATACTTTATAGGATCTGTGGATTTTTAGGATCTGTTTTCACAGCTCTCTAAGCTAATCTGTTGCATCTGTTGTAGCTGAGCTACCCCCAATTTGAGTGTGAACTTGAGTGGCATAGCATGCATGTAATTGAAGGGGGTTTTGTGATGCCCTCCTTGATTTTTCTATGAGGCAATTCAAGTAGTTATATTATTAATTTTTCCTCAATAAACTAAGCAATTTAGAGAGGTGAATCTGCACATTATATGACATGAGAGGATGGCTCATCTCTGGAATATAAGCAGCATCCTGGATCTTACCCAGCATAAAGAACTTCTACCAGAGCTCAGTAATCTATCATGTTTGATGCTATGTCTATATCACCTGTGCTAGCATGATAAAATAAGAGGAAGGATGCAGGTAAGCACTGTATATTATTTATATATGCAGTTCAGGTAAAAAAATTATTTGTGTTGTGTCAAGGTGTTGTTTAATGGTGTACCTGTATACCAGAAATCACTGTTCTCTATAGGAAAGGGTACTTTATTTAGTCCTCCATGGCTAACTCTAACCATATTATATATCAGTGAAATTACTACCCTTTGGCTTTGATACAACAGAGCTATTGATACTGCACCTATACTCAAGAATCTCTTGTGATCGCTGAGTCCTTTCCTAATAAGTTCCTACCAGCAAATTAATGACTAAGTAGTAGAAAAGTAAGACTCAGAGAAAGAAAGCTATATTATATATAATATATAGTATTATTTAAAACATACTAACATTTTTAAAAATTTAATATTCGTGTGTTGAAATACCTACAATTTATAGTCTGAATGGGAAGACAGTCATTCCACTCACATTAAAAAAACTTAATAAAAGACTTCTCTTTCCTCAGGAGGCACTAATAATCATACTTCACTCTTACTCGGTATGTTTCATCCACAGATCTCAAAGCACTGTACAAAGAATTGTAAAAATAATTTTAAAAAATTGATTGAAAACAGGTTACTGTTTTATGTGATTTAAATTTTCCTTTTTTTTCAGTTGAAATGTTTGACATTTCTCCCATAACAAAAGTTAGCTGGAGATACACAACCCTTAATACTGGGTGAGTCAGTGGTTAAGAAACTTGCCTAAGATGTAGTTCAGGATTTGTTCAACTTCTTTCAGCCTTGGAGGAGCAGAGATCTGCATTTATGGTAAGCTCTTCTCAAGTCATTCACTGCTAAATGTAGTGAAACTCCTAGCTGCAAATAATTAATATGAGCAGTTTCAGTCTTCTCATTTTGTTTATGCTTTGTAAATAGACCTTGGATCTCACTAATTTGTTTGCTATCCATTATTGATTGGATGTATCACAAGAACAAATCTCAATCTGTGTGAACAGTGTTTATTGGCTGCATCTGCTGTTCATTACTGCTCTCCCTGACGTGTGGGATTGGTCACTCTAGCTCTACAGCTTTGTTTTCCTCTCTCGACTGGTTTTGTGGTCTTCCTGCCTTGGGGAACGAAATGTAAGGATTGTGGTGCTGTGGAACTCTTGAAGAGTGGGAATTGATAGATAATCTCAATTCAAAGCGGGATTGAGATTGTCCAGACCACTGGCAGCAAAGATGTACTGCCATTGAACGTGGAATGGGTGCTGTTCACGTTTTCATTTGCTCCTTTCCACACAGATGGACACTAAATAGTTGCCTGAAACAAAATACAGTAAGCTTGCAGACAGAGCATGAAATCACTATTGAGTGAGGAAGGGAGGAGAAAGGATAGAGAGAGTAAAGAAAGCAGGAAAAAGGAACAGAAGAGGAACACTGCAAACAAGATGGAAGAAGAATTAGCAGTTTCACTTCTCAACACTCTGCTGTGCAGTTGCTTGATTTTCTTTCCTCTGTTATCCTGTACACTTGTGGCAACACTTTTAAATTGCTCAAGCACACAGGTTTTAGCTGTTCTGGACTTCCAGAATAAATCTCTTAACACTTGAGCAAGCATCTTTTATGCTTCCGTTGCATATATGGGGCATCATCGTGAGTGATATCCTGTCTTTAATATCTCTTATAAATAAGCTAGGGAATAAAATGGAAGAGGAATCAATTGAGTTTTTTTGAACAAACAGAACCAGAGTTATCCAGATTACTTTTCAGTTTAATTTGAAGCCATTTTTGTTCTTCATGTATGCCAAGACTGTGACTGCACTAAGCCTCTTCATCTTTAAAACAAGTAAACTGTTAATGACACTTCTCTACCCCAGGTGTCCTGTGCCAGAGTCTCGGGCTTTAAATCCAGGAAGGTAATTTATTTCTGTGGCACAGTGGTAGAGTCAGCTGTGTGACTCTGAAAAAAGACCCCCAGAAAAGAACCCCCTAGGCAATTATGTCCTTACAATCTAAGCTTCCTGCCCTTCATGCAGCAGTTTGATGCCATAATAATATTAGTGTCTGGGATCTTCTTGTTCTCTGTTGTTTTTCTTTGTTGTCTCTACATGGACTGTTTCCTCTCTTATCCCTAAGGCTGCAGCTTTTGTTGACAAAAGTAGTGGCCTTTTTTGATTCCTTATCTTCCAGGATCAATTGGCTCTGGGGCCTTCTTTTACTTAAGTAAATAAAAAGCTCAGGGTATCTGGGTGAAAGTTAAAAACTTGCATCCTGAGGCACCATCTACCTGCTAGTGCTATGGAAGTTACACTAAACAATTAATTTCCTTTATTTCCTTACACAAACCAAACTAGATAATATCCAATCTCTCTGTTTCATGGCATCGGAAAACTGCATTAAGTGTTTCAGTCTGAAAATTATGCAGACAGGTTTCTGGAAACACTTTGTTGATTAGGCCTAGTTTGGCAGATTTGCTGTCAACGTTGTTGCACTGCTACAGGGACATCCAGACCAACTTAAACACTGTTGAACTTGCCAGTGCTAACCATTTTCCTCTCACTAATAAAAATAACGCATTTACAGAAATAAGGCTGGCAGAGTATCTGGGAAATAAAGTTGATAAACTCAGAAAACTTCCATTTTTCAAGAGGAATTCATTTTGCATCTGATCTCTCAGTATTTCATACTTGCCTAGAGATGGCCAACAATGTTAAGATTTCTGTGGCTGAAGGAAGAACGATTATTTGCTCATGTGGTCATAGTTCTTTCTACATGTGGTGTTTAATTAGCTCTTGAAAGAGATTATAAGGAACTGGTAACTATCATGACTTCAGTGATATTGCCACTGTACTGTCTTTGGTCCCTTGCCTTTTGTTTAGGTAAGCATGTATCAGTGGGAGTGCACGAGCTATCTCAGAAAACCTAGTTATTGATTACATACGATTTGCTATGAAAATTTATTTTTCTTGTTCCTGTTGTGTTTTCTGACATTACATAATTTCTGTCTTTAAGAAACAAGATTTTTAGGTTAAAGATGATATTCTGGCTGATCGAATGTAGTGCCAAGCATTAAATAACTAATACAAAGGTAAAGTTGTTCATGTAAGCAGAAGAGAGTTGCTTGTAGCTTTGACGGAAACCTGTCTTCCAGTACCACCTCCATGTGACATTTCTAGCTCAATTTTCTCTGCTACTCTGAGTCATCAGTGATAGTCCTTTTCTTTAAGTTCTTTGCGATGCAAAAAGCATCTTGACTAAGGAAATAAACAGAATGTCAGAGAAAAAAATCATGCATTGTCCTGAGAAACACTTGTACAATGCCTGTCATTTGGAAGTATACTCCTAAAGCCTTCAAAGTCCTCAAAGTCCTCAGCTTCCATAAAGTAAAGTAACTATTACTTTAAGGATCATTGCCTTCATTTACCGTAGCCAGAGGTGGCCCTGTGTTCTAGAAAGAAAGTGTCCTCCCAAATCTCAGTAGATTTGGGAGTAAGCACAGCAATTCTGCTAAATAGGCCCTTTGTAGTTTAGAAATCTTCAGTCATGCTAAAATGAGGTTGGTCTGCCTGTGTTCTGGGGCCTTATTCATTTTGAGGGGAAAAAAATAAATTTAAAGAATGAGAATTTTAAATACAAATTTTTTTCATGTCTAGCTGATGAAGCTAAATCTCTGTTTTTTAGCAAAGGGCTAATATCCTAGAAAAGAGAGGAGGTTATCATAAAGACATATGATATTATAATTATTTTATGTATTTAAATGCACCTTAGCAGCAGGACTGTCGTATCTGGCAGCATTTAGAAAAACCTTAAGCTGATTTAAAGTGGCATGCTTATAGCTGCTTTTTCATATTGAACAGAAAATTCTGATTTTGAAAGCTGACTGTCATGGTTTAACTCCAGTCGGCAATTAAGGACAACATAGCAGCTTGCTCACTTCCTCCCTAGTGGGGTGGGAGAAAGTATCCAAAAAGTGAAAGTGAGAGAATTTGAGGATTGAGATAAAGACAACTTAATACATAAAGCAAAAGCCACACATGCAAGCACTACAAACCAAAGAATTCATTCACCACTTCCCCTGGGTGCGCAGGTGTTCAGTCATCCTCAGTAAAGCAGAGTTCCACCACAAGTAGTGATTACTTGGGAAGACAAAGTCCAGAACTCCAAACGCCCCTCTTCCTCCTTCACCCAGCTTCATATGCTGAGAACAACTCCATGTGGTATGGAATATCCCATTGGTCAGTTGAGGTCATCTGTTTTGGCTGTGCCCCCTCCACCTTTTTGGATACCCCCAGTCTGTCCATTGGGGAGGTGGTGTGAGAAGGCAGAAAGGGCTTGGCTCAGCTCAGCACTAACTAAACAACTCTGTATCATCAATACTTTTTTCAGCACAGATCCAAAATGTAGCCCTATGCCAGCTACTATGAATAAAATCATAGTTCTCAGCCCAAACCAGCCCACTGATTCAATGAAATATACTATGTGTTCCCATGTTCCTTGATTCAGAGTGTGAAGGCACAAAGACCAGGTGCCTTGTTCTAATGCATTCAGAAAATCTTACATTTTTTGTGAAAAACGTGCTTTGTGGTAAATTGTATTAGTTGCTGGGTTTTTTCCTTTAGAAGTTCATTGCTTATTATTTCTGTTCAAGTTATTTGTTTTGAGTTATTACGCTACAGTTTCTTTTTCATTCTCTTCTTTTGTAGGGATTACACCTTTGTCCATTTAGTTATTCCTAACTAATACTCCATCTGCCTGTTTCCTATCAAGAAGTCAGCTGTCACACTTTATGCTTTATTTATCTATAGTTATTGTTTTGATGGTTAGGTCTGTGTTAATTTTGTAGCAGTGTCTTCACTGCAAATAATCGTGTTCATTTAAACGAATAAGGTTCTGAATGTAGTACCATTCTAATAACCATTTAAATAAATACGTAGCCAACACTACATTTTCATCCAACACATGCATAATATTAAAAAGGTGGAATTTGTTTACTTTATCTTAATGGATCTCCTGAGTATGTAATAGAAATGTTCAATAATTTAAGTATGACCCATCCAAAGCTTGGTCTCTTTTGAGCTGTAAAAGGAATGAAATTCTTGAACAGGTGCTTGAAAGAAGCCAAACATCAATGATTTTTTCAATGGGGATTAGGTAATTCACTCCTCTAAGTTGTACTTGTAACAACTTTCCTTTTTCTGTATTAATGAGGCAATCGGTTCATTTACAGTGAGGTCCCAGCCAAGAGACCATGCTCTTATTTGGATATACTCCTAGTAGTGACTTCATGGTCTTCTCATGAAATAGTGCCTAATGTTCAAGAAACCTATGAAAACAGCTCATCTTTCAGCATTTTCCTTTGTTTTGTTCCAAAGCAAGACAAGACATTAAAAAGAGTTATTAAATCAGCTAGAATTTGATGCAACATAAAGGGTGAGATCTAATTCATCCTGTAATTTGACTAACTTGTTGCCACCTTGGTCCATTCCTCATTAGTACAGGGTTTGAAAAACAATTAGTTTCTGCCATTTATTTAGTGCCACTATTTTATTTACATGATTTATATATGCTGATGGTATTACAGCATGCCAAAATAAGGAAAAAATAGTGTACCTTGGTTTATATTTCTTGACACTTGTGGGGTGTTTGCCAATGGAAATACAAATCTAAGGTGTAAATTCGTTACTGCCTTTGAGAGTTCTGCCAGATTTTGGGTTTGCCCTGTTCAATTTCCTTCCTTTCTCCCCCACCCTCCTTTGCTGCTATAACCTTTAAAACAAGAATGGGAACTGGCAGACTGACTCTCTACAGAAGAGAAAATAATTAAGTTGATCACCTGCAGTACTGTCAAATGTACAGATAGCAAACTGGAAGAGAAAAAAATGGGAGAAAAACCCCATTTGCTTTTCCTGTGATCTTTTCCAATAATACTTCTTCTGGGCTCTATATATCACACTTTAAAAGATTCTCCATTTTATCCATTATAAATGGCACGTTATATAATACATTCTTAAAATAGAATGGATATAATAAGGTTCTGAATTTTTTTTGATGCATTGCCAAAAAGAATCTGCAGTGCCTCATAACATATTCACTTTAGAGAGAGAGTGTTGATAAATATTCAGCATATTGTACTGTCCTGCCATACAATTTAAATATCTGCAAACCCTATTTAAATAATCGGGTACCTATGCAATTAAAAATAGCAGCTATATGCATAATTCTTGCCTACTAGTAGTGAGGATCAACTGCAGGGTTCCATCAGTGATTTGCAATTCATTGCTAAGTTTTCTCTAATTAATTGACACTACTTGATTTAGTCTTCAAAGCTAAAAAAAAAATAAAAAATGTGGTGTGCCTCCCATCTCAAAGAAAACCCTTCCTCAAGGGAAACAACCTTTCCTTCACAAGTAGAATGAGAGTGGGCTAGAGAGAGTGAACAGACATATTCTTATATTCTCCATCTTATGTAATGATAAAGAGCTTTTCCTGTGTGCCCAGCAGGCAGTGACGTTCAGCTATTCCAGCCAGTTCTGTTTGCAGCATAGGAACTTGTTCTGCATGCCATAAAATGGCCAGTATGAAGTTGACTGCATATATGAATATCCCATCATCCTGACAGAAGCAGTTTCAATCTGGACAACATAGTCTGAGAAACGTTTCACATATTTCACACCATATCTACAGCGTGGCCCACTGATGTGTTAAGACCTCGGCTGTGAGGAAATGGCAGACAGAGCTGGAAGTTTAACTTGTGATCAAGTACAGCTTCATCAGCTGTATAAATATGGAGACAGGACATTTATGGATAGCAGGTGGGAATATAGTTCATGGCTAGGTTTATAGTTGGTAACCTAGGGGATCTGTGAAGCTTCCTTGTACCTTGCTCTGTCAGACTGTGTTCTGTGTACCTGTATGAAACACTGCTAAATCCAGCTGTAGTCTGAGCAAAGTCCTGATATAACTTTGGGAAGCAAGAGATAACAACTTCTCCATGTTAAGTCAGGTTCAAGAATACATTCTGCCAGCTCTGAAGATGTGCCTAGACACCATGCTGGCCAGGGCTGTGGCACCCACCAGCTGCACGTCTTCTTAACGTAAGCAACTGGGGGCACACATGGGAATATGTGTTCATAAATGCTCTTTAGAAATCCCTAAATGTCATCTGCACAAGACTTAGTGTTTTTGCTGTTATATTTATTCCTGGCACTTGCAGAAAGAGTGGGGTCCTTCCAGGCGTGTCCCAACAACAAGGGCAACTGGGGATCCCCTTGTGGGTCTGCCTGCAGAACTAAGCCGTTCTCCGGGTGTGATTGCATGCTGCCAGACATGTAAAGGGGGAGAAGGGGATGGAAAATGCAGCGAGGGAGGAAGAACCCTGAAACTAATGTGTGTTGAAGTGTTATCTGGAACAGGCCCTTTTCAAAATAGGCATTGCACAAGGCTTTTTCACCTTTGGAAACTGGCTTATTATTGATGGTTTCTGAAGCAGTATCTCTGTCAGCAATTGAACATCAACTCTCTGCGGTCCACCCTTGGGGAAAAAGATTTTTTTATCTGTCTCTAAGAAGCTTGGTATTATTCAACACATATGATAATGTTAAATTTGGCATGCTGGTGCAATATGATCTTTCCCTAACAGTTGTAGCTAACAGAATTTCTACTGAATCACTGTTGTCTGAATTCAGATTTTAATTATGTGGAAAAATTCTTTTGCATGGCCACTTTTTTCTTTGATGTCAACTCTGTGTTGATATAGCGTTTGCAAGCATGGAAGCAATACATCTATGAACTTTGAATGCTTAGCATAATAAAACAATCTCTGCATAGAAAGTAAATGCTGGTATGCTCAGTACAGAATTCCTCAAACCTGAAATCCTCATAGCATGAAAAAAAAGGTTGCAGCTACGTGTAAGCAACCAAGAATGAGAATCTTGTTTCTTGGGAACAAGACTCAGTCTGGGATCAGTAAGTGGCAGGCTGTTAATGCAGCCATTTGGCAGTAAGGTTGACTGCTGAAGTAGCCCGGGATAATTTCTGTGTTATTACAGTAATGCTGCCAGTATACTGATTTCATCCATACACAAACCTACAACATTTATTTCACATATTTTATAGAGTAATATAGCATTAAGGCATATGGTGGTGAAATAGTCAATTGTTCTATCCTTTTTGTTTCTTTTGTTGGACATTCATTTGCAATGTGTGTAATTTGCAATGTGTTCTGTAGATTCACAGAAGTAGTGTATTTTCCTCTGTGTTTTCTTGGTTGGCTAAATTTGTATTGCTTTCTCCCCCTCCCCCCCCTTCAGTACTGTTGCTGTGTACCGTGCTTCTACATATTAGATTTTAAAACCCCTACAAAATGATTGAAAGAGCAGAGTCTGGTTTGGCAGGGTAGCCAAGTTGTGCTGTTCAGCTGTGAGACAGCATAGTAGCCCTCAAGCTAAAGTTGTTCTTGTGGTGTATGTGTTGAGAAAGAGAAATGGCATAATATTGTTGCCTAGGACACTGATGCTAGGGAAAAGGGGGCCTTTTCATACCTCAGAGCTGCAGAACAGATACAGTGTTCTGGGTAGCATTGATTACTGCTGGGAACAACAGAGAAACTGAGAGCTTAGAGCTGCTGCATCTGGAAGATCTTGGATGGTGGTGGGACAAACCCTGCTCTGTCTATTTCTTGAAACTTGATTGTTCTGAAATTCCAAGACACTGATTGGCACAAAACGTTGAGATAACTGACATACCTGAATTTGCTTCTGTCAAAATTTAGATGAGACAAAGATAAACAAGAGATAAATGTGGCTTGCAGAATGGACACATATGGATGAAACTGAAGGGTGAATAATGCATGACACATCCTTGTATGTGGGATCATGAAAAGCAAGGTTTACCTACAGAGAAACCACTTTCATAGTCCAATAGAAGGGCCCTAAGCAAAAGCCATAGGATGATATCACCTACATAATGGTGCTACACAGCAAGAATCTTTTCCGCTCTCAGATAAAAACACAGTAGTTTTGGTTTCAATAGAAGCAATCTTCTTTATGGATGATCCAAAAACAAGAAACAAAAATATTTATTTCAATGTAAAAAAAAAATTATCTCAGAGAAAGTGCTGAGAGATTGTTAATAATTATATATACACATACAAATATAATTTGAAGCACTACTTAGTCAGTCAAATGGTCTCCAGGAAAAAAGACAGGCAAGGGGCTTCTGACCCTGCAGGAAACTATTGCATGTAAAACTGCAGCACAGGCACAGCTAGTAGACACGAATCATGTGATTAGAACAAGGGCAATAGTTCTTTTCAGTGTTCCTGATGCCAGGAATACATCTGGCAGCTGCTGCTCACCTGCAGATCAAATAGAGTACATGCTGTACATCTGGAACAGAAGAACTTATGAAATGGACTGACTGATGATGACCTGCCCTCACAGAACATTCTTTGTGTTCAGTAAGCACTGAAGGTCTATTCTGCGTGCGTCGCTTGTCAGTTTGCCGTGTAAGTATAGAGTGGTCAGATTCACAGCGTGTGCAACACGAAGTGCTGCACCTCTTTGCATACACAACTTCCTGTAACTGAGACACTGAAGTCCAACTCCTTCTGTTCCTTTCCGCACCAGTCTAGTAAAATTACCCCAGGCTGCAACTCTGATTTTCCTTATGCGAATTATTTTAGGAATTTTAATTTGCTTCAGTGAAGCACTTCAGTGAAGCACACATACTTTCACGCTTGGGAAAGTAATTAGGATGTAATAGGTTACAAAGCTTATCAAGGTAGTTTGTTTGGGACTAACAGATTCTTCGTGTGTCTTATAGTCCTCATAACTTCTGTGTGACATCACCTGAAATGTACAAAGTACTGTGTTAGTGAAAAGGGTCAGTTAATTTGAAAATATTTACTTCCTATCCTGCATTCTTCTTACAAAACAGGCAAAGAGGATTTGTTTAATAGAATGGAGAATTAATTGTATAATATATAATTTTAATGGAAGATACTGAAAGTCTTTACTATGAAATGATCAACAGAAGACAGTTTTAAAAGCAAACTGTACAGGTGGGAGGCTTTTTGACAGACAGAGCATCCGAATAATATCTAGTAGTTTCTTTTTGAGCAAAACCACAAAACCAACTCACAATCCCCAAAATCTGCAAGAAATATTTAATCATATTGAAATATTCTGGTTTATTTTTCAGAAAATCATTTATGGATTAGATGATAAATGGTTATAAAGCCAGGCAGTGCTTCATGCTGCATCCCTGCTGCTGAGTAGCAATGTTGCTTAGCAACACTTGAACAGGAAGAATCCTCCTGGATTGGCTTGTGTGGAGTGTCAGTGAAGGTATAATATGTGTCCAGAGAAGATACATACATACAAGCCCTATTTTAGGTTTTTCCTTGAAATGCAATTTACTGTTTAAATAGGTATTTTGATTTCTTTAGTTAGCTACTCTTCAGTGCTAGACAATTCTGTATTTTTATGGAGACTTATATGAAACATCCCTGAAGTCTTTAACTGGATAAAACTCCTACCAAAACTGTGATTACATAAGGATTGTAGGGTATAGCTTCCATTATCTGTGAAATGCTTTGGAAGTTTTAGTGCCAGTCTCTACATTGATTACTTGAACAGATCTGCCACTCCAGACTCATTCAATGTAATCCAAATTAAACAGAAAACTGGGCTGATTGTCAGACAGAGGTCTGTTGAAGATGTCTAGCCATAAACACAGAATATTCTAAACCAGAACTCTCAAATGTCTTTCCTAAGCCCTCTCTATTTCCTTCTTCCTCACTTGCTATTGATAATAATACTCTACTTGTCATGAAGATGCATTATTTGAGAGTGTTTTCTTTCTTGGTCCCTTTGCCCACCTGAGATGTAATCCTTTTTTTACCTCTGAGATATTTCAACAGAGATATTTAAACTTTTATCCTGTCCATCCTAAAATTCTTGTCCAAAATATTTATGTTCTGATTATTGCAGTGTCTCTTCTGAGATTTGACAAATATGATTTAGTCCTCTCCCATCTACTCAGACAGTTATTGCACAGATCTCTCATTCACAACCATTCTCTGATTCTCACAACCATTGTCTGACTGTGCCTCTCTCACATCAAACATAAGATACTTCTGTCCCCACTGACTCTTAGCTGATGTAAATTCTTGCATTGTTGATTTTTAATCCAGTTGACTGTCACTTAATGAATTTCTCTATGATGTATTTTAGTTTAGGGCAGAACGCTGCTAGCTGTGAAGTTTCTAAATTGGTCAGACTGGTTCATTCATATTAAGGCCACTCAAAAAATTACTAATCCTGTGGCTGCTCACTGTGTTTGTTTTCTTCAAAGCTGACACTGAGAAACAAAGCAAAATGGTTGTGCTATGTGGTGTGGGTGGCAGCATAGGGATTCCTGCTCTTATTTCTCTGTTACTTTCAATTCAGAAACTTAAGTCAGCTTCTTCTGTTTTGATTATTTCTGACCTGATGACTAAGAGATTGAGGGGTAGGTTGATAGCTAGTTGAATATTAGTCAGCAGTGCCCTGGCAGCCAGGAGGGCCAACTGTGTCCTGGGGGGCATCAGGCAAGGCGTTACTAGCTGGTCAAGGGAGGGGATTGTCCTGTTCTGCTCTACACTGGTGAATTCACCTTGAATATTGTATGCAGTTTGGGCTCCATAATATAAAAGAAGATAATATAGAAAAAGATATTATCTTTGTATGCTCTTAGAGAGTGTACAAAGGGGAAATGAAGATGGTGAAGGCCTCGAGGGGAAGCCATATGAGGAGTGACCGAGGTCACTTGGTCTGTTCATCCTGGAGGAGACTGAGAGGAGACCTCATTGCAGTTACAATTTCGTCATGAGAGGAAGAAGAGGGGCAGGCACTGATCTCTTCTCTGTGGTGACCAGTGACAGAAACCAAGGGAATGGCCTGAAATTGTGTCAGGGGAGGTTTAGATTAGACATTAGGAAAAGATTCTTCACCCAGAGGGTGGTCAGGCACTGGAACAGGCCCCCTAAAGAAGTGGTCACAGCACCAATCCTGACAGAGTTAAAGAATTGTTGGAATGATACACTCAGGCACATGGTGTGACTCTTGGAGATGGTTCTGTGCAGGGCCAAGAGTTGAAATCGATGATCCCTGTGGGTCCCTTTCAGCTTGGCATATTCTGAAATTCTGTGAGAGAGCTGGGATTGTTCAGTCTTGAAACTCAGAGGGGATCTTATAAATTTATATAAATACCTGATGGGGGAAAGTAAAGTAAACAGAGCCAGAGCCTCCTCAGTGGTATCCATTTGAAGGACAAGAGGTAAAGGGGAACAAAAAAGAACATATTCCCTTCAAACAGAAGAAACAACCTTTTTTTACTGTAGGGGTAATTAACACTGGAACTGGTTGTCCAGAGAGGCTCTGGAGCTAATGTTCTTGGAAAGCAATTTGCTCTAGATGATCTGCTTTGATCTTGGAAATGGACTAGATGACCTCTAGAGATCCCTTCCAACCTGAGTGATTCTGTGTCTTTCTGCATTTCTGTAATGATTAAAAGAAGTGAAAAGCAAACCCCTAAACCCCAAAAAGCGCTGAATGTGGTATGTTTTTTTTTTCTTTTTTCCATGCCAAGAGTGTAGTTTGCTAATAAACTTTGTGAGCCTTTTTTTTGGACCCTTTTGGCTTTTGGTATTCTTTATTGACCATGGGCACCTAAGAGGCTTGGGTGCTCCCTTCCGTGTAGGAATGGGACACAACATTTTTGCTGACTTTTTCTTAAGAAATCTTTGTCCATACTCTGTGAGCAGAGATTAATGCAGAGACTATTGATTCATCAGTGGGAGGGGTAAGGTGTTTTCCAGAAGGGATCGCAGAGCAGATGCCATGTTGAGTTACACAGCTGAGAATTCCCACATGATGGGAAAAGCCTTTTGGGGCAAAGCAGACATTGTATTATCAATAGGTGTGAGGTGATAGAAAGGCTACATAAAAGGAGAAAAAACTGCCGATGGTTTCCTGGGAAAATCCCAACACCTGGGAAGACATTCACAGAAAATGATAAGAAGATTAAACAGAAGAAAGGAGTGATATGGAGATAACATGGCCTTTTTTTTGAAAGCATCCTGCCAGATGGGAACACAGAATAACTCTCAGGCCCATTTCATCTATCTGTTGCCCAAAATTAGTTTATTGACTCTAGCCACTCAAACTGCCTAAGCAAAAGGTATAAAAAGAGATGGGACATAAGCAAAAATTGGGGAGAAGTTCCATTAACTCTGTGGATGAAGATGATGAGCTGCCTTTTCTCCTTCCACTTCTGGGGATGCCTGGAAGGGAGATGTATCTTATGCATGCTAATTACTTGCTTTTAAATAAGTAGAGCTTACTTTTGCTTCATAATATTCTTTATCATATTGCTTTACTTTAAAGTCTTTTGCTTATGTTTCTTCAGCGTGTTTTTAGTGCTTTGCTATAGAGTGTGTGCTTAAGTCTTGCTTTATTATTATTACTACATAGTTTAGGTGTAATTTGGGTAGTTAGACCCTACTCCAGAAACAACAAACCCCATAAATTGTCACAAATTTGTATTAATAAATGTGTTATTTCATGAACTGTTAGAGTGAGTCCGTTTTTTAGGTGCTGACAGTTTCACTAATGGTGAAATAACTTATAGGAGAAACTTGCCAAGGGGTTTTCCTATTGCTATTAAGTGCAGTCTCTATATAATGGTATCAAATGTCCTATCTGTCTCAGTGAATCTGTTAGGTAAAGGCTCTCCTCTTAATGAGATACTAGTAGACTGTTTTGGGCATTAAAAGGCTTTGATCTCTTGGGGGGACACACTGATAGACAAAAAATAAATTAATACAGGTTGGACAGAAAATTCTTCTTTTTTCCCCTTTTTGTGTAACAATAGGTCACTGAGATGTCTGAACTCTCAGATGAATATTGGCCTAGCTGCTGACCTCCACTGGGACCTGGGAGTAGAGGAGAGGCTAGCACAAGACTGGGAGGAAAGGGTTATCAGACTCCAAGTCATGTGCTTGTTACAGTATGAATGAAATGCAGGTTGGGCTTAGCTGCCATGAGGCTTTGACCCTGTATATTTATCATAGTTTCTGAGATATGATGGCAATGCTGTAACTACTTATTTTAGATAGCCAAAATATTGGCCTGAAGGTATATGGAGCACTTATTTTCTTTGCTCTCTTTATAGAAATAACTGTTAGCCATCCCAAATAAATACTTTCTCGGAAGGCTGGAATCATTGTACCTTGGGCATACACTGGAGATGGATGAAATAGAATGTGTAAAACACAACAAAAAATAGGTCCTTTTATGGGTTTAGGTTCTTCCGGGGATGTTTGAGAACTCACAATTTCATAGATGCTCACTATACCCACAGTGACCATTGCTGGCCACTCACATTATTTGCATAAAACCACAAGGCAGAAGGTGAATTTTGCAGAGATGAAGAATACTAAAACTATTCTGTTCCTCTTTAGTATGACTTAAAAGGGTTTTTTTCCCCTTCTAAATAAATACTGTGATGCAGCTTTTAAATCACTAAGCTGTACAGAACGAAACAAAACTATAAATAATAGGAAATTTGCATAGGGAATATGAGAAAGCATTGTTATACATCTGGTTAGTAGTTAATATCTCTTGAAGCAGGTTATCTTTTATTGCACTGATAAATACCTTAAAGATAGTTAAAATCTTAAGTTTCTCATGTCTTGTGTTTATTTGTATGCCATACTGCATGAGATACAGCTTCTAAACCTAGGAAATTTGTTTTTCACAGCCTAGAGAAAAGTTCTCTTTTCCCAAGAAGCCTCACTGAAAAAAGGTAGAGTATAAATCAGT
This sequence comes from Pseudotriccus pelzelni, assembly GCA_035584735.1. Lineage (NCBI taxonomy): Eukaryota > Metazoa > Chordata > Aves > Passeriformes > Tyrannidae > Pseudotriccus > Pseudotriccus pelzelni. The sequence goes on along the minus strand of JAWMRA010000161.1, from coordinate 40,043,451 downwards.
TTTGGAAGTTCAGTTATTAGAACAAAGTTGACTAATGTGTTTTATACTTGTTTATAGATTTCCCTAATAAATTATTTGATAAGAAATCTGCAAATGCATTCAAAATTTTGAAAATGAGAACATATTTTTTCTCATGGAACATCTTGAAACCAATTCTTCTTCAACAATATTGTTATCTTAGGCACCTTCAGAAGGATTTTGATTCATTTGGTTAGTCTTCCTGCATATTGAAATGTTTCAGCTTTATTCTCCAAATTGATAATGATACAGTTTTACACTTTTGTATGTAGTACATGAAATTACTAAAACTTCTGGTTTCTCAGGGGAAATCTCAGTTTACATTTATGAGAACTAAGATGAACAGTCATATAAGATATTTGCTTTATTAGTCTTATATTTCTCAGTTTCAGCAGGATAACTCACCACATGATATTGCAAAGGTATTGTAACATGACTGCTGAGTATGAGGGTGGAAGTTAGCGGTGTGTTAAACTCTTTGAGAGAAAACAAGCTACGCTAATGGCCCTTCCACAAATGTGGTTGGGAGGAGCAATTAGTACATTTGTGTACTGATTTTTAGATAGTAAACCTCAGATATGTTACTATCACTTATAGTAAGAGAAATTAAAGAAAAAAGGTAAAATTAAGTTTTTTCTTTCTTACTATGACACATTCTACAAAAAAACCTCACCCAAACCTTGCAAGAACTTCACAAAAGACAAAAGCAAAAAACCAAAACTTAAGAGAGATAAAGATGTTAAAATAAATAATATATAATAACCAAGTAGGTATTGATCACATCAGCTAATGACATTTTCATCTAATGGACAAACATGGCACAATTGGTTGCCCATGTAGAGAGTTTTATATTGTGCCATTTAGCACAATATGAGCCTTTCAGAATTTATTTCTTTTTCTTTCCCTTCTAGGTACAATTTTGAGTCCTGCCAGTTACAAAGAATAATTGTAGCAGTCTGATACAATAGGACAAATCCATGGAATGGATAAAAATTCCATTTTTCCTGGAATTATGACACATCAAATGTTATATCTATCTGCTGGCTTGTAAAACAAGCAAACAAAAAAACCCTCAAGAAAACCCCAAACCCTGAAATTAAAAGCAATCCTACAAATACCCTCAGTCATAGGCTTTGCCTATATGTGCAAAGAGAGCTAGGCTTGTAAGCATTAGCAGAATGAATCTTTAGTTTATAAATCTGACTTGCCACTCAGAGGATTTATGGCTTCAAGTTCACATAACATTACCATGTCTTACCATTCTTGAATATAGAATAAGGTAGAAAAAGGCTCCGACTGGCACTTACTCAACAGACGTGCACTGTGTCTTGTGCTTAAAGGAAGAAATTATGAAAGCCCTCAAAGGTGGCATATCTTTCCTCCAATTGAAGCCAGTGGGCACTTTGCCATTGATTTCAGTGGAACATCTGGGTAAATAAACTTTAATACTGATGTATGAAAAGAATCAGAATTCTTAAGCTTCTATTACCATATGCTCTCACATTCAAAAATGAGGCAATTTTAATAATGGACAGAAGTCAGAATGTCGGTGAGCACTGTAGATTCAGTTTCAAGTAATAGTTCTGCTAGAGAAATATCACCTCCAAGGCCTCCTGTGAAAATGTGCTATATAATTAAAAGTTAAAAAATAAATATCCAGATAAAACCCAAGTTGCTGAACCTGGAATCAAAGTAGAATGCAGAGCTGTAGTGGTCAGCAATACTATCAGGAAAACACTGCTTGTAATTAAAAATATTTTATATTTCATATTCATGTTAATAATGTTTCCGTCACCTGACCTTCAAGAATGTTTGTATGATGACATAAGGAAAAGATGATTTGCGCACCTCATTATGGTTAGCTCTTGTTTTGGCCTTGAGAAATGCACACAGTGTTCTGGGACCTTTGCCATGCCTATGCTGGATAGGGTGTGTAAATCATGAAGTGTGACTCTCATACATTTCTTTTGCTTTCAGCAGGCCTTACTGGGTACTTTGATATGTTTCAAAAAATTGGACACAAACTAAAGCGAAGAAAACCATACTTGTATCCTTAGCAAGCCTGACAATTCAATTCTGATAATGCAGCGGAGATTTATCAACATTTGCTCATCAAATAGATTTTGGCTACAATCCCTGAGATACTTTTAAAGAAGTGATAATGACCTCAGTCTGGAATTAGGTAATAGGAGCAGCTTTCCTTTGAACAATTGTGCCTGCCAGGGGGAATTTGACTGTTATCTGATAGTATACAATCTGTGGATAAAAAAGCAATTTCCAGATTATTAAAATGTAAAAAGGTCATACTTCAATATCTGAATAGTTATTAAAAGATTTTTGAGAGGACGCTGTATATCAGTGCTGTTGACAAGAAGAGACAGAACTGTTTAAAAGAGGAAAGTTGTTTGCCCTCCTAAAACCAGAGCTCCTGCCTTCTTTAATCTTGCCTTATACCCATTGAGAAGTGTTGTACTCCTGTATTTTTTTCTTAGGAATGAAACTACCCATGCACTGATTTTTTTTTTTTTTTTTAAATCCATAATTGTTTCATTAAGTTCAGAAATTAATTTTTGAGCTTCTTAATTATTTCTTTAAACGTAAAGCCTATAGTAGCAAAGGCAAATTTTCAAATTAATAATAGCTATCTGAGTTTATTTATCCAAGTAGCTTCCTTTAAATCATACTGATATTTCTAAAGAAGGCACTTTAATTTCTTGGCGAGTAAAATGAAATGAAAATATTAACTAGAATATGAACTGTTTTAATAGAAGTCATCAGAAATGACCTTGAAAGTCAAGGACAGATTGCTATATTCTATATCTATTACAATTAATGCATTTATTTTCTTAGAGTGAATATTGTGAGGCGTTAGAAAAGAATGTTTTATGATAATGAAGTGTAGGGAAGATGTACATGTATTCTAGCGTTTGTTTTAGGATTTAACAAAATTTTACTTTTATATTTTAGCTGTAACTGACCCAGAATGTGAAAATGGCCCCTCCCTGCCATGTTCAGGTCAGTAAACCAATGTAGAAGGTTAGAGAGGGAACTTGGATGTCACAGTTGGCTTAATGTTTTTCATTCAAGAAAAGTCATGGAATGGCTGCCCTTTTCTGCTTGGGGGATCGATCAGCAGGAGGCCATGGTGGGAACTGTGTCCCCGTTCACACAGACAACCTACAAGATTCTAGAATGACAGGTCATTTTTGGGCACTCAGCCTGTGCATTCAAATCATACTGGCTCCAAGCCCTATGTCAAAGGATTTTCTAATGCTAATGTTGAGGCTGTGTTTAGCTGACATGTTCAGTGCTCTAGTAAGCTGTGATCAATGGCACTATTGCTGTTTTGGATAATATCTGTTCCATAACCCTTTTTTGTGCAAAAGCATGGGCATCTTGACATTTTTCTTATTTTCATTGGCTAATGACTGAAGCCAATTCTTAGGAATTATGTGAGAAACTTTGGAGCGATACTGACAAATCCCACCTCCAAATCTCAACAGGTAGTTCTCCTACCACTGGCAACTTGTCTTTGAAGTGGCAAAGTTCTCCTAGAAAACTTACCGAATGACTGTCTTTAAGGTATGGACTACAAAATTCCCCATAGGAAGAAATACCTAACTATGGAGTATAGCTATAGCCCCCCTGGGAAACTAAACCCCAGCAAAAGGCTGAGTAAATAAGGGATTAACTATGCCAGGGGACAGCAAGGCAGTAAAACTGCATAACAGAGGGGAGTTGCTACCTTGTTAGTTTCAGGTATCTCCAGGAAGGCTGTAGATAGTCATATTGTCCCAGATAAAGTCGTGGGCTTAATCACTGAGATTTTTGGTAATGAGAATTAGTACAGATGTTCAGAACTTGGATATCTGGACAGGCAAAAGGGAAGGTAGAAGTGTAGAAGGTGCTTGTGGTGAGTTCTAGTGTTGGGCACTATAGCACAGTTTGTACTTGCAGTCAGGGTGGCAGTAGAGGAACCTTAGAATGTGTTTTGTCTGGGAGTGATAAGGCTTGCCCAGCATGGAGAGGTTGTGACAGATCAAGTTTCTCCAGCAGTGTGGTTACCTATACATGATAATTTGCAGAAAAGAAAATGTTGCATCTTTTTTCTGCTTTCTTTCTTTTCCTTTTTATCTGTGTATGTATTGCTTTAAAGGAAGACAGAAACAACAGTATGAACTACTTCAATACTTTTTGCCCAAAGGGACAGATACTGTTTTTTACCAATTAAAGGCACCTAAAATGGAAGTTTTATCAGTGAAAATTTCCATGCAATCAAAGTGAAAGTGAAATATTGCTAAGATGAAATAATATTTTACAGTTCACAGATTTCGATATTTTAAAAGGTTAAGATATTCAAAATTATATTACAGTTGAAGATAATTTAGAAATAATTTGAAACAGGTCCCTAATACATTTAGCAATCTGATGGGGTAGCAGAATTCTTCACTTCTAATTCTTTTGCTTATGGGATATCTAATGGCAAATTACCAGATTAGTCAATTGATCTGTGTTTTGAGAGTTTGGAGGTCTAATACATGTTGTAGTCGTGCCTGTACTGGCTTTGTTTTTGTGGGGCCAGTGCTGCAGTACTTAGACAGCAAGATGTTTCTAGCGAGGTCACTGTATAGCAGACATCAGAGTCAGGCTGTGGTCTTGGCTGAAGCCTCTAACTGTTGAGTAAAGTGAAAATTATGTCTTTGTCAGTGTTTGGACAAGGGTTATTACTAGTAATAGATTCATTGAGGCCTTCAGAGGTCACCTGGTCCAGCCTTCTTGGGCAATGCCTATGGTAAAAACACCCAGGAAGCAACCAAACAGAATCTGTTTCCTTATTTCCCATCTCGCATTTCATGTCTGTTGCCTCAACCTCCTTCAACAATGCACCTCTGAGAAGAGTTTGGCTCCATCCTCTCTTTACCTTCCCACAAGGTAGCTGCACACAGAGATGCCATCTCCCTTGAGCCTTCTTTTAAAGGGGATGAATAAACACAGCTCCCTCATGTCAGCCTCCCTCAGCCTCTCCTCATGTCATGTGCTCCTGGACTTGATACACTATGTGAAGGCATTTGGAGACTCATAAATGTCACATGGTGGAGAATAATCACTTCCTTGACTTCCTCTCAGTGCCCAGGATACAATTGGCCTTACTGGCCTCACTGTGAGGGCACAGTGCTGACTCATGTTTAGTTTCTGTTTTCCAGGTCCTCCAAGTTCTTTCAGCCAAGATGTTCCACGGCCTGTACTGTTGTACAGGACTATTTCAAGATGCAATACTTTACCTTTATTGAGCTTCATAAGGTTCCTGTCAGTCCAGTCTGCTCCAGGTTTGCCTGAATGGTAGCCATAGTCCAGCACATTGACTGCTCCCTCTTTTGAGAGTGCACTCACTCCCATCAGCAGACATCAGGCTGTTTCACACCAATTTGGCACAATCAGGTGGTCACACCTATGTCTTGTGCTGTACAAATAATTGCATGCTGATGGCAACAGTATGCTAAAAGCTGTGACACAGAAGTATGTAAATACTTCCTTCAGTTGCCGATCTTTTTTGCAGTAAAATAAAGCATTCTAGTCTACTACATTGCAGGTCTCCATCTTCAAGCAAATCACAAATAACAAGGAATTTTACATGGAGATATTAGAATATTATGAAAGAGAAAATTTAGACAATTTCTCCATGGATACAGGGGAAACTTTAAAATATTTATGCTCTTAGGAAGGTGTTAAAAGCTTTAATCCTTTTAGAGTGAATCTGCTGTTCCTATATATGTGAGCCTTTGACCTCAGTGATAACACTTGTTAATTGTAGTGCTCCATCTGGGCTATCAAATAATACGCCAGTGTAGTGGTGTTTTAAAAGGACTTGCAGTTCTGTTCTAAGATTCAATTGTTAACGTCATTTGTCATTTAATGTATATTGCAGCATTTCTAGCTTTTATTCAACATATGAAATGTTTAATATGCCTTGATCTGGTTGGATCCTGACCTAGCTGTGTAGGCTAGGTAATGTGACTCTGTTCCTCAGAGGCTTAGCATACATTAGTTTAAAGACAATCATACTTTAACAAGGTTGTGTGGATTCTTTTCAGCTAGGACAGAGGTTCATTCATTGTATCCCAACCTATGTATTAATAGCTTGTTGTAAGAAACACTGTCCACTGCCCCAAACCACAAAGAAACTCTGAATTTGGTGAGAGATTACTAGGAGAATTCTTTTTCTGAAGGCTACTCATGTGCTTTCCACTCTGTTTAGGAAATTCCCTGTTAGGCAAATATGGCAGATTTATCCTACAGAAGCCTACTTACTTTAATGGAGATTTAGCCCTCATTTATGTAGATCTTTATGTAGGACAGGAGGTTTCATTTAGGAGTGTGATTTCATTTTATAATTTCCAGATGTGCTATCATGTATTTTAACTGCAATAGGGTTTTTTGTACAATAAGAAGAAAGTTAAAGCCTTCTTGAACAATACAGTGCTTTGTGAGCTGTCTCCAGGGAGCCACTGCACTGAAGGAATTCACTGTACTTCTGTGATTTGCCACAAGACAAAAAACATAAAGCTTCTTGACAATGCTTGCAAATTATTGGAGAAAAAAATGTCTGATCCATTCTGTGTGTGAGGGCTGCAGTAGTCCCATGCGGCTTGTTCTCACTGTCAAAGAAAGAGATTGGAATACTGACTATGTCCTAGAAGGTGTTGCAAACCTTCCACACATGGGGCCAGCTCTCTAATGACAACTTTAATCGCTCAGTTAACAGTCTCTTAGCTTAGCTGAGAAGGGACTTAAAAGACAACTTCAAAGAAAAGAGTAGTTACAATGATAAGGAACTGCAATGAAGCAATATTTGCTTCAAGTGGGAGTAGCAAACATGCAGAAAGGTTTTATATAAGCCAGAAAAAACTGATTTATTGAAAAGATTAAGGACTTCTTTTTTCCTAATCTAAAATAGTGGCATGACACCCATCTCTCTGAATTTCCAGCCAACATTTGATATGTTGCCCTTCAGAAATTACAGTTATCAAGGAGATTAGGTCCAGAGTTGTAAGGCTGAAAAGAACTGTCTCTAGGGAATTACTGCCTGGAGGGAAGTTATCATTAAAGCTCTGTAAAGTCACTATTAGAATAGACTTTCTTTTTCTTTTTTTAACTTCTTGAAATATTTAAGATTTATACTCATGTTCTGCATACTAACCTTTGGTATGGTCCTTCCACGAATGAAGTTTTGCAGATTTAACTAATTTACTGCAGAGTAGAGAAGCATAGCAAGTAATATGAACTATATTCTGCGCACATATATACATATGTCCATACATGTAATGCATATATGCATTCGATTACATTTGTAAGTGATAATAATAGTAATTAGTAACTTAGTAATAACAGTTTTACTCTGCATAACAGAGTCCTGATCTGTAACTGGGACTACTCCAGTACAAGTGCAGGTTCCTGGGAGGTCTCTAGCGTTTTTTCCTTTTCAAGATCTACTTACCACTTAGTTGTCCACTCTTGGCAATAACTTCCACTGGTTTTGACCAGCTCAGGGTTCTTTATCATAAATATCGTATAAACACTGAATAAGGCAGGCCTTGACTTTAAGGTTCTATTTAGAGGTTTTTGAACTATGATCTACCCAAGTGTAATAGGTTGTCCTGTGGATCAAGGTGCACATTTAGGGCTTAGGAAAGCAATAAGCAATAGTTCTTGTCATCGTGTTTCAATTCTACTGTATTGCTACCTTAGGACCTCTGAATCCTACCCCACATTCACACACAGTTATCGCAAAAACAACCCAGCGATCAAATTTTATTCTTGAATTTCTGACTTTTTTTCCCAAATTTCTTAAATGTCCATAGCCTATATGAAAAGACTTTCCTTCTTTGAACTCTAAAATTTATCACATTATCTGAGTGCTAAAATTGGTTAAAGATTATATGCTTTTAGGACTTGACAGGATTGGGTTGAAATATTTGGATGCAATGCACGTTAAAATTTCAAACTTAAAAGTAGCCATAGCTGTCAGTTAGCCAGGTGAGGAATACAGCATGTGCCAGGCTTTAAAACAACTGGCAGTACATTTTGCAGTTACAAAGATGCAGTTGTAACAAAACAAACAACAGAAATAAGAGAGGACAACTTGTGCTTCTTTGCGTGAAAGACAAACACGAGGTTGCAAAGTGGTTGTTGCCAGTTTGGTCAGAGTCCATATTTTAGGATGTAGAACACTTCTGGAAGAGCAAAAATTCAAGCTTTTCTAAAGAGATAGCTCACCATATGGGTAAACATGCGTGTGCTGTCTGCTTCCTGAGCTAAATTGTTTCTTTGGCTTTCCTGCAGCTGTACTCATTTGCCATCAGTAGAGAGCTGTTGTTGCTGTAGGAAAAGATGGTAGAACCTGACATAATAATATATATGTGTTTTGTAACATGGGAATGCTTTGATGCATTGTAACATCTGGCATAAGTGTAAAGGGATTCTGTTACTATTATTCTAATCAGATCCTCTTGGAATGATATCATTAGGTACTTACATATTGGTACATCAAAGACCTCATTTATCATTTATCAGGAAACAGAAGGGAAAACTTAATTTTTATGTAAATGCAGAAAAAATGTTAATAAAAAGTGCTTAGTGAAACCCTCAGCATTGCTATAGGGGTATAATGACTAGATTGACTTTTTTTTTAATCTTACTGTTTGCAATATATTATTTGGGATATTCTGACAAGTATTAGGTGTTAAAATCTGATTAATGCTAGCTGGACAAACAGAATTTTTGTTCTGATATGAAATGAAAATGAGAGTTGTCACTGCAGTAAAACAGAAGAGAATATATGGGGATTTTTAACTGTATAAAGCAGAACTGCTGAAGAATAATCATGTATTTCAATTTGTGAATCAGGATAGAGCAAGGACAAGAGATGTTCAGAACAGTAGTTCCCTTGAATCTAAATCACACAAGGCTTGTACTGTGTATCAAGTAAAATGGGAACGAATTGAATTGAATCTCTAAGCAATGCGTTCTTGGTTATTATGGTGTGAGTATTTTCTTCCTCAAATTTTGAATGGTTTTATTTTTTATTTCAGAACAGAACAAATTCTTGTTTTCTAACTAGTCTCTATATTACTAGTAATTTTTTCCTCTAGTGGTATCTTCAGCAATACAATAAGGTTCACTGTGTCAGGTAGTGCATCTTAATTCTATTTGCACTCAAAAAGCGTGTACTTAGCCTTTGGTTCAAACAGCTCATCAAGGGTGATGATAACCTTTAAATATGATAACCTTTAAATATGGGGAGACAGAATCTAATGCTGTTCAGGTAGATGAAAAGCAAGCTATCCTACACTATCTCTGTTTCTACACGGATGTTAAAAGTGCCTGATTTCCTAGTTACTGCTTGAGAAAAGAGATGAAGAGCTGAGTTCATGAAATGGATAGTATTTATGATAATATAATAAAAATTCCTAAACTGCAGAAGAGCCAGACAGTGGAACCTTCCCTCCCTAGACACAGCACTTAACTGCTGCGAAAGAAAGCTGTCAGTACTTTGTCTCTAATTATTCTACTTTTGCTTTCAAATTTTTTACGTACCACCTGCTTATGGGTCCGTTATCCTCCTTCGGCACAGAAGATGATATTCAAATAAGATATTTTTCATTATGATATTCAAAGATGATATTTATGGTCTAACACTGACTCTGAAGCTCCTTGTGTATGCTAGTTATTGAGGGGGCCCAGAGTAATTCTGGTGCCATTTGCTGAGCTCAGTGAAGGAAGGACAGGATGCCTACTTCTTGGGAAGCTGCTGTTACTGTCTTCGCTGTCTAGAGAGAAAACCAAAGTATGTTAGACTTCTCATAAAGCAATCAACAAAATATGATTTCTGAAAACATTTTAGGAAAAAGAGTTTAAATACAAATTTTTGAAAGTGTGTGCCTTTTTAAAATCCATATTACCAATTATATAGTATCCTGCAGGGCATGCTGACACTGTTGTTAGTAGGTGCAATGTATAGCACTCTAATTACTGTTGTTTACAGTTACATTCAAGTCATGACAGAATAATTGTGTGCAGCATAACATGAGATATAAAAATATTTCTGGTATCAGAAAAAAATTAATTTTGGGAAAAAGATATGGTTTCAGAATTTTCATAAAACAACCGCACTTCACAAACCCTCCCAAAAATAACGGTTCCAAAACTGCTTTGATGATCTCTTATTTAAGGTTTTGTTTGACTGCACCTCAATTAATTGAATAGACCCAATGCAAAAATCTTTGTTTTTAAGAAGTAGTATCCAATGGTTTTAAAGGACCTGAAGTATTTTGTATTGTTCGTTTGCAAGATATTTTATGTTGCTCTCCATTAAAATCCCAAACTCTTTATTAAAGGACATTTATACCAGATTAACATCTTTTAGAGCATACTTCAAATTTATGTGCTTTTGATTTAACCAATAGAAAGACTAAGCTTTTTTGTCAGACTCTTTAGAATAAGAAGATACTGACTCCGGAAATCATCTAGTGCTTTCACTGAAACTCAGCTGAATGCTCTGTGTTCTTGTTTCCTGTGGCTATTTAAAGCATACTTATTTAAAATCTCTTATATACAAAGACTGGGAATAAAATGGCTTTTTGGAAAAACAATCTTGTAGGAAACAGACTTTCTTGTAGAAGGTAAATAGTACAAAGCTGAGCAGTTGTGGAAGGTGTTCAGTAACTGGAAATCTTCACCTATTTACTGCATTTCTTTTTTTCCATTCTCAAAAGTCTATAGACAAGTAATTGTGTTTGAGCTGCAGACCCATGAACACAAAAGATAAAAGACCTGAACTAAAAGTCCTGTTAAAGATTTTAGCTAATAGTCCCTAGAAAGGGTCATCAAGGCTTTATTTCAATTACTATTTGATTTACTTGTACCTTACTGCAGGTGCTCTATGCCTCATGTGTCCTATCTGGAAACTGTGTGATCAGACTAGCAGCCAGTGGTTGCTACCACCCCTCCTGTGGGGCTCTGTGTTTTTGATATTTAGACAGGTGCAAGACCCTGTAAGCAGGCACTGTACAGTTTACAGATATTAGCCATCGTATGTTGTCTAACACTGGGCTGTTCCTCAATCTGCTGGATATGTAAATGCCCTTGCAATAACTTTGTAGGTTTTCACAGTCATTCTTGAGGTTTCCTAACATCCACTGTACTGCAATGTTACTGCTACTCTCATGTGATCTGAGGATAAATTGGTTTCCTTGTATCATTCATTCCTATTGTCATCACTCTTATGCTTTCTCTGGAAGTGTTACCTTCAGTGACTCTTTTTATGGAGGAAGGGAATGCATTGCTGTGGTTATTTGAGAGATATGACTTGTAACAGTCTGGATTGTGTCAGCTATCCCAAACCCTGTCACAAGGGTTGATGTCTTCTCCTGTGTTCTGCACACTATACCATACTTACACTGCATCATTTTTTTCATGAACTGCATTGTCTTCTGGCATATTGAGTGACCTGATTCACAGCATGGTCTAGCTTTCTTCAATAGCTTTGGAGTTAATCCAGTCTCTTTCAGCTGTTAGCCTAAGTACTGGGTTCAAATTTCTACGTTACTAGGTTTTCTTACTATTCATCATATTTTGCCTGAACTCACTTCATCACAGAGATCCAACGCAGGTTCTCTTCTCTTAGAGGCATGATGGAAAGATTAATTCTCCTAATGTGGAACATGCTGCCCCGAAGCCAGCGAGTGGGGGTAGCTGTCATGTGCCACTGTATCTAGGGTAGCAGCACAGGCAGCAGTGGCAGGCAGCATAGCTTTGTGATGGATTTTACATGCCAACTGTGGCTTAGTGTCTGCTGTTCTCTCTAAAATGGAGGGTCACAACTGTGTACAACAGAGAAGATGTGGACAAAGCGCAGATGGCATGCTGAAGAGATTTGGGCCAGGTAGACATAAAGCACAGCTCTCTGAAGCACATTCCCAGGAGCACTCAGAGGAGGAACGAGCTATCATCTACTCAGAGACCTTTTATCATGTCCCCCAGGTAGAATGCATGCAAGCCAGATTTTGCCACTTAACCCAGGAATAGGTATTGCTCCCTACTCTGAATAACAAAGGTGGTGAGCACATGGTCTGCACCATTAAGGCAGCTTGCTGGAATACAAGAAAACTGCTCGTTCAAACTAAAGGGAATGTTGTGGGGGTAACAGGGAATAAGAGTGAGGTGGAAAACAGGGATATTGTGTTGTAGTATGCTGGAGGCATCTCTTGAGACAAATTCCACTCCGATCTCCTCAGAATTGCAAGGATTTGCAACACACAAGTCCCGTGGAATGCAGAAAATAGTAGGATTTGCTGTTGATCAAACTCACTGTCTTTTGCTATACTTGTATAGTCAACATCTTCTATTTGAATTAATTGAAAACTGTTAAAATTAACAAATGTTTCATAACTAGTTGTTGAAAAAAAAGTCTGAATTTGGTGGCATTGTCTGTATATACTGAGTGTGAGATTGAAGTTTTAGGCAAGAATTAAGTTGCCCCTAGAGCTGAGACACTTAGATGTTCCATTTCACACCATGCAGCAAACCTGAAAGGCAAAATTATGCCTCACTGCCTTATCCAGCCATGCATACTTCAGGAATGTAGGGCCCCCTACTGTGGGTTTGTTGGCCTGGCAAAACCACCTCTAGTTTTCAGCAATCCATAGTGAAACCAAGCAGGACTCTTAAGGAATCCTGGTTTTGTGTCCTTCCTAAAGCTTATGTATTCCGAGATGTTTTGCACAAAGTAGTTTTCCAGTGCTCATAGAGGTAAGTTTTGTTTCCTGTGTGTTAGGACCCTCTTTTTCCCTCACTGAATATTAGGGAAAGGAAGAGAACAAGGTAGATGGGAAGATTTTCAAGACAGTGTTCTGGAAATAATCCTGTTCTACTGTTTTTCCCTAATGTGTTTCTCTAACTCTTCTTAACACTGCTATTGGCTGAAGCTCATAGCATGGCAGGCCTGTCTTGTTCATTCAGTACTTCTGTTTTCTAATGTAGGGTTAGCCTTAACCATATCAGTTTCCCAGGCACCAGAATCTGATCAGGCTTTGTCCTTTTCCCATCCCAAATTTGGTATAGCATGGGTTAACCCATTTATTGGAAGTAAAATGTCACAGAGCTACAGTCTCTCTCTTGCCTTTAAAAAGTGCAAATTATAATCGGCAGTTCTAAGGACTTGTTAGGCATGTTAGGAGCAGATAATATATTTCTGAGATGGTTGGAGAATGTTGATGTTTTATTACCCCTACAGTACTTAAATTACAGATCCATTTCAAAAGATTTACCTGATTTATGTTTTAAAAGCATTTTGTTCCTTCTGAAAGCAATATGAGACTAACGGATTTAGATTTTTTTTTATACAGTTTGTGGACATGCTGTAGGAAGCTCTGCTCTTTTTCTTTTGATTAGGCACAGAAAGCAAATGTAAAAATCTGATAAATGATAAGTTCAGAAAAATTTTGCCTCACGAAGACATAATTGATTCTTATGAGATTTTGACATTTCATCACTGGAACTTTTCAGTTTGCACGGAAAAAGTTCAGTCTGTGTCTGTCTAGGCTGTGCTGATGTCCTGCAAACACTATAGTTTAAAAGATGATAATTTGTATGTTTTGCTTGTATGTTGAATTAAAAAGTTTTAGCCATGAAATATACTACTTGTACACTTTGAATAATATACTAAGCAATGCTATCTTTCTTCATACTATCTAAGCAGTGCTGCTTTGGCAGTGTGCAATGTCCTTTTCAAATGACCTTTTTAACAGAACATGTTGAATTCTTTGAAAAGTCCAATTTAATTTGAAGACATGTCTGTGCACATTATTACCATTTTTTTTCTGGAGGAAAAGTACTTTGTCTTCTGTTTATTTATGCCCTATGCAGCAAGGAGGTACAGAACTTTTAAATAAATCAGTCTATGATATTAAGAATATGCACCTGTCTTTATAACATTATGTTTCAAATCAACTCTACAACCATTGCTGAAAGTGACTAGCTCTGAAAGAAGCAGGCTCAGGAAAAGTAGTGGTATTTATTATGTAAGAGGGAGAGCTCAATTAATATTTCATAATACTGAACAATTAAGATGAAAAATGTATGCTTTTTACAAGAAAGTAATTGGAAGGATAGAGTTATGCACTGTGATAAACGTGATATGATTTATTTTACGTATTCTAAACCAGGCATAAACTTTGTATTGGAAAAAAATACCTAATGTATTAGGATTAGTCTGTAAGACCCTTTCTCGAGAAACCAACCAAAATACAATCAGTGTACTGCATTTTAGGTGTAAGTGCTCATGACTGGAGTCATGAATAAATCATAACTAGGTTCTCTTTCATGACAGTATAGCATGTTAAATTTTTTCCTGTGCAACTTTGTGGAAGAAAGGTTACTATGGTGACAGAAGACTCATATGAATGATTTCATCTCGATTGCTGAGTGTTTGTATGACTGGCATCTCCAGTACAACTTTCAATTTCACACTAAAATTTTGAAGCTATGAGAGATGTTTTAAATCCTGTTTCCAGGAAATCATGACCAAAACATAAGAAGTCCCCCACACAGATAAGCAAAAAGAGGTGAGAAAAAAAAACAACAGGCAATGTGATTAAACTTTGTGCAATAGCTAACTTTCTCTGTAGAGTATGCTTTCTCAAGGTAAAATAACAGTAACGGGTTGCAATTTAGGAGTTTCAGTATTTTCCCCTTCTCCCTCAAAATTAGTTTTGCAAAAATACACAGTACACAGTCTGCTTCTAAGAAATTTGGCCTTCCTTACACCTATTGAACCGGGAGGTTTCTTCAGCAATTTTATAAGACTGTTACTATAAGCCTGCAAGAATCCCAGCTCACCACAAAATGAACGTGGCACAAATTTACCAACTGCTTATGGCACAGGAGTGTAATAAAACTTGTGACTTGATTCTCAAATCCCAATCTCATTACATATTTTGAAGAAAGAAATGTTGCCTTTCAGTTTTGGTTACTGGTGTTGAAAGAAACATGGTGAAATGCTCACCTTACAGCTCAAACCCCAGGTTTCCAAGTTCTGGAAGGAAATCTGCTATGCGGATTATATTACAAGGATTTTCAAGCTCTTTAGCCTAGAATTTGAAGCCTTTGGAAACTCGTAAAGTCTCACTGAGTTGGGAATCTTCACTCTCTGAAGTTCTCAAATTTCTAGGCTCAGTAGGGATCTAAAACTGAAACAAAGCATGGATTTAATATTAAATGAGTAAAACTAAATATTATTTGTTTTATAACTAGCAATGATTGTAACTATTGTTATTATTTTCTATTACATGTTCTTATCACTGCTCCTTGCTCAGGAAATCTTCAGAGTTCTGCTTTTGGCTTCAAATATGATTTTTTTGCCCCAGAAATCAGAAGTGGAAATTAGAATTTTCAAAGGGTTCGTTGAAGGAGAAGGTTCTGTAAGTTTGTCTTGTGTTTGTAACTTCAGAGTAGATACATTCATGAAAATATTTGGCCTTGGTATTTGAAGTAGGATTCTGCCAGTTGCTCTTCTGCTTCATTTATTGTGAAAAATAGAATTGCATTGTAACATGAATGAGTTGAACACATAACTTAGAATGCCTTTTTATAACTAGTGTATCGCTACTAATGAAGATCAGTAAAAATGTGCAAACTCTCAAGATATCGTGTATATACTCTCCAACTGTGTGGTACTAAACTGTGTAATACTCTACTGCTGCCAGAACCTGAGATAAATAGCTGTGACTGTGTACATGAACTTAGGCTCTGTAGTGTTTCTAATACAGACAGAACCTTGGGTTGAACCAAGGTCTAAAGAGCTGATGTTTTAAAAATCCCATAGATATAGGTGTTCTCTTGGGAGACAGCTGCTTCTACCCCTGTGGGCTAGAGATACTCAGGCCAGCTCAGGATATTTATGTCACCAAATGGATCTTTTACTGTTTGATTGCACGTGCAACCCACTCTGTTTGGTAATAACTCACCTTCACCCTCACTTTGAGAAGGAGAAATTTGGACCAACTTGGGCTAGTGCTTAGATGTTAGTGATTACCAGAAATGGAAGCATCTGCTCTGTTAAGTCGAAGAAGGAAAAGCTTAAAAAATGAACTACAGGTTCTGCATTTGCTCAAAGCAGTATCTACACACCTGGATCTGGTGACTAGCTGTCTTCGAGGGCTGTGACATAAAAAGGAATAGGAGTGAATTTAGATGTTACTTTCATGTTAGCTGGAACAGCTGAAACGGGGTTAGATATCTGGTATAGAGGTTATTGTTCTCTCAAAACTGCTGAATCAGCTGGTCCTGAAAATGGTACCAATCGTTTTTTTACCCTATCAAGTGAGTTAGCTTAGCAAGTTTGAATTGACAGGTTTTGCTAGTTTTGCTCTTTTCCTTTCTGATGGTAGTATTTAAAGTAAGTAAATGTTGGTTCATTTTGAATTAAATAATTTAGCACTTTCATAAGCAGATCTGATGTGGGAAAGTAACAACCATATGGAGGTACGCAACTAACCTCTTCCATCTCACAGCTGTTCAGGGAGTGCACATCTGTCTACACCCTCAGAACTGTCCTGATGATTTGCAGCCATTGTCTAAGCCAGAGTTCCCAATCTCTTTGTAGTTTGTGGAATTACTAGTGAATAGTTTCAAGCTGCATGACTGGGTACATTATGTTTGAATCTAGGATACCTTCTAATGTCTCAAATGCCACAGTTTCCAAAATCATAGGCAAGTCTAATCAATTCATTATCCTGTCTAGGGCAACAGAGAAGTGAAGCTTCAGTCTGCAATTTGGGTAAGTCTTAATTTTAGAGACACCTTCCCAAGAATAAAGCATCTTGGCTGATAAGTCTTTCCACATGACTCACAAAGCTAAATATGCTTTTTATAATCACAGAGCTGAAAAGCTGTGAGCAGCTGAGTGCTTAAAACTGTACATTCAGCAGAGCTACAGACTAGGAATCTTAGAGCAGTTGCTTAAAAAATATTGGTGACTAAAGGAGAAAAGTGGGAGATGGAAAAAATGATTTGTCTGAGCAATTCCATTTTGTTATGACCTTACATACTTTATTTCTATCTGAAGAAAAGCAGAAATAGAAATATTGCTTATGCAAGGAGAGTGTGAAAATTGCTGCATCAAAAATTAATTTGGCAGAGCTGCCTGTTACTAAATGATGTACATGGCGTAGCATCACAGTGTGCCCAGGAGGCCAAGGAAGGTGATTAGTCCTGTCTATGCAGCACTGGTTGGACCCTATATGGAGTGCTGGGATGAATTCTGAGCCCTCTAGTATAAAAGAAACATGGACAAACTGGAGTGAGTCCATGGAAGGACCATCAGGATGAGTAAAAGACTGAACCATGTATCATATGAGGAGAAGCTGTGATGTGTAAACATATGTTTCCATAACTAGAATCAAAGACCATTTGTGTGCATGTTTGGGGTTTTTTTTATATAGCTGTAGAATAGAATTATTATTTGGAATATTCCTCACTCTTGCATGTTCTGAACTTCTCTATTTTTTTCTGATCATCGACCTAATGTGCATTTCTTTCACGCAGGAATGATCAGCTCGGAGACCAGGGTAGGAGAATTAGGTTTGCAGCAACATTTTAAGAGACCTGCTTCCCTGTAACTTCAAAGCAGAATTGACCAGTGTCATTGGGTTTACTCTTTAATGTCAAGCAGGGCTGGGAGAGGGCTGTGAACTCTTGTCAACATCTTGTTTTCAAGTGATTTTTCTAGTGAAAAACGTGCAGCTTTTCTCTGCATTTGTTCTTGCTACAGCAGGGCAGTCAGACAATGTGTACTAGAAAACTAGAAGAAAAAACAACTTGGGGCCAAGTACTGTCCCACTCTTATTCAAACTGTTAAACTGTTAGCACAATTCTGAGTGAGATTTTGGCTCAGGTGATACTCAGAGATCACAGCATGATCCTCAGATCTGTTTGTTTAATTGCAAAAAAATTCATGAATATGCTTTTGATTATTCAGGTCTGCTGGAATTACTGCACTGGCTTGAGTCTTCTCTGCTTGTTGTAACATCTGTTTCATTTCATGCCTGCAACAGTAATTTCACATGATGGAATACTGTACCAATGGAGCCTACTGGGATTTTATCTGGCCTCTAATTGGCAATTGATGAGGGGTTTTGAATCTTAAAAAACCCTTGATGTCAATTTTATAGTGTGGATTTATATCACTCCCTGCAATTTGACCACAGTTTGATTAAATTTTTTCTTTAATTTAGATTTCGTATTATTTTTATGTTCATTTTTCTTTCAGATTGTACCAGCCAGGCGTAACTGTGGAATAAAACTAATGAAGAAATATGTATAAATATTTTATAGTGCATCTAAATGTGCACTATTTTTTTTCTAAAGAAACAGCACTTCTGAGACATTCTTGAAACATCTCAGATCAATAGGCACCACTTTAATCTCAAAGCTCTTAGAGTTTTAGAATTTTTAGAGTGAGAACTTAATGGAATAGGAAAAAAATATATTTGGCTGGTGCCATCTTACAATGCAGAAACAATGGCAGACTTATGTTTCAAAAAATGTATTCAATGCTCATCGAAACAAAAAGGAGAATGGTGGATAAAGAAATGAATATTCATCATTGATCTTGTTCCTGTTTTGTGAATGTATCCTGCAAACCGTCATGGTACGCTAAGCCCATGGTACCATAGCCTGTGTTTCCTGGGTTCAAGTCTACAGGCCAGTGAAATTCTGTTTTCAGTATTGCTGCATTTATTCTGAACAAAAAAAAATGTTTTTATCTGATGGCAGTTTTCCAGCAGAACTAATTTTGAATAGGTGTAACATAATAGACATTATGTATATTTGTCAAATACATGAAATACGTATATATTCATATATATTTGTGTCATGCTGATTTTGCAAAGATATTAAACCAGAATTTCCAACTACACTTGCAAGGAGGTTCTCATCTTATGTGTATGTCTAGAAAATTGTTAAGGATAATTATTAGTGTGTTAGCTAACTGGCTGCACTGACGAAGTCTGAATAGCTTCATTTCTAATTTTTGAAATATTCAGTGTTGCTGGTCAAGATTAATCTTGGTCCAGTATCACAACTGTTGGTCTCTGATAGTGGACATGTCCTGGGTTCTGCAAGAACAGGATTATCGAATAGTACGAAATTAAATAGGAGCAGTTGTGTTCTGGATTTGGTGTCCTGAAGGCAACTGAAAGTAGGTATTCACTCATTTGTTTCTTTCCTCAGGTGCTTCAGATACCTTCATCATCACATCAATCCTTTCAATGTAAATAATGGGAATATTCCCTGAATATGAACACTTTCATAAGAATGGATTGGAAAATGTTGATTCTTACTCAGGCCATTTCCTTTGAAAGTAGTTTGGTGGTTGGATTTTTTTATTTTTTAAATATTTGTTAGTGGATTGTTAGCGGTTATCTTCCTTGGTTCCATGCTAAGAGATTGTAAGACAGATGGCTATCAAAATTTCCTAGTTACAATGAAAGAATAATAAGGTATTTTAGCTATAGCTATGCAGCAACCAAGGAAATTCCCCCGTAGCTGCTGCAGAATGTAGTTGCTCAAAATTTTTGGTTATAGATAATCTGAATTAATTCAAGCTTCCTTCTGTAGAAGGTTCCAGATATTTAGTTTCATATTTATTCAAAGCCCCTATAATAAATCTTTGCTACACTGGTGTTATCAAATACTAGAAGTTTTGCTTATCAACAGTTAGAAACATTGTGAAGAGAAACAGTTCTAACCTTCGGGGTTTTTTCTCCCTTCAGCAAGGAGAGAACAGAATCTGTGAGTGTGTGCTGTCAGCCAGGATATCGCGATCACGTTTGGAGCAGCTGTCAGTGTTTTTGTCTGGAGAAATGGGGAAAAGTTGAGACAGAGTGGTGGTGTTTCTCTCCCCCTGCCCCTACATTCCTCCCTTGGTTCTGTTCATTGCTTTTAGATTTGCAGTGTCCTTCCAGGATATATCCTTTCTGACTCCTCTGTTGTAGAGGAACCAAATTAAATTTCATAGTATGTCAGAATTTAAATCAACTTGAGAGGCTTGAGAGATGGGAGGGAATAGTAACGTAGAATGAAGGCATGGTGTCAGCTTTTACATACTCAGATTTTCAAGTAGCTTATTTTAACACTCAGTATTCAGTTCCAAAATAAACACAAAATAGTGCTTTTGCCTCAGTTCATAGATCAATTTGCAATGCAGGGTACATACAAGTAAACAGGACAGCCAGCAGTAGAGAGAAAGTTTGTTAGAATATCACTGGAAGGGAAAACCATGCCTTACCTCTGTCAACAGCCCTCACGTGGGATGTTTCTGCCATCAGCAAATCATTATTCACTTCTCTCATTCCCTTCTCTGTGATCAGCCTTAACATGGTAGAGAAGTTTCACTTATCTCAGTCTATAACTTTCTTGTGAGGGGAAGAGGAGAAGCTGACACTGATCTCTTCTCTGTGGTGACCGGTGACAGGATCTGAGGGGATGGCCTGAGGTTGTGCCAGGGGAGGTTTAGGCTGGATATTAGAAAAAGGTTCTTCACTCAGAGAGTGGTTGGGCACTGGAACAGGCTCCCCAGGGAAGTGGTCACAGCACCAAGCCTGACAGAGTTCAAGCAGCATTTGGACGACACTCTAAGGCATGTTGTGTGACTCTTGGGGATGGTCCTGTGCAGAGCTAAGAGCTGGACTCAATGATCCTTGTGGGTCCCTTTCAGCTTGGCATATTCTGTGATCCTACTTTTCCAATTGCAACTTATAGTTAGTTCTGTTAGGAATGAATTATAATAGGAATCTGACACAAAGTTCTTATTGTCTTTTAGAGAGACACAGTGAAATTTTTCCTGTCTTTTTGTGCTTGCTAAGAAGTTCACTCCAACAGGCCATCAAACTCCTGATTTTTCTGTCTTCAGGTTTGTTTTTTTTTGTTAATTTTGGTAGAAACGGAGTAGTATTGTGCTGTGACCAAAATGCTTCAAAACATGATTCAAAGAGAGCTTACAGCACCAAATGATGGAATACCAAACCCACTCTTGAAAAGCACCTGAAAGTCTTCAAAATAACTACGCAACCTGTCCTTTACTCATGTAATCTCTCTTCTAGTAAGACCAAAAATGTAAACTGTTGTATATATCATACTAAAGGGTATTTCTGATAAAATATTGCACTTCAATATGTGTTAAACTCTATTAAATTAGCCTGCACTTCTATGTATTTATTTGAAACTTCTCACTTTTGATCAATAAGGCAAAGAATTGCACTAAAGTCCTTGAAGTAATTATCAAATTCACCATTTCTCGGTGGTTATAAATAAAAAGAAAATGGTTCATGTATTATCAAGAAAGGTTATTAAAAAATGAGAGAGATCAATCAGAAGCAGTTGTGTGTTTTTATTTTTTAAATTTATGTTAACATATATCCCATCTCAGTTACGAAATTTCAGGAAGAAGAGATCAGAGCAGAAGAATAGGACAGAAATGTAAGGAAATTAATTTAATGTGCAGATTTTTCCCTGAACTGCAGCTATTATTACCTAAAAATTATATGTACCATTTGAATATATTATTACTTTTACAATTAGGAGCACTTATCTACCCTACCTTTTCTGAATGGGACTCAATTTCACACAATTTTTGCTCCTTATGTATTAATGAATGTTCCAGCAGAAACAGAAGTGGTAGCATGATTCTATTTTTCCCCCTCTTAGTTACATGCCCTTTGGACTGTGAACTATTTTATTCACTTTGGAGCTGAATGTAATTTTTGCACATATGAGCTGTTCTAATAATGAAAGTGTAAGTCTACCTTGCAAATAAAAGTATTATTAATAGCTAAATATTATAAAGGCTCATGTGTAAGGAAAAAAACAAAAAAAATAGATCTGTCCAGAAAGTAGTTTTCTATCCTGAAAAAATGAGAAATTCAAAATATTTTCTTGTTTCACATCAGCATGAACTACCAATCTGTTAATTATTTTTGTCAGCAAACAGAAGTATTTCGTAGCCTCCAACCTACAATGTTCTTTTGTAATATCTGTTGTATGGAATGCAAGGCAATTGCCTGAGCTGTGACTTTTGATTCCATTGCTTATCAGAAAAGGTCACACGCTATATACAGCCAAGTTTTGAAAATTTGTAGGGGTGCTCTTTGACTCTTCTCTCTTCCCAAGCAGTTGAGGGGAAAAATGAGAAATACTGAAGTGCTTTAGTGGACAAGCTCCACCCTCTCCCTCTCTCATTCCCTGAAAATCCCAAGAAAAACAAATCCAAATCAAGGTAGTGGAAATCTTTCAGTTAGCATCAGGGAGATTTGTATCAAATCAGTAATCAAAAATATCATACAGCTGAAACTGGAGGTGGCACTGAATTTTAAAAAACCGAAATGTTTAACATTGATGCTCTTATTAAAAGCATTTTTAATGGCTGCAGGTGGTGAGAAACTGAGGATTGTTTTAAATATTAGGATTTGTGCTAGTGTAACTTGGATGACAGAGACTTATGTGTGAAATTGAACACAGCTTTTTATTTTTGTTCACTTTAGCATCAAATTTACAATTTAGTTTACTCAATTGCTTTAGCACATATGTTCCCTTCAGAAAAGCATTCCATGGAATCCCTGACTGAGGCAGAGGTTTATCATGAGTGCCTAGAAAATATTTTGAATTGAGTCCTCAGTAGCTGAAGAGTGAGTGTATGGTCACTGTGAGAACAAATCTACCTGGACTGCCACTGTGAGCATAGAAAGAAAAATAGAACTTTCTGTAGACTACTTCTTTATAGGCTGATTGAGTGCAAATTTCTTATGGAACTCATCTATGCTATTTAATGTCATCATTAAATGGGAAATAATTTATAATGTCTTGGATCTGAAAAAGCCCTTGTCATGCTAATGTATTATTTGGGCTGGATGGATCCTCAGATAATTCAGTGTTTCTGTGATTGTCATTTGCCTTTGCTTGTAAGAACAGTCAGATATCTCCAGTACCACGTCTATTTTACAGAGGTAAAAATGCCTTTGTTATAAAAATTCTCTTGTGCAGAAGTAGATCATATAAGATAACAGATAAACATTTTGTGGGTGATGAAGAATATGATGAAGGAAATATGTCTCAGAAATCCTGAGCTGTCCAGAACAATGCTGGTCCATTATTTGAATAGACAGTAGGTGAAATGTTGGAGATGTCAGCCACTGATAAATGTTTTAATGTACCTGATATTTTTATTTGTGTTATAACAAAAATAATTTCATCTTAGACAAGACTCATTCTCAAGTGACAGTAAAGTTGTTATTGCAGCAAACTCTATGCCAATTTTCTTTAGGAAGAAGAAAATATCACTTCTCACTTAACAACCCCATGACTTTTAAGAGATAGTTTTTTTGCCATCACAAGCTAAATCTGTAAAAGTCACGTAAAAGGCCTATATATCTTTCTATACATAGGCCAGTTCAGCAAAAGCAGAATAAATCTTTCCTTTAGTTTTATTGATGCATCACTCTTCTTAGTCAGCAGAGACAGTCTGCTCAGGTGTCTGGCTTATCATAGAATAGATTGGGTTGGAAAAGACCTCCAAGATCATCGAGTCAACCCCTGATCCAACTCCAATTACTATATC